>OV651817.1:4290809-4534145 GCA_927349885.1 Psylliodes chrysocephalus | reverse complement strand
AGTTTCATTAAAATATGTTAAGCTGTAATAAAGTAAGAGTAAAAAAATCACTTCTAAAATTTCTACTTTAACAAGTTTTTTACTGTCCATTTTTTTATAAGCAAGTAAGCTTAAATCGACTTATTTTCGACCCCAGAAACTGTGGTTTTTACTATACATCTTTTTGTTACACCGTGTGTAAATTAATTGTTATAAAATAAATTAGTGTATTTAGTGCAAATAAATTATAAATTAATATTTTATTTAATGTTCCTAAAAGTCTTAACGGCTTACTGGCTAACTATAGACTCGACCTGGAAATTACACTACATAAACAACTATTTTTTATTGGATTAGCGTTTCAATTAAATTTTCGTCGTAGACGTCTATCAAAATCCAAAATTTCAATATTTTTTTTTACCTTGCGTAGATTCATTATTTTTTACGAAAAACACTTAACCTATATTATTATTTTTATTTTCTTTTCGGAAGTCATTCAAAAAATAAACATACAAACCTACAGTTCAAGAACTTCATAGGTATATCCATTAAAATGTGAATCCTGTTTAGGGCACACGGTTTAATGTATACACAAATTGGCCTAATATGAGTAAACTAACATGAATCAAGCCAATAAACCACTCCCAACTTTAATAGTGTTTGTTATAAATGCATGCATCTATTAAATATCAAATATCCTATATCCGTTGAGGTTAAAACGCTAATGGATTTACATACGAATGACAAATAGAGATTTTAAAACAGGCATATGGTAGATTTTGTTCGAAAATGTTTAGTACCTGGAATGATGGCAAAGTATCTTTGACGAATTAATAATTATACTAGTTAAAAATTTTAACTTTTTTTATACCTCGAAAGAAATGTATATAATAGTATATTATTCAACGAGCACATAATGGTAGCTATTATTCACGAAGATGAAGTTTACAACACGAGCCGTAGGCAAATCATCTGAGTGAATAATAGCCATTATATGCGAGCAGAATACTATATTTTGTCCACGACTTTTAAATGAAATTAACTAAGAATCATAACAAATCTATTTTTTTATGAAAATATTAACATAATTAATCTAATACCTTAACTAACTACTAACTAATTAAATAAATAACTAACTAACTAGGTACCTAACTTATATATAGTTTATTTACTTATATTAATAGTAATATTTGCATTTACGCAGTTGTGTAGAGTTATATTAGGGATTGAATTTGAGCTATCTACATTGATATTTTGGTTGGTATTAGATGTAGATGCAGATGCGATCTGCTGATGATTAGATGTATATGCAATATGCTGATGATTAGTAGATGTACTCGTAGATGTGATCTGCTGTTGATAACGAGATGATTCAATGGATTTCGATATTTTTGAAGCCGTGTCCATTTTATTTTTCATCGATTCGTCAACATAACTTTTGGCTACCGCTGTAGACTTCCACCCCCCATGCCTTTTCAACGTGGTTATATCCCCGCCCGCGTCGACTAATATAGTGGCAGCAGTTCTGCGGAAACTGTGCCAAGAATATTTTCCTGCGTTGGGTAATTTCAAAAATTTAGCTGTCTTTTCCCATTTGGGTAAATTTATTAATCCCAATTCTTTGAGAGGTGCACTTCCCATTCTGGAAGTTTAAAAAAAAAGACATTTGCATTTGAGGTAGCCCAACCAGGAGGACGAAGGTTTATGTATCGTTTGCAAATTTCATAGAAATGGTCGGTTACCGTAAATTTTCGTGTAATTTTTGTCTTTGTATTTGGTATAGTTATTAAAAAAGCTGAACCCAAATCTTGAATATCCCCAAGTTTCATGAGGTACATTTCGTTAGCTCGACAAGCACCCATTACTCCCATTATCAATGCTACCTAAAATATTTATTATTTGCACAAAAGTATTTAAACAATATGTACCTATATTTATTACCATTGTCGCGAGATATTTGTGGTCTGATGCCTCCATAAGAATTTTTTTATATTTTCCGGAGAAAAAGTATCAGCTTTTTTTGGTTTAAATCCTTCAGACTGTCTTTTCAACAGTGCTCTTAAATTACTATATCCTTCAATATTAATACCGTTATGTAAATTTATTGTGCTTCTCAGCATTGAATAGATTGTCCATAACGTGGATGGTTTATATTTTTTTGATAGTTCATTAAAATAAACCAATAAGACTGGTTCAGAGAACGATTCTGTTTTTTTGGCAATTCTCCATTGCATAAAAGATTCATACGCAGAGATATAAAGTTTTTTAGATTTTTCAGGCAATAAATTTAAAGCCACCAATTTTGCCTCTTCTTCGATATTTTGAAACATTTTGAATTTTTTCAAATTTCAAACATACAGATAGGCATTCCAAACTGAATGACTACCAGTGGGTTTTGACAGGTTATGATATGGCAAAATTATGGCAACCCTGTAGGCCTCGTGATTTGACAAGGTCAATGAAATAGATAGTTACATAGATTGATCATCCATATTTTTCAAAATAAACATAAGCTTATGCCTTGATGTAAAAATGTAAGCAGTTATTATTTTTTAAATATCTAAAGGCTGACAATTGGTTTTAAAACACATTTTTGCTAAACCGATTCAAATTAATAAATATTTGTCAGGCAATATGGCCGCTCGCAAACGACCAGCTTTGAGCAATCTATATAACTATATATGTAGCATTGGCCCTATTAATGTCAACATGACAACAAGGTTGCCATATCTAAACTGTCATTACCCACTGGTAGCCATTTGGACAGGTCGTTGGAATGCACATACTTTGATTACTATACGAGGCAAGAGAGAGGTCCGACACGCCCAACATAGGGCGCGGCCATTTTGAACCCTGTGACACAGTTTACAGCTAAAGAATCAGATCGCTCACTCTGCGTCGGCATTTTGGATCTCAATGTTTCAGTTTATACACTGTGCAACTCGGATAATACAATATATGACTACCGCCTATAATAAAACAGCAGTCTTCTGCGTATCCTGAATTTGTATCCCTGGAGTGGATGTTATTTTGGAACTTTCAACTGGTCCGAGTGAGCTAACTGATTCTTTAACAATAAACTGTGACTTCAAAAATAATAGGTCTTTTCCTTTGCATCGAAAGTGTAGCACTGGACTACACCGATTCTGAAAATATCGTTCCATATATACAAATTGTATGGATGGAACGATATTTTCAGAAGTGGCGTAGCTCAGTGCTACACTTTCGATGCAAAGGAAAAGACCTATTATTCACTGACACTGACAGCAGCAAGCAAAATATCAGGTGCGTTTTAATCATCCGCTTCTGCTTCCGGAATTGTCGGTTTAGTCGTTTTAACCTGTCAGATTAAAACAAGAAAACCGACAATTCCGAAGCAGAAGCAGATGATTAAAACGCACCTATTAAAAATATTGCGCCAAGATGTAGGCAACACGTAATAAGGGTTCAAAATGGCGGAGTTTTCTATCTCCTTTTAAAAGGCACTCAGAAAGCTGCGCAGTGCGACCATTCTCCGTATAGTAAAAGAAAATCAAAGTATGTGCTAATTGATGACGTTTCTCAGCCTTAAATATGATCTAAGCGTCGACGTGCGTTCACAGCAAAACGTTCTTAGTACACCCATACTACCACCTGTACACCTACGTAATATGTGTTGCCTATAATCTTATATACAGAATTATGAGTACGGATTATGTGTATGTAAAATGTTGGAGCCTCGGTTCTCGGTTTATTTCCAGGAAAACAGAAAATTTGAGTCATGCTTGGCAGTTTTGTTTGTAATTTTGGAGTACTAAATAATAAGTATTTAACAAAATAAAATTCAATTGGTAAGTTTGATGTTTGTTTAATCAGGCATAGTAATGTAGATATGTTTTTGAGCTTAGGTTTATTTTGAGACATTTAAATTTCTTTTTATTAGATTATATAAATTTGGCACTATAATAATAGTATAACATTTTGTCCTAAAATATTTGCTGTCACATAAAAACAATAAAAACCTAAAAATCAAAATACTGAACAAACAATAGGTACCTATAAAGAATATTTTTATATCAGTTTAGACATACGTGCTGTCGTGACGTCATACCGTGACTAATGGATCATTATTCACCAGTGAATAATAGGTATTATTATTCTTAAGGAAGTACAAGTATAATGAATGTTTTATAGAACAGTCGTGGACAAAATCTATTATTATAACCGTATCTAGTAGGAATTTTTCAAGTGGCTCCTTGGTCGAGGTCGCCTAGCGCTTAAATGCCCAGAAAAACAATGGCGTGTCATGAGTTCGATACCTGCTCTGGTCAAGTGATTTTTAATAAAAAGTAATAAATGGTGTATGTATATAGCGGGTTGCGAAAATAATAAATACATTATTAATATTATAAAATAGTGTGTGGTGAGTTGCGGTTGTGTAAAAAAAGTAAGGATGTGGTCTCAATGGAATATACAATCCAGGAATGGACGTCCAGTATTGAACGTTCAAACATAATCCAGAATTGGACGTCCTATGAACGGTAGAAGGTATGCCATTTGTATACTTCACTGGACGTATATTGGACGTCAAAAGTCCAGAAGAAACTCATCTTTGGACGTCCAGACATCCAAAATTGTATATCGAAAGGACGTCCAATGGACCTATTTGTGCTGTCTGGGTATGCGATGCGCGGTTATTTTAGGTAGTGTAAATAACTTTCTTTCTATTTTAACTTTCTTGTAAAAAAACAGTGATAAGAAATGTTTTTACAGATGAAAGGTGGCATGCATTATTATTAATATTTATATTTTGTCACATGTCACATTCTGACAGTAAAAATGCCGCCCCTAAGATTTGCCGCCCGCCCCAGACAAATGTCCGGGTTGTCCGGACTTGGAGCATACCCTGCTGCCAGTAGTAACTTTAAAGTTTTTTCTACATTCAATTAGTTATGACTTGTAAATCTTTATGCCCATATTGGGACTTTATTAGTCAGACTACAAATATGTTTAAATAAAGCGATTCTTTAACAAACAAGGGTAAAAAGACAAAGATTGACAGGCGTAGATGAACAGGAGCAATAATCCAACTCGTTCGTAAACTGTCGGCACTAAGTTCCCAGCTAGCACATAATGTTGCCAAGCTTTTCGGCGATGTTGCTTTAAGGGAACGTAATAACATTACTGTAGTGTTTTTGTTTCACTTTTTACTCATCCCGTATTATATTATGACAGTTAGTTAGTTTTGTCGTAACCTCTACTGCGCATCTTAGGCACAGATAAAAGAAGGACAAAGGAATAGAAAAGGATGTAACGATTCCGGAGCATTCCGGGTTTTCAGTTGTTTCCAGGAGAACAAGATTGCTGTGACAACAAGTAACAACGGGAGACAGAAGAAAAAAGAATATTATAAAAAGTCAGATACCTTATAAAAACATAAAATACAAAAATAAATAATAATTCTACATTTTAACTATAACGATTTATTTATAACTTGGTAGAGATTCGGCTGTCTCCGTATTAATAATCGCCGAAATCTACATTGGAGGCCCCGACGAGATTCTGGAGTATCCATCAGTTGGTTTGGTGGACTTCATCTTCGGACGAGAGAAACTTTTTGGAGACATATCCAAGACACCACCCCAAACGTTTCCTTTGCTGAAGTTGCGTAAGTGTAGGTGGAATAATTCTTTCTAGCTGTCATATATATATACACGTATATTTAAATTGTTAACTAACGTAATGCCTGACACAATAGAGGATATTAAATACGTTAAAGTTCCCCCTTTTTTAATTTCAAAGCCAGAAATTTGGTTCAAACAACTCGAAAGTCAATTTATTATTTACAAAATCAATTCAGATAAATCAAAATATCACTTAACTTTGTCCAATTTACCTTCTGAGATTTTTAGCGAAATAATTGACGTGGTAAGTTCACCTCCAGAGGTTGATCTTTACAATAATCTAAAAGATACTTTAATTAAAAGATTAACAATTTCTGAGGAAACTAAATTAAAGAAATTGATTTCTAATTCACAATTAGGTGATCGTAAACCTTCTGCTTTTTACCGTGAATTATTGCAAATCTCTAGCAATATAACCACTGATGACAATTTAATCATTAAAATTTGGAAAAATAAACTTCCAGAATTTATTAAAATTGCTTTAACCACTTCAGGCAAATCTGATGTCACAGGATTGCTTAATTTGGCTGACAAAATTTGGGATTCAACTAATTCTTATCAAAATAATCTTGCTGAAGTGAATTGTAACGAAAACCTGGAAAAAATTATGACAGATTTTTCAAAAACTTGTCAAAATTTATTACAAAATATTTTGGATCGACAAATTCATTTAGAAAAAGATATTTCTAGCCTTAAAAAAGAAGAAAGTTCTACTTCTTCTTTCTCTAATCATAGACGTGATAATTTTCAAAATCAATGTCATTCTTGTAGACAAAGGTCAAGGAGTAGAGATAAACATACCAAAACCGATGATAATGACATTATTTGTTACTATCATCGTAGATTTAAAAAGAATGCCAACACATGTTTAGGTGGTAATTGTTTATTATTCGAAGAATTTCAACGAAAACATTCAAAAAACGAGTAAATTCAACTGCATCCAGTTTAGGTGAAGATCTAAATAGATCAAACACAACCAGACTTTTTATTTGGGACAAAACTAATCGATTAAACTTTCTCATAGATAGTGGTGCGGACGTCAGCGTAATTCCTCGAACCAATTTTAATAAAAGGAAAAAAGATGATCATTTTCTTACTTCAGCCAGTGGTAATGCTATTTCTACGTATGGTAAAACTTTTATTAAAGTAGATTTGAGTTTGAGAAGAAATTTTCCTTTTAATTTCATTATTGCAGACGTAAATAAACCAATCATAGGTGCGGATTTTTTAACGCAATATGATTTATTAATCGATTTAAAAAACAAACGTTTGGTTGATAATCTAACTAATGTTATTTCAGTTGGAAAAACAAATAAAATTAACATTTTAGATTCACCAAAACTTTTTGCAGTTGAAAATAAGTATACCAAAATTTTTAAGAAGTACCCTTATATTTTTTCATCTCCGAATTTTAAGCTTGATCGTAAACATAACGTCAAACATCATATAGTAACTGAAGGTCATTTACCAAATTGCAAACCTAGAAGTTTGAACCCAAGTAAATACAAAATAGCAAAAAAAGAATTTGAACAAATGGTTGAATTAGGGATTTGTAGACCATCGAATTCTTCTGTAGTATCTCCTCTCCATATGGTTCCTAAGGGTAACTATGGGGAATGGAGACCTTGTGGTGATTATAGACAATTAAATAATGTAACAGTTCCTGAAAGATATCCACTACCTTATATTTCTGATCTCAATTTAGGAATTCATGGTTGCAAAATTTTTTCAAAAATAGACATTGTCAGAGCTTATCACCAAATACCTATCGCTGAGGAAGATATTTTTAAGACCGCCATTACTACTCCATTTGGAGCCTTCGAGTTTCTAATGACTCCTTTTGGCTTGCGTAATGCTGGAAACAGTTTTCAAAAATTCATTCACGAAATTTTGAACGGTTTAGATTTTGTTTTCGTGTATATAGATGATATCCTCATTTTTAGCAAAGATGAAGATGAACATCTGAAACATTTAGATATCCTTTTTGCAAGACTTAATTCTTACGGAATTAATATTAAACCTTCGAAATGCATTTTCGGTGTCGATAAATTGACATTTTTAGGTTTTGACATTTCAGTTGAAGGTATCTCACCTTCGCATGAAAAAGTTAAAACGATCATAGAATATGGAAAACCCAAATCATTAAAAGAATTACAACGATTTGTAGGCATGGTTTAATTTCTATCACAGATTCGTTAAAAATTTCGCATTATTATTAAGTCCTTTACATGACTTTATTAATCACCTTAATTCAAATAAAATCAAAATTTTTCAGGATTGGCCTAAAAAATGTGAAGATAGTTTTAACGAAGCCAAAAAAGCGCTTGTTAAAGCTACCCTTTTAGCTCATCCTAAAGATAATGCGCATCTATCAGTGACTACTGACGCGAGCCAAACAGCTATTGGTGCTGTCTTAGAACAAATAGTTGACGGATCAAGACAACCAATAGCATTCTTTTCAAAAAAACTTTCTAAAACCCAACAGAACTACTCAACTTTTGACAGAGAATTATTTGCGATATATGAAACAATACGTCATTTTAAACATATGTTAGAAGGTTCTGTCTTTGATGTTTATACCGATCACAAACCGATCGAAAAAGCTATTGTGTCAAAGACAGAAAAGTCACCTAGACAATTTCGTTATTTAGAATATATTTTGCAATTTACCAAAAATATTTTTTATGTAGGTAGCGATAATGTTCTCGTCGCTGATTTTCTCAGTAGGATAGACGAGGCAGATATCGTTTCGCTTGAAATTAAAGATTATGACCTTGTTGAAATAAGTCAAAAACAAGATGTTGATTTAGAATTAAAAAATTTAATTGAAAAACAAAATTCCATTAATGCAAACAAACATTTCAAGCTACAATATATAACAGTAGAATCCCCAAAGACCAACATCTGGTGCGAAGTAAGTCATGGCAAAAATAGACCTTATATCCCAAAAGAGTTACGTTATATCGTTTATTTAAAAATGCATAACATCGCTCACCTGGGTTCTACAGCATCTATTAAATTAATCAGGTCTAGATTTTTTTGGCCAAGGATGAGTAAAGACATCAGAATCTGGGTTAAAGCTTGTCTTAATTGCCAAAGAGCAAAAGTAGTTAAACACACCAAAAGTCCTATTGGACAATTCGATCCTCCAAAAGGGAGATTCGAACATATTCACTTAGACCTTGTGGGTCCTTTAAAAATGTCAGAGGGATGCAATTATTTGCTTACCATTATCGACAGAGCTACTAGATGGGTAGAAGCGTACCCTCTTAAAAATATTTCTTCGGAAAATATAATCAACAAAATTCTTAATAATTTCATTTCTAGATTTGGAGTTCCATGTAAAATAACTCATGATCAAGGAGCGCAATTCGAATCCCATCTGTTTAAAGAATTTAGTAAACGGTTAGGTTTTAATAGTATACATACGACAACTTATCATCCGCAAAGTAACGGAATTATTGAACGATTCCATAGATCTTTAAAAAGTGCTTTGATGGCTAAATTAAACAATAATAATTGGTCTGAACAATTACCTTTAATTTTACTGGGTTTAAGATCAGCTTTCAAGGAAGATTTACAATGTTCCTCTGCGGATTTAGTATATGGTCAATCTTTACGTTTACCAGGTGAATTTTTCACTAATTTGAACGAAAATATTGATACTCACGCTTTACTAATCAGATTACGTGAAAACTTTAATAATTTTAGACCTGCCCCGGTAACTAAACACGTCAACGAAAAAATTTTTGTTTCACCTGATTTAAAGACAACTGATTTTGTTTTTATGAAAATTTCAGGTTTAAAACCACCGTTGACTCCTCCTTACGAGGGTCCATTTAAAGTTTTAAATCGAACAGACAAAGTTTTTACAATTTTAAAAAATAATGTGGAATTAGTTGTTAATATTGATAAACTAAAGCCTGCTTTTGTGTTATCGGATTATCCACGTTCAGAGGATAATCCGATCATCAAACCCAAAAAGAAAGTTTCATTTGTTTTAAATTGATTTTCATATTTTTCTTTATATATAAAAAAAAAAAGGGGGAAGTGATGTAGTGTTTTTGTTTCACTTTTTACTCATCCCGTATTATATTATGACAGTTAGTTAGTTTTGTCGTAACCTCTACTGCGCATCTTAGGCACAGATAAAAGAAGGACAAAGGAATAGAAAAGGATGTAACGATTCCGGAGCATTCCGGGTTTTCAGTTGTTTCCAGGAGAACAAGATTGCTGTGACAACAAGTAACAACGGGAGACAGAAGAAAAAAGAATATTATAAAAAGTCAGATACCTTATAAAAACATAAAATACAAAAATAAATAATAATTCTACATTTTAACTATAACGATTTATTTATAACTTGGTAGAGATTCGGCTGTCTCCGTATTAATAATCGCCGAAATCTACAATTACCATAAAACGTAACTGCAACGTTCATGAGAAGTTGTTGAGGGAAATCAAAACCTCGCGAAACATCTATTTGTTACTTACGTATTTAACCTGCCTGTTATGATAACACAACGTAATAATGTAACTTGCTAAAAAAGTATCCACGAGAATTACTATTAACATCATCTTCTTTTCGAACGTAGCCATTCATTTGTCCTAACCAACAAAACATAAAAAAATGTAACTTGTCACTTTTTTTGTATGTATTTGACACGAAGTTTCGTGGTATTTGAGATTTTAAAGAAATTGTAAACTATTTATACGGTTGAATAAGTTTGGTAAGTTATTTTCTTCTTTTTAATAAAATATAAACATATTTTCTAATTTATTGTCTGTTGTTTTAGATTGAATATTTCAGTTTCCAAATACAATAAAAAATAAACACTTAGTTCAGAACCTGCAATGACATAATCATGCATAATGATATTAGCTGTTTTATTAAACCTTATGACTTTACATTTATCTATATTCAGTTTAATCAAGTTATATCGTATTAAAACTATGATTAGTACCAGTTGTAAGCAAATATCTTTTTTAGCATCGTACAACTGCTATCTTAATAAAAATCTAGTGACCTTTGAAATATACCTTATATAAATACACTTTTTACTACTTTTCTACAATCGTTCACCATTTTAGCTACTAGTGAACCTTTGCAACATAGGTATCTTATTATACTCTTTCGTGCAAGCGTTCAATGTTTTCGATTCCAGTGAACCTTTGAGGATATTCCTTATATACCCTTTATACCTACTTTTCCAATTTGTCAGTGTTTTATAGCTACCTTATGGTATCATACATGTGTAATTGCGTTACCTGTATTATTAATACCTACCTCTACTTGTATGATATTGGTACTTGAGTTCAAAAGCTTTTTAATAATAAATTTATACAATTTTTTTATTTTGTTTTCTTCAGATTTTACTATATCAATATACTATTTTGAATATAGTGTATCCAAGGATGGACATAACTATACTTGTAAAGATATTTATTTTAAATTTTTCAAAACAGGCCTTTTTCATAATTTCTCAACGTTAATCGTATTTATTTAACAAGCAAAAGAAATTATGAAGAAGTACTTTTAAATTTAAAATAAATATTTTTACAAGTATTGTTAACTCCGTCCGTGGACACACTGTATAATGAATTCACATTATAACATCTATAGAAAGTTTCAGAGCAACTTTCGGGGTAAGTATCGTAAAAGTGCTAGCGTGATGTTTTTTGAATTTCACTTTATAACTTCTACGAGATGTGCTATAAAAGTCTTGCCGTTACGGACATTCGAAGGTTGCATGGATATTAGGGTTACATTAAAAGTACATCGCATGCGAGCTGAAAGAGTCTAAGATTGCAGCTTATTAACGTAGATGGGATATTTTTGTGCTAGCTGGGTTCAGTGTCCATGTGATCCATCGGGTTTCCGAAAACGCCTCTAGATGATGTCAGTAATTTTTAACAAAACACAATTTTATGAATAATCTAGTCAAAATTAGAACAAATATTGTATGTAACACAGTACGAAATGCCGTTTTATGTAACTCGCTTTGCTCGTCCCGCAAATATTTACTCGTTACATAAAAAAATAGTTGCATAAATAGCTATTAATAGATATACCTACTTAATGTATTTAAATAATTAAATTATAAATTTAATTCCACCTCCCATTTATCCAATTATACACAACTTCTTTTTTAATATAACCACATATAACATAGCGGTTAGTTTTTTCTTTATCTCGTATAATATTTGGCATAAAATTTGTATTAAAATATTCAAAAGCCCGAGATGGTTTCTTTTGAATCACCAAATAAATAAGGATGTTTGTCAGACAATACGCCCAGTAGTCCTCGTATCGATTACAAACAGTTTAACAGCACAATTGTTAATCCCTTGTTTGTTGACAGGCCCAATATCGGAGGTATTTGGCTACGAAAGGACCCCACACGAGGGACACACCTATAGGCTTCTAAAGGCTTTGTCCCACACCCTTCGTCTGAATTTTGGCCACTAAATGCGGCCATGCCGCTGACGGTTAGTTCATGAGCTTTTAATTTGCGACTTATTTTACAGGGTCTTTTAATCATCGTTTATCATCAATTTAATGTCATGAATACAGAGTTAATGTGTGAAAAATGTTCAATATAATGTCGCTTAATCAAACATTTACCTGATTAAAATTATCATAATCTCTTTTGGAACATTAAATTACTGTTTCTTGTTGATGAATAAGTAGATATAAAAAGAAGTAATATAATAAGATAAATATCGCGTAGGAAACCGGTTTACTTGGTAATTAATAATGTTAAATTACATATTCATGAATAAGTAATTCCCCATGTTAAAAACATGAGTGAATTTTATTGTATGATCTAATATCTTGATTTTGTCCAAAAAAATATATACCATAAAACTTAAACCAGGAGCGCATTTAGAATATTTTAATGTGTTAAATACCTAAATATATTAGCTCCAAAGTTTTTTTAATGTAAATAAAGTATATAAATAGTTTGTGCAACAAGAGTGGATATGGACAATCCAGGCGAGTTGTACAGTATATTTTTTCTACGACCCACTAACGAAAATCTACAAATTTAAAAAATTATTTGAGCTTATTAAGTTTTTTTTAGTGAAATTTACAAGAGTAATATAAACTGTTTGCTGCATATATCAAACTGTGATTAAAACTTCCTTCATTGAATTTGTTTTGTATGATAAAAAATTGTATGTTATTGGAAGCTTTTATATTTTATTAATATATAGTGAAATAAAAGATTTTTCCTCCTGTAAATTTGTATAAAAAAACTATTTATTTCTGAATCCATTTTTGGATTTCCAGGTCTGCAACATTTTTAAATATTCCCGCTATTTATGACTGGATACACACAGCAGTAAGAAGCATTAAGAAAAGAAGAAAATTGACTATACTCGGACAAAATATTGAAGAAGGTGATTCCTTCCTGTTCACGTACAACAATCATACTATACCAGAGAATAATGAATAGAATAACGCGCTTAAAACTGCAAAAGTTATCGGAATCACCTGACAACTAGTCATAAATGCATGTTTATTGCCAAAATGAATTACGCCAGTGGCGTATAAAAACTGTTGGCAAGTTAAATGCGGTAATAGTAAATAATATTATATGAAAATAGGTTGGTTATCTATTTTTGTAGTAATAATCATTTATGTTTATAATTTTGTTTTGTTTATTATTAAAATATGTAAATATTATGCCAGTGGAGTAGAAACACTATTGGAAAATTAAATGGGGTATTATAATAGAACAAAATATTGAAGAAGTTGCGCCTTAAAACTGCAAAAGGTATCGTTATCGTATCAAAATGCACTCTTCCAGTGTTGCAGAAATACTATATTTGCAAATTAAATGGGTATTTGTGAATATTACTAGATGAAAGTAGGTTGGTTATCTATTTTTGTTATAATAATTCATCTATGTTTATAATTGTATTTTGTTTATTATAAAAATATGTAAATTAAGCTTGGTATCACTTACTTTAATTCAAAATCTATGAAGTTTCGTAATCCATTGATTCTGCAGAATTATCACCAATACCATATGTTTTTGTAAGTTCATCCACTACATAACGTACTGGAGGCTTATTTAATTTCACAATTTCTAGTAGTTCTATTTTTATTGATTTTTCTGGAAAGTTAATGTTTCTGTCACTTAATGATATCATCTTTCTTCCATGAAGTATTTGGCACACGTCCAATTAGACGGGAATGGTAACTATCGTTATCTATTTCTATAACCGAACCCTCTGGTAAATGTTCTATCATCTGCTGAAAATATTCTTCAAAAACATCAGCGTTAATATCTTTATGGTAGTCTTCACGTTTTGAAAACCCGTCATCACTTCCAATATCAGTTATAATTAGACGTCGTCCTTTACCGGAAGTAACCATCAATCCTGTAGATAATCCTTCCAAAAAGCCTGTCGTGAAGATTTAATGTTTGTGTCGTGCCACATTTTACTAACTGTGTACCCTTCATTCACCTTTTTTGAAAATGACAGTCCTTTTTTGAAGCAAAATGTCCTTGTGACTTTTTAAAGCTTCAAATGTCCTTTTTACGGCAAATGTCCTCTTTTACGACAGATAAATGTCTTTTTTAACTGTCAGCACATAATTTTGTAGAAAAATATATAAGCCGAGGATCTTTTTTTAGAAGGCTCGAGAAGACGAGGATTTTTTTGTTCAGTTCGACGCCCCGTGCTTTTTTTTTTTTTTTAGAAGCTCGGTATGAGGTGGAGGATTTCTTTCGTTTTTTTTTTTAGAAGGATGAGGACTTTTTGCTTTTTGTATACCAGAGCCCCTGTCAGCATCATTGTCTTTATTTCACTTTTCAAAAGAGGTGGCAACCCTATTCTGCACGTAATTTAAAAATGGTTCTCAGGTATCTCCGTCTCCAACAAACAATCAATAAGTGCTGCTTGTCTGATTCTTTATCTTACTTGAAGAGTTTCTTGTAGTTTTGTCTTTCTCATTTTAAGAATATACGGATCACTATTGAGTGCATCCAAAATCTTGGCAAGTATTGCTATCTCTCTTTTAAAATAAAATTAGTGAACTTTTCTTCTTGTTTCGCTTTAATTTGTTCAGTAAATTTCACTTTTTTCTTACCTCGTGCATTTTTTTGATGGTTTAACAACTCCATTTTTTAATTCACTTATAACTTTATATGTATATCGTTGATTTGCTTACACCCATCATATTACTTGCCTTTTCAACAGTACCGTCAACATTTTCCATTCTTAGGCAATTATAAACATTGCTTACAAATATTTTCTCGTTAACTGACAACGCACACTTTTTTATATATTTCACAGGTGTAAACTCTGAACTTGAACCACACTGTATTTTTCAATACTACAGTCACTATTAACCGAAAATAACTACAACTTCTTACTGTTATAGATAATATAGAAGCCTAATCAAACAGGGTAGGTAATATTGGGAACTGATCAAGATACTAACTGCAACTACCTATCTTATCTTCATACTAAATTCTAGGTAGGTAACCAAGAAGATAATAAAATAACGATTAACCCTTAGATTATAGATTTCTATAATCTAAGGATTTATCCCATTTACATTTTTAATACAATTATAGTCACATTTTGAACCCTCAGATTACTTTCTATAATCTAAACTGAAACATTTCTCTCCACTTGTCATTAACTTTAACCTTGACATCAAAAATTTCCAAGAAGTCAATGACGAATAACGATTTAAACAATTTAATGTAGGTATACCTAATAGTAAAATTTATAGGTCTTGAAAAATATTTGTTATATACCTTGTTTTTAATTTACTCAAACAGATAACTCTATCATTTACATAACAATTGCAAATAACTCAAAAAACATTTTGTAAAGTACCTACATATACCGAAATAATACTCAATAATACATATTCAAAACAATATATTTTTAAATGATGATATTATGTAGGTACCCCGTAAATAATAATATAGGCACCCACACCTGAAATTTCCCGTTCTCCGAAGGATCTCCGTGTCGATTGCGATTCTACTATTCGCGATTCAAATTAATTTTCGCGCGCCTGTCATTTGTCACGTATAAGTAGGATGTTTGTTTATTTACGTGTTGTGGGATTTTGTATTTGTGATTTTTTAACTGTTTTTAGATAATTCTTATTATAATAGTGTTTTTGTGTTTCATTTAGTGTTAATTTAAGTTTAGTTTTCGTGCTTTCGTTATAAGTGTAATATTTTTCATGTGCAGTATGAACTAATTTGTTAGAAATATTGACCTATTGGTTGCTACAACAGAAATATGTATTTACTAAACCCAGGACATGTTTTATTATGTGGTTTAAAGGACATATCAGGTACCAAACGTTTATTATTGATGAACTTTTTTAAAAATCTTACTATCCTTATTCTTATATCATGAAGTGAATTGTGTAGTACTTTGTATACATGTAAATGGTAATAAAACCGTCACAACTCATATTGGAGTTTGATTCTAAACAACGTTTTGCAAAATTTCAATATTGTGAATTTGTAGATACCCATTTATCGTAAGAAACAAAATTTTATGACTTGCACTTGAAAAATAATGAATACTTCAGTTTTGATTTTGACAATAACACCATATAGATTGCAATTTGCTGGAGGCTTTTTCGCAGATTTCATTTTTAATTTAAATACTATCACATACTATAAGAAATAAACAAATTTAAAGCTAAAAAATAACAAAAAACTGTAATTGTAATTGATACAAATTAAAATGTAAACAATGAACACGAACGCCAATGTTGCCAAATGATGAACTGATTTTGTCTCTGACTGATTTTAAAACTAAAATTAATAAATGAACTGAAATTTAAAAAAAAAATCAATATAATAAATCGCTTTTATAAAAAAATCCTTAAATAAATATAGAGTATGATTACATATTACTAGACACAAATTTTGATTCTTAAATAAAAGGTCTTATCCATTTCTTCAAGAACTAAAATCCGACGACGTAACGAAATTTTGCTGCTTCTGGCAACACTGAACGTCATCCTACTTATAGGGACCTTCTACTAATTTCCTCCAGAGGGCGTATCACTTAGCTTGAATCGCGAATAGTGTTATTTAAGTTTGTTTTGGTTCCAATTTAAGAACCGTTCTGACATGCGCAGTAATTTAAAAGTGTTTTGGTTAATTTTGAATCAGTTCAGAACCGGAGGTGACGTAAAATTCTGTGTTTTGGTTCACTCATAGAATTATTCTAGAACTATTCTTGAACGGTTTAAAGTTCTTACTTGTGAGCAGGAATTATTTTAGAAGAAAGAAAATCATCCGACGTGTTTCGGGAAATTTTTCCAATTACTATGGGATAAGAAATATACGGGGTGGCTCGTCTGAGATGGAACACACTGTATAGTTGTGATCCGACAGAATTAAACACTGGTCCATAAATACTGCAAAACGATTGATTAAGGAAATCATTCAAAAAAGATATAAGAATATTCTTGATTCAACAAAAGTATAAATACATAAACAACACTAAAAAACATTTGAAAACAAATGTCCGATTTTGAGATTATATCTAAATTTCTCAAAAATATATTTGATGGAAGATGGCCATAATTCGTGAAATCATTGTATTTAGAGAAGATAGTAGAACAACCTTATGGACGTTTCATTGGAGGCAATTCTGTCGCGACATCTGTTAGAAATTCATCAAAATATCCCGAACACTAGCACTTCCTCGATCTTTGAGTACAGAATTCTATGTACATAAAATTTTTTTAATTTTTAAATTCATATGGGTAGAGTGCTAAATTTAAATTACTATTGTTTATATTCTCTAAAATGATAATAAATCGTAAATGAATGTTCAACAAGCATAATTAAACTCGTATCGATTATGGGCCCATCTATTAGTAAATAGAGAAATTACGTTCGTTCCGAAGACGACAAAATTATCAAAGACATGACTTGGACACCACGGAGCTTGCTGCCATCTATTGATACTGTCCATTGTCCTCCAAGATAATTTGCATTGGTATTGTTTTACTAGTTGATCTAAATACAATGGTGAAATGCAATAATGGTGCCATCTAGCAACAGATAGTCATACTATTGAGTTGCACATATTACTTGTATAGGCCGAAACTTGATTTTAAATTAACGCACTTTTCTCTCACGCTCATGGACATAGATTACTAATGTGAATAGATGGGAAACTCAATGGTAATATTCTGAGTCGATGTGCTGCCATCTAACAAATTGGAGTGGTACTAACATTCAATATGGTCGCTTTAGCACGGGCTTTTTGAAATTTAACTTTCTGCTAGTCGCGCAAAAATATAATGAAGAAAATCAAACAAAAAAAATAAATTGGCAAAATATTTGGCTAGTTTCAAATCATAAAACAACCATATTGACTGTTTTGTGATTTGAAACTAGTCAAATATTTTGCCAATTTATTTTTTTTTGTTTGATTTTCTTCATTATATTTTTGCATTAATTTCAAACTTGAAATAAAATGCAATTTATTTTATTTATTTTTTTTATTACAGTAAATTAACGCCGCATCATATAATTTGTCTATTTAAACATGGAAATAGGTTTTCTGTAACAAACTCGACATATGTAAGTGCTCAAGACCAATATAACAGTTTTGCAACTTGGAGTGGCAATAAGTTTGAAAAAACTGAAGCATCATCCTTTTGGTGTCTTACAATCAAGGCGAATTTTAGGGTGGATAAAATTTGCCATATGCTTATTGAGTCGACTAGTTAAGTTGAGGAACATTTCTTCATCCGATATTGTTTTATTGATTTATTTGTACAGCACCTGTAGTTATCAAATTCTTATTCATCATCTGAGCACTGTGATAAATAAATTTAACTTTCTAGCTTAAATTAAACTTACACACGTTTGGACCTTTGAAGATTTTGGGGTATTTTCTTGTTTGATGTCAATGGCATTGAATCAAATTTTGATATTGATGGCTAAGGCTCAAATATTTCATCGATCTACAGGGTATTTTGAAGGGCCAACATTTTCTTTATAACAATGATCATTTAAAAACTGAAAACAAAAAGAAATTGGTAAAAATTTACTATAGTGGCGTGACTCAGAATTTGATGAAATTTTTTTTCCTAGACTAATTTGGGTATGCTAATCAAGAATTTAAAAAAAAATTCACCGGAAATGAAAACTGAAAAAGTTATAACGTTTTGAAATTTTAATTTTTTTTTCTTCCCGTATTATGTTATTATAAAAATGTTTATGCGATTATATGAACTAAAACAGATACACTGATCTGTGTCATTGTGCCGGGGAGCGATTGTTCTTAATAGCAGGCTGTGATTCATCGAATCGTGTTTTGTTTATTTCTGTAATATTCTTGTGTCATGTTAAATTTGACGTTTTCTGTTTCTCATTTAATCATGACTGGTTATATCAATCTTGACACGATTTTTAATTGGAGGAATTGTTCCGAGATTGTTGAGAAGATGCAGTACTTTGGAGTAATTCCTAAAGACCGTGAGATCAAGTGCTCTCAATCATTCTGCAACGGAAAATTTAATGTTATGAATGACAGCACGGCGTCCGACGGAGTTCGTTGGAGCTGCGATGGCACTGTTCGTTATCCAAAAACCAAGGCAGTGAAATGCAAAAAGAGGTACCTCATTTTATTATATTTACAATATTTAATCATTTATATATTAACCTTTGCCTTCTGTATTTTCCATTCGTTACAACACGTTCTTTCACAAATCCAATTTACCTTTATGGAAAATTGCTGCATTTTGTCACCTTTGTAAGTATTTTTATTGATATGATTAGATTATATTATATTAGATTAGGTTAGGTTAATAATGCTCAAATAATTCAAAAATTTTTAGTGTTGAAATTGACGAATCAAAGTTTGGAAAACGGAAGTACCATCGCGGTCATCATGTGGACGGGGCTTGGGTATTCGGAGGATATGAAAGAGGATCCGGGAAAGTCTTCATGATTGTTGTTGAAGATCGGACTGCTGAAACTTTGTTGGACTGCATTGAGCATTTCATTGAGCCTGGCACTACCATCTACTCCGACTGTTGAAAAGGCTATTCGGGATTGAAAGACCACCCTAATTTTGACAATCTACAGGTGAACCATTCCCTTCATTTCAAGGATCCTGAGACTGGAGTCCACACCAACCACATTGAATCGTCATATGGCGGCATGCTAAGGCATGCGGGCCATATGCCAACAGACAAAAAGGATTTTTGGGAGGATACCTTGCTCGCTACATGTTCCTTAAATTCGTCAATGCGGTTCAACAGGATCCACTTGTTATTTTTTTTATGTTCGCTCGTGATCTTTATGATCTAGTGGCATTGAATGATGTACCTACATTGGAGAGAGAATGGGATGATGCGGACGAAGATGAAGATGATGATAACATCGACGACGAATTCAATTAAATTGTTTTTTTTTTACTTGTACTCTCATTATATTAACTTTTTCACAAAACTGTATAATAAAATTAATTCAAATTTTTTTTCAAAATTTTAAAAAAAAAATATTTGAAATTTTATTTCCGAAGAAAATTTTTTTCTGATTCATGTTCAGGAAGTCATAATTAGTCTAGAAAAAAAAATTCATCAAATTCTGAGTCACGCCGCTATAGTAAAATTTTTCCTATGCCAGTACAAGATGCATTTTTCTTAAGACACTTATTACAAATTGTATGTTTATCCTTAATATGACGACCGTATATTTAATACGTGGTATAAATTGCATCACTACCAATATCTGGGAGTGCTTCATTGTTCGTTGCTGAAATCCATGTTCCCATCTCTTGAAAACATGCTTAAAATTGGAAGGTGTTGAAAAATAAATCTAGATGAATCAAAATTCAATACACCTTCAAATGCGACAGCCATTTTAATTTTTCCAAGCATGAAGTTTTGTTGACAAGCTGACACGACATTTCAATACGAGCGCCATCCCGTTAATTGGAGTGGTAATAAATTACCGTTCTCATGTTTTTCCATTTGAGTTACCAGCCCCTGCTCATGGAGAAACGATTATTACTCACGTTCAGGCCTCGCAACGTAATCGAGACAGGTGTAACAAAAAATCTGATGTGTCCAACACATGACTTTCCTATCTAGTTATTATAGGCATTTTCCGGTTATTTTGTACAACCTATTGCAGCATCTCTATAAATGTTTAGAGGATAAACTAAATATATACATTTTACACATACATTTACCTCGAAACATTTTTCTATAGATATTCATTGAAAACGAAAATACTGAAAAATTTAAATTTATCACTTTTCCATTACGGTCCATTTTAGAAAAATCATGTATAAACAAAAATTATAGAAATCGATATCGCAAACAACTTTTAGTTCAACAATTTTCATAAAAATCAGAATTTTGCACATTTTGTCAAATTTCTCGAATACGGACCATTTCAGGAAATTTTGACATAAAGCAAAAATTATAAATAATAATATTAGAAGTAACTTTTATTTGAACAATTTTCTTCTCCAAACATAAATAACAGATATATTCCATAAAATATAAAAACGGCCTCCCATAAAGTACCCCCCCCCCCCCAGATGTACCGACTTTGTCCAAAATCTAATCATTTCACGTCAGGCCGAAATAAACCTTAAGTTTAAAATTTATTGTTTTTTTCCTTTATCCGTTTTTGAGTTTTCTTCAAATTTCGAAATTTACACATTTTCTCAAATATCTCGAATACGGTCCATTTTAGAGAAATTATGTATAGGACAAAAATTATAGATAATTATATTACAAACAACTTTTATTTGAACAATTTTTATAAAAAATATTTTTTTTACATTTTGTCAAATTTCTCGAATACGGACCATTTTAGGAAAATTTTGTATGGAACAAAAATTATAGATAATTATATTAGAAGTAACTTTTATTTGAAAAATTTTTTTCTCCAAACGTAAATAACAGATATATTCTATAAAATATAAAAATGACCGCCAATAAAGTACCCCCCCAGATGTTCCGACTCTACCCAAAATCTAATCAGCTTATTGGACGCTGAAACAAAGCTTAAGTTTAAAATTTGGTGTTTTTATGTGTATCGGTTCATGAGTTATGCGTTATACAGACACACACACACACACAGACAGACACACACACACACACACACACACACACACACACACACACACACACACACACACACACACACACACACACACACACACACACACACACACACACACACACACACACACACACACACACACACACACACACACACACACACACACACACACACACACACACACACACACACAGACATCATCGCGAAAATAGTCAAAACGGATTCAGGGGACCTCAAAACGTAAAAATCCGTCGAAAACTCGAGGTCGAAAAAAATCATGATTCCTATACTTTCCTTATATCTGTATACAGATAGGAAAGTAAAAAGCTATAAAAAATTACAAAAAATGAGCCGGGACCGGGCTGGTGCCGCTACAAATATCCGCTAAGCTAGCGGATTCTTGCTTTTCTCAGGTTCAGTACAAGCTACAAAAGGGACACTAGCGTAACAAAAAAGCTACGAAAAACCAGCTGGGTCTGAATCTGTGCCGCTACTATGGAATTTATGGAAATTCAAGCTAGCGGATCCGCTGTTCTTTCGGACCTGGGCAAAGCTACAAATTTGCAAATAGTGTAACAAAAAAGTTACAAAAAAACCCGCCAGGTCATGAATGGTGCCGCCACAGAGTGCCCGCTAGCTTGATATAGCTAATATTTTTATGTAGTTCACAGAATTGACAACAATTGTTAGCTTTTTGTCCTCAATAATAAAAGGGTATAGTAATGACAAATGCGAAAAAAAGAAAAATAACATACTTTCTTGAATCGATTCTGAATCAGTTTTATTTCGTAATGTTTTGGTTACGAGCTTTAAACTCGCAGATTATTATTTCAAAGTTTGAAAACTTTTGTAATGAATGTAAAATTTTCAAAATAGGATGTATTTATTGACTGGCCTATAAATACTACGTTAAGCAAACAATTAATTTATTACAGTAGCAAACCTATCGCCCATCTCTCAACCTACTTGTTGTTCACTTGCAGTTTTTTATTTTTTTTATTGTTTTACTTCGCCAATTATTGATCAAAAATACTATAATATTAATGGATAACTGGTCAATGAACAAGGTCAAAATATGACAAATTTATAAACAACATTAAAGCGAAATATGATAATTGCAAACATTAATAATTACTTAGTATTGAAATTCCAATGGGAATCACCACTGCTACTGACACTGGGGTCATTCTTGTTTATAGTTCTCACGTTGTCTAGTTTATTTCAATCGTTCATTCAATCATGTATAGTGTTACAACAATTGTGTTATTTTTTGTATTAGTAAATTCAATAAGTGGTAAATCACGAGGTAATTATTTTTTATATTGCGATTCAATAATGTTAAGTGAGTGTCAAAAATAAAGAATTCATGAGTTCAAAGAAGAAAGGAGTGAAGGAGAAATGTACCTAAATAACAGAATTTTCTCGGAACCAGAATTTTCAGATCCAGCTTTCCTCTCACGACCTCTTGAATTTTTTGAAACCTGTAAACGAAATAATAGTTATTTTTTGGAAGTAAACTAATTTGTATGATTTTAAGGGTTTACCTGAAAATTGGCGCGAACAAAATGCGTGTGAAAACATCGACCTGGGTGTCTATTCTTGAAATTGGGGAGTAAGAAATATTGAGAGAAAATTCTCACTTTCTACTCCCTTGTAAAAATTCGTATTCTTGAAATCGAATTCACCAAAATTGGTGAAGAATTTTCTCTCAAAATTTTCTCCTACTTTTAGGTAGAGAGAATGAAAATAATGAGAGAATTCAATTCACGCAAGCATGCGCAGTGCGTGTCAGAATTTAAATAAATAAAAATATTACTATAACCTCATTTATGTTGTTAGTAGTTTTCAGGTATATTTATACCTTTGTGGTATTTACTTTCCCTTTAAAATGGATTTAGACGCGAAAATAATAAGAATAATTTTTATTCAATACAGATAAATTTTAGACAAAATGAAAAAAATGGTTTAATTATAAAGAGTAGTAGTGTAAAATTATCTCCTTACACTATAGGTGTAATACTCCCCTTTTCCAACAGTAATAACTCCCTCACATCTTTTAAATTTGTTTGGACTTTGACTCATGTTTTTAAAATGATTAATTATTTAGGAAAGTAATACCACAGCTTATACAATACAGCTAAAACACTCTCTTGGCGGCAACGGTTTGCGTCGATTACGTCGCGCATCGCTTAAGCTCCGCCTTCGAAGGGAAAAGACGGTTTTGGCGTTCAGAAGCGTACTTAGGCAAGGTGTTGAGTCGTGCGTATAATTTCGTTGATTGTATAATTTCGTGGAGCCTATAATTTCGTTGATTTTGTTTGAGTTAAAGGTACTGTTATTATTTTGGTGACTCTTTAGCTGTGAGTAGAATGAGTTTGTGCAGTCAAAAGCTGTTTTAATAAGGGTTATACCTGCAAGAAAACATTCTTTAGTTTTCCCAAGGACCCAAACCGATAAGTACTACATTATAAGAAATTTTCATTGTTAAAAATATAATTTATACAGGGTGTCTCATTAGTGCGTTATTGTTCATTATTTTGTTGTAGACACGCAAGAAAGTTTTAAATAAAAGTTATATGGATTTGAAAAATACCTACATATTTTAAAAATATCTTTGGATATACAGGGTGTCACGTTTTTGCCTGGAAAATTAAAATGTATGTTTTTTAAATGGAACACCTTGTATTTTATTTTATTTTATGATGAAATTATTAACACCCTAAATTATTGTAAAGACGAATTGCTACAGAAAAATTTTATCAGGTATGTGTGTGGTTACCTTTTAATAAAAGTCTTGCGGATCCACTCCTGCGATACCTGTCTTAAATATAACAAAGATCACGTTGAATTAGACGATTTTTCTTTTTATTGCTTTTAAAAGGCATATGATAACGCCAATTCAGATACATTTGGAAATCTGCAACTGTCAAATGATGAATTTGTAGAACTAATATTCAATATTGAAAAGATATTTTAAAATAATTTTGAAGAATTGGCTACAAAAAATAACATTTGTACCACACTTTTAGAATTAATTAACCCAATACCCTTTAGTCATCCATGCTAACGTTTTCCAAAAGAATAACTTATTTTATTGTATGTTTAATCTCAATAACTAAAAAATATACTGACAATTAGTTTGACAGAATTGTCATTTATTTAAAATTTTAAAAATAATAGCAGTCGGTTGATCAAAATATGAACGGTCATTGGCGAATTTATTTTTTTTTTGCAGTGTTCTCACTACCTAGAATGGATATGAAATATATTCGTTCAATTGAAGGCAATAGCATACTTTTTCGTTTTGTAATCTGTGCATGGATATTAGCCAATCTACGCACATACTACAAAACGATAAATTATGTTATTGCGTTCAACTACGAATATATTTCATATCCATTTTAGGTAGTGAGAACACTTTAACAAAATTAAATCTACAAATCACAGTTCATATTTTGGTCACCCAACTCCTATTATTTAAAAATTTTTAAATAAGTGATAATTCTGTTAAACTAATTGTCAATATATATTTTAGTTATTGATATTAAATATACATTAAAATTTTTGTGTAGACTCGATAAATAATAGCATTTTTGTTTTTATTATGTCCACATTTAAAAAAAAATAAATTTTAATCAAACTACATGATACTAATTTAATTACGAGTATTAAAACTAAAGTCCTGAAAGTTTCGGTGAAGATGAGGACAGAACATCTGCCTTCCATGCGAAAAGCCCGGGATCGAATCTAGGCCGAGGACTAATTAATTTTTCATGTTTATTTTATTTTATAAATTAGTCAACTTCGTAAATTATTTTAAAATTAGTTATTTTGTCTAAATAACCTAAAATAATTTTTTAAATTGGTAGATTTTCGTTAGTGGGTCGTAGAAAAAATATACTGACCATTCGAGTGGATTGTTCATATCACAATCAGACGATTGAGTACTCCGCCTACGACGTCGTGCTCAAACTTCGTCTTTGTGTGATATGGCTATCATATCCACCCTTGTTGAACAAACTACAATTTATTTGTTTTCTTGGTTTAAGTTTTACATTAGAAATAAGAACTAAATTAATTTACTTTTCAAGTTTTCTTGTAAAAATCGATATTACTTTCTCCAAGTACAAATTTAGTACCTACCTAAAATAAGTACCAATTATGTAATATCGTGTAATATTGTAATTCAAATTTCACATTACTATAAAGTTTCAAAATTCCCTACTTCGGTATGGTCAGATAAAAATTGAATATATTATATTAATAAAAACTGTTAAAGTATTACTTCTACAAATCTGTATTTCAATTAATAAGAATACATCTAAATATAACCAATATTGTTAAAATAAAAGCACAAATTCTTTATAATTCCAAAATACCATAGAGTTCCCAGACCTCAGTCGAAGCATTCGTTTATCTAGGTATAAACCCTTTGCGCGAAGAGTAACACTTGCCAGAGACACGGGGTACCACTTGATTTGCATCCACGAGCTTTAACAATTGAAGCCCTTGGTGTAAAAAGGATCCAAGTCACAATTTGTCGTGAAGTGACTGTTTTAGCTCAAAACATTTGTTAACGAGGATTTTACTAGCCACATACAAATTATTTTACCTCTAATCCGAAAGATGTGCTATTTTTCGTAATATTTATATTTAAATAATTTTTTTAATTATATTTGACAGATTTAAAACAAATTAAAAATTTAATTTCCCAAAACTTACTTAACATGGCATGTAACCAACCTTATTACGTCAAGGTTTTCAATTTTTTCAATAATAAAAAAATTGCTTAATCCGGGCCCGACTTTTCCCTTTAATCTAACAGAGATAGCACCATTCCGTCTTGCTTGGTTCTCGACCGCCAGATCAAAGACGCCGACACGGAGTTGTGGAGCTGTATTGTATAAGCTGTGGTAATACCTTCTACAATCGTAGAGTTTTAAACACATTTAGAAGGATATTCAAACTTGAATTATTGCCAAGAGATTTGAATTTCTAGTTTGATAATTATTTAAAACGACAGTTAATATTATTTTTAATGAACAATATCAATTTAAAATGTTTATACGTGAAAAAGTCAAAATTCCGTTGTCGATAAAAACAAATCATAAAAACTTAAAATCTTAAGCCATATTCGAGCGGTCGACTAGTTTAAATATATTTCATGCTATTTGAAAACGGTTTGAACTATACCCATTCGAGTGACCAAACAATGACGTCACGTTAATTAGGTTTAAACCACCTGCATCTGTTTTTGAAACGTTTCATAAGAACGGTTTGAGGAAATAAAAATGTCATTAATGTCAAAAATAATAACAAACATCAAAGAGGATAGCAAAGACAATAAAATTCATGATAAAAAAAATTATGTATAATATGGCCATAAGAAAATACAGAAAATGCATAATTATGAAGGTTTATAATTTTAAGAAATGTTTGAAAACTTAACCTTGTAATTCTAAATAGTCAGATTCTACATATAACGATCTATTTTCCATAAATTTGATAATATTACATGAGCAAAGTATGTGCATGAGGTTCTCTTTGATATATGAGGCATAAATTATTTGTTGCTAGAGATTTACAAACTCACAAATCGTTAACTTAACAGTGACTTCACTGTTTAAAAATCAATTATTTGAGCGCTTTCAAAATATATGACGTAGTATTAAAACTGGTTCTAAAAGTTGTTGAAAATATTTTTAAACTAAAGAGACCGCTCGAATATAATATTAAAATGCCAGCAGTGTCACTTGCTGTCAAAAGTTCGTAGTTTCTAATTGGTCGGATGATCTAAAACGATCTGGCAACTCTGTATTTATTTTCACCATCTACTTTCTCCTCCCTTGGCTTTCACGTTATTTTAAGAATTCCAATTTTTTGGGAAAGTGAAAATAAAGTGAATATATTCCCCGGGGAGTTTTAATTTCTCTCGTTTTCAAGCATACGCACCCAGGGGGTAGTATTCTCGAGTCACGAACATAGATTCGCATGCGAGATTTATGATTTGTCTCACTTGGTTTTCGTTCAACAAAGTGAGACACATTGTAAAACACGTATGCGAATGTCGGTATTCGTGATTCGAGAATACTATCCCTGGCCGATCTAATTCGTTTAAAACGAAAATGATTTTGTGGGCTCTCAAATTAGTTGAGAATAGTTGAAAGTATCAGCTAAGTGGTGAAACAATTTATATTCCGAAAATCAACCAAAAAAGTACTCAAATTAATTATTAAAAATATAATAAATTTATCTCACTGATTTATTGCAATCTAATTTAAATGATCTTAATTAATTTTTAAATTCAACTGTGTCATGACCTGTAACATATTTGTAGTATATTCTGTACAGCTGTTGATGATAATGGATATGTAATTAATAATTACATGAGTTTGATTTTGTATTAAAATAATCCGATTTAATAAAAGCACAGAAGAAAGAACAATACAGAAAAGAAAGTAATGGTCGGAACTTTGAAGTTGAAGGAATAGAAATATTTGACCTTGAGTTCTACAACAGAGATACTCTGAGAAAACGTAATTATTCATAGTACACGCGAACGTAGCTATTCACTGAACCTACACTGCGAAAACTACATTTCTCTTTTACATAATTATGTGTCATATTTTATGAAAATTTGCATGAATGCATTTGAAACTATTCTCGATTTAAGTAAATTATCTTTTGATTTGTAACACTTCCGACAGAGGTTTCAAAAATAAAAATTTTAAAGTTTTAAACAATAGTTTTTTTTACCCTGTCATAATGAACTATTAAAATTGTGCCACAAAACTCACTAGTCATTTATGATCAATAAATATAAATCAATTGGGATAATTGTTAAAAAAATCATTAGCTAAAGCGTATTTTAGGGATTTTATGAATAAAAAAAAGGAAAATATAAAAACGTGTATATAAGCAAATGATAAGTTTACAATCTAGTGCACGTATTTTATTAAAATAGAATTGTTTGAAAATTAAAATAATTAAAATTGTTTACACAGATGTATAGAGCAAGCCTAATTTATAATACATAGATAAGTAGCTTTATTAAAATAGCTTTATCCTAATATACAACAAAAATAAAGAATAATTATATAAACGGTACTTATAAAAAATATTAAATAATGAGTAATTATTTTACTTCTTTTTGCAACAAACAAACGTTTTCTCAACGTTGCCGTTTCTATCTTCAGTCGCAGTCTCTGCTTTCTTGGAGTGTTTGATGATAACACATTACTCGTTTGAATTTGTGCTATTACACAAGGTAGAGAAACAGATGGTTGACTATGAACTTGTTCAATAAATTCTACTTCTGCTGAAGTTGAGGGTAGACACAAGTTGTCTTTGCCTTCTGCGCCATGAACAACAAATTCCTCTGAAAAAGAAAGAGAAACCAAATTTTTATCAGATCAACTGGTGTCAAGAAGGTGCATCATTTGTCAGAATTAAATGTTTGAGTCACACTTTTTAGCTAGATGAAATTTAAAATAATTTTATAAAATGTGAATATATTTCTGTGCCTAGGAGGTAAACTGCACTGTCATTCTAGTCAACTTTTTAGTACAGCAGATTGAATGTTGTTAAATTATTAAATTTCAACTAGATATGCATTTAAACACCCATTTATTGTCAGAATATTTATATTTTCTACTAATCTAACTACTAAAACAACTTTATTTTAATTTGCATAACTTGTTGTATGTCGACATAGTGCAGTTTACCTCCGAGGTAGTTCTACAAAATGGAATGTATGCGTTGATATTCTAAGATTATAAGTACTTATCATTTTATTTTTTAAACTACTAAAAGTAATGTAAAAAAATGACAAGACTTTTTGTAACATTTAACTATACATTATATTTATTTACCTTGCAAAACTGTGACTCTTTTCGTAGGTTCTAAATGGGGAAATACTGTTGGGAATACATTTGCAAATAATCGTTTTCTTGTTCCTGACTGATAAACGAATTTATCCTGGAAGTGTAGTTCACAAATTTTGTAATTTTTAAATGACAAACGACAAAAAAATGTTATTGTGGGACACATTTATATTGAATAGATATCATTTTAATTTTTAAAAATTTAAAAATTTTAGATACACCTAAAATATGCGCTGATGTTATATCAAGAGAACGATGGGGTGGCCGGACACCGATAGCAGTTGATTACGCCATTGTTCCTGTAAAATTCGTAATCATTCACCACACTGTTACCCCGGAATGTACCACGGAAAGATCATGTGCATCGGTTGTTAAGAGTATCCAAGATTTCCATATGGAAGAACTGGAGTTTCACGATGTGGGATACAAGTAAGGAAACATTTTAAATTATTTAAAACAAACATTCAAACTTTATTGAACACTTTTGATTAGAACTATTGTTTTCTTATTGGTAAGTTTATGTGACTTCAGACTTACAGTTTTCTAACACATTGTGTCGTGTAGGTTTTTATTATCTGCTTTGGTATGGTTTCCAATCACTACTTTATTTTCTAGTAATTACTTCCCAAAGAAAAAGGTTGAATTAAGACCACCGTAGCACCACAGACTTGTCACCCCCTATACTTCCCATGTTAAATTCTGGCTCAAATCTTAATGACTTCGGTACATCTTTCCCTATTGGTCTGGGGTATTTCTGACAAGTCTGGAGTCACCAATTAGCACGTTGGTTGCTGACACATGAGAAAAATGACATCAAAAAGTAAAAAATATTCAGGTTTTAGTCACTTACGCTCGTATGCACCGTACACGTTTAATCCAGATCAAGGGTTTAATCGCGTTTAATACCATTTATAGCTATGGTACTAAACGCGATTAAACCCTTGATCTGGATTAAACGTGTACGGTGCATACGGGCGTAAAAGACAAAAATTAGTGGTGTTATTATAAAATTTATGTTTTTTTAATTTTTAAAATAATGTTGACCTCAATGCATCCTTCCTATTGGTCTAAAGAATTTTTGATAAATCTGGAGTCACCAATCAGAACATTGGTTGCTGTCACATGAGAAAAATGACATCTAGAAAATTGATTAGTATTATTAAAAAATACAGATCTATAACAAAATTCGGTTATAAATAAATGTTCGAACCAAAAAGAGAAATGATCAAAGAGCTAGGTTATATTAGATTAGATACATTTACCCGCGTAAAATATTTTAAATTTTCAAAGTCACAGACTTTAAGATCGATTGACATTTGAGTGCGATCTCTTGTGTTAACTATACTCTTTGTAGCACATTCCAATATTCTACTAATTTTGATAGATGTCATTTATGTGTCATATATAAGAATCCCTTCGTTTAACAAATGGAAGCAATATTCCATATTTAATAGTTCTTTTATTCAACAGATGGCGTAATAATTCTATTTATTATTTATCCGGATGGATATCTAAGTGAAAACAAAAATGAGCACCCTGCGCCCCCCCTCCCTTAATTTTTGACCTTGCGAAAATTTTGCAGGTAAATAAAGGTACCATTTCGCAACATGCGACAGACGACAGCAGAAGCGACGACAAAGGAGACCAAAAACGGTCTCTTCACGTCTGAACACATGTAATTATATAAAACAGATTTCGCAAGACGTGACCAGTGCGAGAGACAGAAGTAGACGACATAGATCGGTCTCGGGGTAGTGTTTGCTGCCTGTCCCGCTCAGTCATCGCTTGTATTTCGAGGTCATTGGTCGATATGTTATAAAACTGGTAGTTGCAAAGTTCTTCCGATCTATTATGGGCAGTGTTGCCAGATGAAAATTTGCTGGTAAAGTATGGGTGAAAAAAAAAACGTAGATCTGAACACTGGATTTTTAATACGGGGGGAAATAATTATAATTTGTAGTGTAATAAATAAAAAAAAAACAAGTATATAAGAACCGAAAAATAAACATTTTTCTACCCAAATTAGAAAGTAAACAAAGAATAAAAACAAATAATAAAATTTTTACCTATATTTAACGTAAAAAAAAACAATGAAAAATAATAGGTATTTCTTTTAGATCAGTCTGAGTCAGATAATTCAAATACGTTGTGTTTGGCATGCATGTTCTTTTTACGATGCCCTATTAATTCTTTGTTGCATTTTAAATAAAAACATAATGATTATCTTGAGGTTTTTTTTATGGAGCTAACCTACAATAGTGGCTGCATATTACGCAGCTTTTACTTTAGCAAATTTACTAGAGAAAATATTCTTTGATCATTTGCTAAAGAATGAGGCACACTTAATAAATTAAAAACAAAATTTGTTAAGTTGGCGAAAACAGTAGATTTTATGCCTAAAACAGGAGAACAGAGACAAAAACAGTGGATCTACTTAAAAACAGTAGGTCTGGCAACGCTGATCGTTCCCTCGAATGGTTGTCTGCGGTTGTCGTGTGGCCCTGTCTCCTTGCTTTCCTAATGTGTGGAGCGTAACGTTAATGCATCTGACGTCCTTGCCGTCGCGTCTGTTGTCGTCTGTCGCGCCTTCCGAAATGGTACCTCTAAAATACCAGTTTTTTTTATTTACTACACTGCAAATTATAATTATTTCCCCCTGTATTAAAATCTATTGTTCAGATCTACTTTTTTTTTTCACCCATACTGTTTCAGTAAATGTTCATCTGGCAACACTGCCTAGATCGAAAGAAGACAACTACCATTTCTATAAAATATCGACTAATCACCTCGAAATACAAGTGATGACTAAGGGAGACAGAGAGCAAACGATACCTCAAGACCGACCTACGGGTCGTCGAGTTCTGTCTCTCGGTCGTGTCGCGCGTCGCACCTTGCGAAATGTGTTTCATATAATTGCGTGTGTTCAGACATGAAGAGACCGTTCTTGGTCGCCTTTTCCGTCTTCTTTGCTGTCGCGTCTGGTGTCGTCTGTCATCTGTCGCGCCTTTCGAAATGGTACCTTAATAGAAGTCGGCAAATATTGCCATACAAAATCTGATGTCGTCGCTCGTTTCTATCGTAATGTGTTTCATATAATTACATGTGTTTAGACGTGAAAAAACCGTTTAGTGTCTCTCTTGCTGTCTCGGCTCGTTTTGAGGTCGGTCTCTGCCTCGGATTGCGAAATGGTAGCTTTTTGGATCTAGGTTACGGACTTCCGGATATCGGTAGGTATATTCATTCTCTCAGTTCGTTCGTTGTGTCCAGTCAAAGGGCAAAGGTATTGGTAGGTATTTGCGTTTTTTTGTGATCAGTGATCATTGGAAATTGTTTTATTCCCAGTTTCGATTTAGTTTTCGACTTTTTGTGTAATAATAATGTAGTTCTTAAAGAACCAAATAAAAAAAGAATGTTTTTCAATGATTCATTTTTTAAATACTACAAATAATAAGATGAACAATCGTGAACAAAAACTTTTTCATTATTAAAGATGATTACCGAAAAGATTAGCTGTAGGATTTATATTAAGATAAATAAAATGTACCTATTTAAAATTAAAATAAATAACAATGGTCGTATTTGTTAAATTTTCATATTTTTCCAAAAATAAAAAAAATTGCTTCCATCGTGGGGATTGAATCAGCAGCAGCGCGATGTGGTCGAAACATGTAAAGTTAATAGAGTTGAACGTTCTATATGAACTGAGCTCAAGCTTACGTCACATGATATATCTAATCAAATATTTATATTAACAAAAAAAAGCTAAAAATACTGTAGTTACTTTAAAATTATTTTAATAATTTATTAAAAATAAATATCTAGAATCTAGATATAAAAATCAACGTTTACGATTAAGGGCCGATCTTTTCACCTCTGAGTCAAGTTACATGTAGGTTTACTTGATAGATTAACAAAAAATAACTCTATTCGCTCCGTGCGAAGTCATGGAAAGTGAAGCAAAAGCGATACCAGCACTAGCTGCGGATAATTCGTGCATTTTAGGGCGATATTTTGTAATTTTGGCATATCAAATACACGTATACAATTTACTTTTTTTCAAAAAAGTAGGTAAAAACAATACAATAAGCAACCGGAGTTGCTGTGTTGAAAATTGTACAAATACTAGAAAAAAAGTGAAACTTATATAAAAAATTTCAGTAGCAAAGTGGAAATTAAATCAAAGAAATAAATGGATAGGTGTACAATAAGAAGAAAAATTACCTTTATTTTTGTAATAATAATAGTAATGCTGGAAATAGTAGACATCAGAATCTTGAAAGGTTTTAAATAAACAATAAATTATCATTTTACGATAAATGTTCATTCAGCAAGAACTAGATTTCACGATTTCTGCCTTTGATTATTATATGTGGCTGGAATGCAATTTTGTGCCTTACTGATGGGAAACCAGTTTTAGTCAATCATTCCATGTTTTCTTTCGAACAAAAATGAAAATATAAATAACGATCCTTAAATGGTATTTTTTTTATTTTGACAGAATAGGATAATTCTTCAATAACATCTTATTAGACTTAGACAATTTCTCATACATTTTCCAGTAAATATTGTTGCCTGCCTATATTTTATTATTGATTATACATAATTTTCTTTAATTTAAGCGATAAAAATATATAATAATAAATTAATGTTTTACTTGTTTTACAAATTCATATACTTTTATTAAAACTAACATATATACTTTTTAATTACGAATTTTATTAAAAATTCCATTTGTCAGTATACGCAGAAATAGTCCATTAGTACCAAAACGAATTGGCGCTGCTGTCGCGCACAGAGCGAATAGTTTAATTAGCAAGTAGTTACTTTCAACTTTACTCAGAGGCGAAAAGACTGGCCCTTAATCATCAAATCTATTTTACTAATAATGTTGACATTACACAGATCAAAATAAAAATTTGACATATTTGACAGCTGATGCGGAAAGAAGACAATCCATCTTGTTTCTTAAAGATAAAAAGCATGTATCAAATTTAATTAAGCTCATTTGTGTAATGTATTTTTTAAGAATAATTGTTTTTTATCATGTGAAGTTTTACCTTTTAAACTAGTACTAGTACCAATGTTTTTTTAAAAAATATTCAGTTCGGTCGCTTCCTTAATTCTTTATCTGCCTTATGTTTCTTTTTTTTTTTGAAAAGTAATTTGAAAAATATGTTTATTTTAACGACTTCTATACACAATTAATGAAAGTATCAACTTAGTATTCACTCTGTATAAAATAGTGGGCATCTCACCCGGTTTTACCCTATATGAGCAGGGCCTGGTACCCCCTTAGCAAATGGATATGACCATAGATTACTAATGTGAATAGATGGGAAACTCAATGGTAATATTCTGAGTCGATGTGCTGCCATCTATTAAATTGGAGTGGTACTACAATTCAATATGGCCGCTTAGCGCGAGCTTTTAGAAATTTAATTTTCTGCTAGTCGCGCAAAAATATAATGAAGATAATCAAACAAAAAAAATAAATTGGCAAAATATTTGACTAGTTTCAAATCATAAAACAACCATATTGACTGTTTTGTGATTTGAAACTAGTCAAATATTTTGCCAATTTATTTTTTTTTTTTGTTTGATTTTCTTCATTATAGGTATTTTTGCATTAATTTCAAACTTGAAATAAAATGCAATTTATTTTATTTATTTTTTTTATTACAGTAAATTAACGCCGCATCATATAATTTGTCTATTTAAACATGGAAATAGGTTTTCTGTAATAAACTCGACATATTTAAGTGCTCAAGACCAATATAACAGTTTTGCAACTTGGAGTGACAATAAGTTTGAAAAAAACATCATCCTGTTGGTGTCTTAACAATCAAGGCGAATTTGAGGGTGGATAAAATTTGCCATATGCTTATTGAGTCGACTAGTTAAGTTGAGGAACATTTCTTCATCCGATATTGTTTTATTGATTTATTTGTACAGCACCTGTAGTTATCAAATTCTTATTCATCATCTGAGCACTGTGATAAATGAATTTAACTTTCGAGCTTAAATTAAACTTACACACGTTTGGACCTTTGAAGATTTTAGGGTGTTTTCTTGTTTGATGTCAATGGCATTGAATCAAATTTTGATATTGATGGCTACAGCTCAAATATGTCATCGATCTACAGGGTATTTTGAAGGGCCAACATTTTCTTTATAACAATGATCATTTAAAAACTGAAAACAAAAAGAAATTTAAATAACAAACCAATTATTTTAACACTGAATCAAAAACAAGTTTGTAAATATTACTTACCATTGATATGCCAGTACAAGATGCATTTTTCTTAAGACACTTATTGCAAATTGTATGTTTATCCTTAATATGACGACCGCATATTTAATACGCGGTATAAATTGCATCACTACCAATATCTGGGAGTGCTTCATTGTTCGTTGCTGAAATCCATGTTTCCATCTCTTGAAAACATGCTTAAAATTGGAAGGTGTTGAAAAATAAATCTAGATGAATCAAAATTCAATACACCTTCAAATGCGACAGCCATTTTAATTTTTCGAAGTATGAAGTTTTGTTGACAAGCTAACAACTGACATGACATTTCGATACGAGCGCCATCCCGTTAATTGGAGTAGTACTAAATTACCGTCCTCATGTTTTTCCATTTGAGTTACCAGCCCCTGGATATGACCGTAACAGGACATTACAAATTTTTTTAAAATATTCTAGAAGAAAGTCTTTACAATGTTGCATTTTTCAGAAAACAATTTCTACATCTAGATAATTTTATCTACATGTATCCTTTTTAAACACTTTATTGTCAATTTTTATACCCTGCTAAGGTTAATTTTTATTAAAACGAGTAGACGAAATACAAATTACTGTTTTTACCTCTAACAATGTAATAGCTATTATTAATTAGATTGGATGTTTAATAATAGTTATTTAAGATATAAGTGAAATAGGAGCTTTATTAACGTACGCATGCAAAATTTATCGCAAAATAAAGCGTTATCACACGTACCTATATTGAACAAATTTTTATCTACGTCTCTAAATGTAAAAATAAACGGTAATTATAATTTTTGTCTAAGACTTAATTTAGGGTTATTGTTCTCCACCATTGCCGATTGTCGATTGGCATTGGCGACACATCGAAATGTTGGGTGGCGGTTCTTACAATTGAATAAAAACGTTTTGTTTTCTTAGCAACGATAATATTGTCATAATAATTTTTCCTACGACCACTTAGGAAAGTGACACATATCACACTATTATAGTCGTGTGGAAAGTGGCCTATATCACACGCGTATGAATAAGAATTTACTTTCCACCCGTGTACGAATATGCTACTTTCCGCATCAACTGTCACAAAATGTCAAACGCGTCATTTCTATTTTGATCTATGATTCGATCATGTATTAGGATAGATACGCCTTACCTGTGGAAGTAATGGGTTTAATGATTATCTAGACGGGGAGAGAGGAAAGGTATACAAACGGAGAACTTAGCAGTGCCGTACCGTATGGAAGGGGTTATATATTGTTAATTACTATAAAATGCTAGATGAAAGCGGATGGACATGATTTTAAAAATATTGTTTTATAGCGTATATTTTTAACTTTCAATGTAAGAATAGTTTTTCGCAGTATTGTGATACTACATAGACCATGCACAGGCTTGTCATATTGTATATTATTTACTCAATTTTATAGGATTATTAATTTTGTACTTTAAACAATTTGTATACATTTTGAGTAAATGTACCTACTATAAAGCTTGACTGATGAAGGAGAAAAGAAAGTAGAAAAATATTGTTAAGAACCCGTTTTATAAGTGAAGCAAGATTATTATACATATTTCTGACTACATACCTTCCTTTATGAAATAAAATAAAGACCAATTAAAGCATTTTATTTATCAACCAAAAATAGTTATACACAAATAATAATAATACTCTACCTAATTACTTTACTTTATTATTTACAAAGTACTGTAGCAAAATTTTGCCGTACACAAGTTAGAGGGAACAGAAGAAATATAGCATTGTGTTTGTTCTTTATTTTAACAATTCTGACAATGCATGAAGTGGTGTGACTAATTTAAAATGGGTAGCGTCGATTGACATTTTCTGATATTTTTAAATGCCTATAATAAGAATCCCTTATTTAAAATGGTTTTATTTGAATAGATGGCTATTTTTTAAAAATTTAAATGCAAATAAAAACCTATAATAAATAGGTACATATTATATATAATTAAAAATAAGCTTCAAGATTTATTTTCATTTTTTTAAAATAATATTTAAAGTAGTTCATGCGCAAAACGGCTTTTCTTAGGAATTCAATAAAATTAAAATATAAGGTTAAAGAAAATGTCTTTTACGTACCTAGGTAAAAAAAAAAAATTTTGACCGTCTGTGAAACGAGATATTAACAATGAAATTGTGCATAATTAACAGTTTTGAAGCCTGTCATGTACATAAGCAATGCATTTATTTCAAGATATTTCGAAAATGGTTCTTACTATATTTTTTTAAAAACTAATGTAATGTAAATCAAAAAAGTTATACAATTTTCTAAAAAAACGTTGAATTTTTTGACCGTTTTGGTAAAAAGATAGATTTTTAAAAGAAAAATATGTTTAAAGCAGTCGACGCGTAGTGGGGTACAATGATTACAACTTGGCATCATTGTTAGTTCAGAATCACTGAATTACACTCGATCAGCTAAGAGGTAGTTATAACCTCGTGAAGTGTTCTTGAAAAATTAATTTGTCTACTGCATTTGAGAACTGGAATCGACGCTTCTGTTTGAACCAAAGCAAAACCTTAAAATTAGTATGAGAAAGTCACAAAATTTCTATAGATATACACCATTCCTATATTTGTGACGTTGCTGGATGGATTTTACTTGAAATAATAACGTATCCGTACATAAGCTTACATGTGTTGTGTTTAGTATCCTACAAAAATAACATTTTTCAGCATTGAGAATTTCAAACTATTGGCGATATTTTTGTATACGACTGTCGCGCGTGAACTACCTTAATAATTACTACATGTAAACAACTCATTTTAAATTGGTCGGTATTAGATACCATAAGTATTTAGTATATTTACCTGCAGTAAAATGGTTTACAATTCAAAACCCATTGGTTATATTTAGGCAGTACCCTGCGCATATGGGATCATTATTATGTTCCTCCATAATCCAAGGGGGTTTATCGTTTTCATTATTTTGTCTTGAAATTGTATCCTGATATTTTGAAAGAAGAGTCACTTCCATGGTTTTATGCAATAATCAAAATTTTAACGTTAGCAACGTTGTAACCATTTGCAATTATTATACAGGCTCCTTATAAGTGCGAATAATACACAATATTTTCATATCAATTTGCTTCTAAATGCTCAATTAAACGAATACATGAATTTCTTAGAATACTGAAGACTTTTACGTAAAAATTATGATGCGATAGCTAATTGTACAAAAAAGGCTTACCAAAATATGAGTGGCATGTCACGACGCTTCTGTCAAAAGTAAGGGTAGCTTAGATATTAGATTTAAAAGGAGTTTGACATTATGTGTACGTGTCCACCGCGACCTTTTCAGATCTGTTGTGGGACTCCGTTTGTTTTAGAGTATGTCATCTAAGCTTGGACTTTTTTATTAGACTTATTTTCCTTGACAGTGGCATCCACATGCATGTAGTTACATGTGTCTGGCTTTTCTTCATCAAGTATAAGAAATCTCAATCTAGTTAGGCTTTCACATTGGTGCAGGACGTGGATTGATGTTTCCTTTTCTAATTCACAGAACCCGAATAAATTAAAAAAAAGAATAAATTAGAAAACATCTTAGAATTTAAAAATAATTTAAATTTGTAAAAGAAGTGAAAACTTACTTTTTAGAAGATAAAAATAAATAAATACCTTGGGAGATTCTACTTCTAGTACACACCAACTACGGTTGCTTATTACATTGTTCTTACTTCTTTTTTGCAAAAAAAGTAAAATGTATACGTGTATTTGATACGCCAAAATTACAAAATATCGCCCTAAAGTGGTCGAATTATCTGCAGCTTGCGCTAGTATCGCTTTTGCTTCCCCTACCATAACTTCGCACTGAGCGAATATAATCATCATACGTTCCCACATATACATTTTCTATACTACTTCTCTCAACGAAGTACGTATTAAAAAAAATTATAAGTTTTCAATAATGGGTTTAGTATAATCAAAAAAGTTTACTTTGTGTTTATTAAACTACAACTGGGAGACAACAGTTCTAAGCTATTTTTCACAGTATTTTAGACCTCAAAGACACTTAGTTTCAGAAACGAATTGTTTAACTAGGTGTAAGTAGACGTTTGCAATAAAAACTTATAAATTACCTTTTACCTATATCAATACGAAAGTATGTATATAAAGACACTTGTTTACTTACTCAATTAGCAGAACATTGGATTTCAAATAAAATGTTCGATTTTATTATAGCTAAATAAATCTTCATGTGAAAAGTGATCTGAACAAACTTTGGCATCTTTCAGTTTTGAGATCTTGCTCATTTATTTTCAAGTTGTTCAGCCACAATGACATTAGACAATGTCTCTCGGAAACGTGTAAACGTATATACCATAAAATAGCCAGTTTCTAGAATTAGGTATTTTTATATCGAGAAATCAAAAAAACCCTAGCACAGTTGTTACGCCCATGGATATCTACATTATTTACATTTCATGAGATTGATTTTGACATAACCTACCTGTGAAAATAGCAAGCATTGGTTTTGGGTGTTTTTGGTCCAAAATGTTCGGAAAACTATGCATCTCTTTACTATTTTGAAATGTATAATCACGTTTGTAAATAATTTCTTTCATATAAATAAATAAAACAAGAATATTTCACTAAAATAAAACACCGAATGACACTTTTAAAAACATACAGAAACAAGGGTTGCCAAATGTCCAGTATTTAATGGTTAAACCGATGGATCGTAATGAACAAAATCTAAAAACATCTAATTTAAACACCGATTCAATGCAGAAGAAAATTAAATGAGACATTTTATGAATATGATCCAGATTCTAAAATGAACTGTTAAATATTAAGCTCCATATTAAGTATTTCGAACCTTGAAACATTGGGAACTAATAATTATTATCCTTATACGTTTAACCGAAAGTGACACTGTGGCAACCTCTGCTGGTACCACCGTTTGTTGTGCATGCGATTGTGGACCTTATTATCATACGACAATTGTTTATGTAAACAAGGCGTATCTATTCCAATACATTATCGAATGATCTATGTAATGTCCATATTAATACTAAATCGATATTATTGTTAAATTATTGTAAATTAGATTCTAGATATTTATCTTTAACAATTATTATTTTTTTAATTTGGTGTCATCGGCGTCGACTACTACGGCCATTAGCCTCAACAATTAATATTAAAATAATTTTAAAATAACTAAGTTATGTTTGCTTTTTATTCTGGTTAAACACATAAACGATTAGATCCTTCAATTGACACAAGGCCTATTAGCTCAGATGGTTAGAGCAACAAACTTTATCAACTTTGCTATTTGAGACTTGACGAGCGACCGCGTTCAAATCCTTGCGGGCGCTGAATTTTTTTTTATTTTTTTTTTTAGTTTTTTTTTTGTTTAGAAAATATCAAAATTGATAAATACGATTATTGTTGATTATTTTTTTAAATACATTTTTAATTATTATAATAATAACCTGGTTTTACATTTTTTGATGAAATTATTTTGTGATGGTAGGAAAAATATTGTACATTACTTGTGTGAAAAGTGATTTTCCACACTCGCGTGATAGTCGCACTCGGCTTGTGCCTCGTGCGATAATATTTCCCACTCGTGTAAAGAATGTCACTTTCGACACTCGTAATGTAATGTACTATTTAACGTATGTTTGCATTTTCTAGTAATAAAATGACTGATTCCTAAAGTTTGCCATTTGATATTGAAGAACAAGCTTTAAATATAGTTACTTATTACTTTAGATTTTTAGATTTTGTAATTTGTTGTTTAATTTAAATATATTTTTACATTTTGACTTTATTTGATTGAAAAGCAGTGAGATAAGAAAAACGCGTGCATTAATATACTTCTTACCTTACGCAAAATGAGTGGGATAAGAAGTTTTTATCTCACGGGCGTATATAAAGTATTAAAAAATATAATAACCACTAGTAAATATTTTCTCAGTATAAGTAACAATTAATTAGTCCCGGCTCTGGTGGGATCCTGTGCAGACACTATCTGGCCACATAGTTGTGTAACTATTAATTTGCTTATGATTTATTTATTTCAGCTTCTTAGTAGGTGGAGATGGTCAAATATATGAAGGATCTGGATGGCATAAAGTAGGAGCCCACACCAGAGGATATAATAGTAGATCTCTAGGGCTCGCCTTTATTGGAGATTTTTCGAGTAAGTTGCATTAACACATATTTTATCAAAACGCAAAGAACCAATAAGGTATTTTGTAAAGTGATTTCTCTCAGATAAACAAATGAAATATAGATAAGTAACGGGTGCCGTTTAATACAGGCTTTATTTGAAGCCAGTATATACGAACTTTTGACAGTTGTGATCTCCGTGTGGGCGTATCAAATAGTTTTAAGCTATTGCATAGCTTTTATCGCGGGCTTCGAGCGCGGCGACCGAATAAAAAAAAAACGCAACCGTAACGAAAAAAAAATCTAACACCCCCCACTCCGACCGGCACAGCGGTACGGCGTTAAACAATATTAACTTATCATTTATTCAATAAAAGAAAATCGAAAAATCGAAAAATCGAAAAATCGAAAAATCGAAAAATCGAAAAATCGAAGAATCGAAAAATCGAAAAATCGAAAAATCGAAAAATCGAAAAATCGAAAAATCGAAAAATCGAAAAATCGAAAAATTGAAAAATCGAAAAATCGAAAAATCGAAAAATTGAAAAATCCGAAAAATCATGAATAAATGTTCTATTTTGCATTTTCATCCAATTATATTTACAGTTCAGAAGTATCAACCTGCCAAACTATTTGTTCATTATTTGTTTTATTAGGTTTGTGGCTACAGGCGATAGAATTGTAATTTCCTGCTAATAGAGCTGTATGCAATAAGTATTCGAACCTCAATTATTTACAAAAGTTGTATTGGTATACTTGTTATTGATGAGTTTATATTGTATCCCAACAAACAATGAATTGAAGCGATATTGCTGGCCTTTTGCTGTAATTGAAGCAAAAATGAATGCGAGGATTAAAAAATAAAAGGCTACTTTTGTCCTTTTAATAGTGGCCCAGTATTATGTTGGTTGATGATTGGGTGAGAGCGAGGTAAAAGTCAAAAGGTTGTTAACTACCACAGTCCAGGAGGGTTCCGTCCCGCGTTCATAGATGTAGAAACCGATGATCACTTGTTATTACATACTCAACGAGTGAACATGAGGCCAGTTTGGGATTGATGGTACTCACTATTCATTGTAATTTCTTGCTCATACATGTTATTAATTTAGAATATTTTATTAAAATACATTTTTTAGAAGACATTTTATCTCTATTATATATTATATACCTGAATTAAATAAAATGTCTACAATATTCTAGGTATATTGGAATGCATTCGGTTTTATATATATACTTCAAACAGTCTGGTCAAAGAGGCACTATCGAATTATACCTAGCACATAGCCTTTATTAGCAGTCAGTATTAAGATGGTAAAAGGCCTGCAATTTCCCTCTCCCTTTCCATCAATAGACCATGAATTGCCAATATATTTCTTTCAACACATTAAAAAGAAAACGGAGGCCTTTAACTGGATTTTATGTCTAATAAAGCCCGCTTAACAAATTTTTAAAACCTTTACATTATAATTCGTTGCTTGTTATAACTTTTTACCTGTAATAAAATTTTGAATACAAATCATATTCTTTATCTTTTAAAATGTTTGAAAATGAAACTCCTATCGACAACTCTTTTTTAACATACGAGTGCTGCTACTATACATTAATTACCTAAACCAACCCTGGTATCCAAAACGCATGTTTAGAAAAAGTCATATTTAAGGCATTTCTTTATAAGCTTACCAGAACATACTTCTGTGACCAGAGCATTTCTTTATAACGTTTGATTACTCGGCTTTGGTTACATGTTACCAAAGCATATGTAGCTATATCTAACGAGGCATTTATTTATAAGCTTACTAGAACATACTATAATAAAAAATAACAAAGTCAAAACATCCTAAAATTTCTAAAATTCAAATTCCGTTTAGAAATCCCCAAACTTAAATTAAATTTGACATATGACATTCAATAATAGGGAAACCATGGTATGCGTAATGTCACCACAGTAACCACAATCCCAGTATATATACCAATCAGTATTGGCACTCTGAGGCGGCACGTTTGATCTTTAAAAGTAGAAATTTTAGTTGACACTTGACGTTTTCGGGATATGAAAAGTTTTCTTTACACGGACTTGGTATACATGGTTAGTTGAATTTTTGTTCTGCTGCTTTTCAAATTCGTGTGTATGAGGTAGATGTGAGATACCTTAATAGACAACGGTTGAACAACTTAATTACTTTGAAGAAGAAAATAAGATTAGATATCAGGGCAGTCTTCGCAAATGTAAGAAGGACAGAACCGTTTTAATTTTTTTTATATGTGTGAAATATATATTTTTGGTGAAAAGTTTAATTACTTTTAGTTCAAAATATAACGTTAGTTTGTCAAGGGAAATATATAACACACAAGGTTAGAGTAACAAAATAGAGGTATTGCTTTATTTCTTAAGAATTACTCTAATCTAAAACTTTTCTAGTATATTGTAAAAATTTATTCTATACGTTATTTAGGTACTGCAAAATCTATAGGAAAGTATGTAGTTTTAAATTTAAAAATTTGTAACGAAGACATATTTAGTGTAGTTTTTTTACAAATATATACTCAGTGACTTGTTTTTGTGAATGAGTTCAAGTATGGCAGACTAAAATCGTTATTTTTTATTATGAATTAATTTGAATTTATTTTAAAATGGGAACTATATGTATATTATAGTTTTCGTAGTTTTTACACTTGTTATAAAAATAACAAAGTTATGTATATTGGCCATTTACTACACACAGCAAATTCATAGACACAGTACATATTACTATTTGACATTCTTGTAAAACCACTAATTTAAAATTGACTTTAAACTAAGTGACTACACACAGAATTGTTTGAAAGCAGCCATAAGGTATAATTTATGTATTGGATACTATAAAAAAATTAATAGTAGTTACATGTAGAGTTAAGTAACAAGAAATTTAAGACCAAAAACAAAACAAACCTTTATATCTAGTGAACTTAATTTAGTACAGTCCTCAACTTTCTTAGGCTAACATTAAAGATATCTATTTGGATCTCGCTAAGAAACTCATTGGTAACAGCCATCATCTTGTTAAAAAGAGATATACTACTTGGACCTAAATCAAATAATTTATTATTACTTGGGTTTCTTAGATTAATCTTTGCCGCATTAACATTTATATAGTCAATCAATTCACAATCTTTGTACTTAAAATAGAGTACAAAATATATCACAGCCTGTTGCTCTCTTCTTTGTAAAAGAGATTTAATCTTAAAACTATTGAGCATAGTTTTATACGAGATCTTAGGTATAAGGGTACAAGTATTCTTTATTACATGAAGGTACCGTAAAAATATTTTTTGTACTTTTTCAATATGATCAATTTGTGTGGCTTCCAAGGGCATCCATATTTGTGAAACATACTCAAGATGGAGTCTTACTAAGGCATTATATAATCTGATTTTGGTGGTAATCCTAAATTTTTTGTATTTCTGATTTAAAAACCTAATGCTTTTATTGCTTTTTTTAGTTATGTGTAAAAAATGGTTATTGAACTTCAAATTAGACTGAAAGACAACTCCCAAATCCTTTACCTCATATTAACGATTTAATGTGACATCACAGGTCTTATTTCTAATGTAAAACATTAAGAGGCTATGGATCCTAAAATATACATACGTTTGTAAGTGTTAAATAGACGGATAAAAAGTGTTGATTTTTATTTACAACTATAATAAGAACCCATTAAAAAGATTAAGAGCAATAGAACATTTCAACAAATTTCTATAGGTACACATATTTTTGATACCTGATAATCAATAAATAATATATTTTTTGGAGTAGCAACAGGTTTATTAATACACAACTATTATTTTGTTACAAATACTTATAATATTTATAATTAACATAATAGTTGATATAAGTCCTTTAAAAATAATATATTTTGATTTAATTGTTGAATTTATACATGAGCAATTTTCCTTGTAGCGTTGTTTACATTTTGCAGAGAAATATTGTATTCTGCTTTTAGCTGATAAATCATGTACATGTAAATGGGTTGAATGTAGACAATGTTAATGTTTTTGCTACTACTGCTGGCTAGAAATGCTGGGCTAAGACACCAACAGAAAAAAAGGAAGCACAAAGCACTAGATGTTTTTATCACTTATACACGTACAATTTAAAACCATTCAAGTAACTAGCATGTTGGAAATACTTCACGAAAACATATTAAACATAAATCAGTCGAAGGCAATGTATTTTCTTTTTATAACACACCTTTTTAGCTTGATTACTTTTAGTACTCTATTTATTCCAATGTCCTCAAATAAAACGAGCAATAATAAGGATAAAACACACACTGAAGTGTATTTGGGGTATTTTTGATCTAAATGCACTATCAAAATAACAAATTTTCCGTTTTTAAGCTGTGAATGTATTACAAAAACTACTTCGATAAAATGTAAACAAAAGTTTATATTTGTGTACGAAATATGGGTTGCCTGCGCATGGTAGCGAGTTTTTAACCGGATTTATGACAAGTGATAGGTTATATCCCGAAAACGTCAGCGCAGTAAAAGCTGCGCGTCTTTTTCCCGCCCAGGGAGTGTCATGGGCCTGCCACAATACTGTAACATATGCCGCGTTTGAGAATCCACATCGGATGCATCTGAGATGTTGTGAATTTTTTATCACGTGATAGAGAATTAGATCTGAATGTAGATGTAATAAACAAACGCTCTAGACTTTATTTGGTCACGTGATAAAATGTCAATGACAAGTTAGAAGTTTATACTTATTAAATTTGACTTTTGAGACTACAAATCAACCTAAATTTGAAATATAAACAAAAATTAAACAATCTAATCACTTTTATATTCATAACAAAGGATAAATTGACAAACAAGACTTCACAGAACACTTACTTTCAGGCATAGAACGAACATCTCATTCACATCTCATTTCAAATCGAGATGTAAAAAATGTAATCTGAACAGGTACATCTGGGATAAACAAACGCAGATGTAGTAGATGTGTCCGATGTGGATAAAAAAACGCTCGAGATGTAAAAAATGCATCCGATGTGGATTCTCAAACGCGGCACAAGTATGTTGTAGTAAGCTTATAAAGAAATGCCTATAGCCCAGTATAAAGAACAATACAGTAGCGACAGATTGCGTCGGCTTCTTTGATGTCGGGGTGGTCAGATTTTTAATGACAGTTGACGTTTTTGTCGCTTATTTCTACACGGAGAAAAGTAAACTCTAAAATTGCAAATTAGCGATGTACACTTAGAAAAAAATTAAAACATGTACATATAACATTTTAATGTATTCTAGGAAAATAAATTAATCAAAATATTGTGTAACTTAAATAAATGAATTCCGGTGAAAATCTAGATGTGCCAATTTTAAAATTTTATCATTAGATTAAAATAAATTACTTTTGTATGCCATTCATTATATAAAATGTGTTAAACATTTTTTGGTTTCTTCCTGGAACTAATAAATTAACTCGGCACCTTATTTTTTTATTTAAAATGAGGTTATGTAGGTATCTTTTTAGAAGTGAAACAACATATAACAATAATATTTATTAAAACACATAATTACAAATTAGTAAGTTTTTAATGAATTTACAATACAAGAATTATTTTATTTCAATTTTTGTTCCTACGTACAAAATTTTGACTTCAGATGAGTTTTAGCAAATGCCTGTTGTAAGTCACCCGTTAAGCACAATGCTGCCCAATTGCTTATATTTCCTATGTATATAATTAAATACTATTAACGTCACATCATAAAAATTAGATGTTTATATTTAACGATTTTATGGTTTACAATTTGTATGGGAAAGGTTATCTGCTGCGGGATTTAAATATTTAATGGCTAGAAGAATCAACAGTGACTGTCTAGAAAAATTTGTTGGGTCCATTAGGCAACAGGGTGGGAATTTAATTAATCCAACACCTGTACAATTCGAAAGGGCATTTAAAAAACTTTTTTGTCAAAATTATCTTCATTGCAATTCCATGAATTGTAATGAAGACCTGGACAAGCACTTGCTACAATTGGATGTAAAAAATATTGTCTCTCTGTATCCTGAAATAAATAAAAACACTCGAGAAGCTGTTTTTCTTCCTAATTACAGCTACAGGATAGAAGATATAATAGTTCAAAATCCATTTAAATATGTTTGTGGCTATTTGATCAAAAAAGCTTTAAGCATACATGGATGTGATACATTTATTAAATTTTCAAAAGAATGTGAAGATTTGGATAGTTCACAGATTTTAACATATGATTGCAAATAAAGCACTTATGGAGGCCTAAAAACTCCAAATGAAAAGTTTATTATCTATATATTTAAATTATAAAAAAATGTTATATCTATTTTTAGCAATACCTGTGTAATGTCTGGTATATCGCATAGCTTTTTTTGATATTATGAAAGAAATAGAATTTAATCATCCTTGTCCTAATTTCTCTAACATATATATCATACAACTGTTTATAAGTTTATATATATTATTGTTTAAGTGCTTAAATATTGTATAAATGAAACAAATCAAAAATTAAAAAACAGTTAAAATAATAACACCACAAAATACATTTTTTTTTCCTTTGCTACTTTACAAGAAATACATATATATTTTGATTAGATGTAGTCAATCAGAACATTTTTAATCAATGGACATAGTGAATCAAAGAACATCTAATTCATTATAATAATTTGGAGGTAGGATTTTTGATTAAGAATATCCAAAGGTTGCACATGGTATGCTTTCAAAAATGTCTCGTTCATGTTTAATGATAGTCTCAACAGAGGAAGCACTTGGTCGATGTATTAGGGAGAAGATAGACATTTGGCTGTTGACCTAGATGGATAAAAAAATGTGGGAACAGCAGTAGGCAATAAACGTTTACGGTTCAACGTTTTAGAAAAACAATTCTTCTCAAAATGTTTCTCACACAACCTGTAATTCCGATGAAGACTGTTCACATCTATGTTACTCAAATCTTCCCTATTACAAGCTCTTAACCACATGTTGGCCCTAAAATATAAAAAAGTTGATAACAAATGTTTAGATTGACGATAGTTCAGAAATTATATATTTTTTACATTATTTTTGTTGAAATTGTAAAAATTGTCCTCAAGACATTTAAATAATAAATATTTGGTTGTCAAATAAATATTTGGTTTTCAAATATAAAAATTGAAAGTATTTTCTTAAGACATACCTTTCTGGCTCCATGGGAAATGCAAAATAACTTGTCCCTTTGTCTGTTTACTCTGTTTGAGATGGACAAGGGCGATAGACACATCTTTCTTTTCTGATCAGGTGCAGAAGCCATTTCAAAAATATAACACAATAAATGAAAAACTAAAATAATAAAAATGTCTCAAAATATGCACTGCAAACAAACAAAAATAATGACATATTTACATCGCATTGACACTATTGACGTTGACGTTTTTGTCGCTTATTTTCGGACATGCGCAGAAAAATATGGACCCCTCATAAAAAATGATCTGTCGCTACTGTATTGTTCTTTATACTGGGCCTATAGTAAGACCGATTGAAAATAATTAAAATAAGGTCTTTTCCTTTGCATCGACAGTGTAGCACTGAGCTACGTCACTTCTGAAAATATTGTTCCATCCATACAATTTGTATAAATGGAACAATATTTTCAGAAGTGGTGTAGCTCAGTGCTACACTTTCGATGCAAAGGAAAATACCTATAGACAACATCTATGCCATACCCATTTAGGCTGAGTTCGGTTTGGCGTTCGCCGTACTCAGAGTGCACTCGGTATGTCTCGATTGTGGTCGCCTTGGCACTCAGAGCGTACTCTTTTGTGTTCGGCTTGCCACAGATCACGTACTCAGAGCGCGCTCACTCTTCCCCGAGTTATCCGATGGAGATCAGCGAGTATCTCTGTAGGAATGTATTAAAAATGTCAAATGTCAATTTTTTGATCGGTGATTAATCAGTTTTACACGTAATATTTCTTGTTTGTTTCTGTTATAATTATTTTCTATTTGATTAAAATTATTTTTTAACAGTCCATAGACACCACATACTTTGATTACTATACGGGGCAAGAGAGAGGTCCGACACGCCCAACATAGGGCGCGGCCATTTTGAACCCTATGACACAGTTTATAGCTAAATAATCAGATCGCTCACTCTGCGTCGGCACTTTTTATCTTAATGTTCCAGTTTATACACTGCGCAACTCAGATAATACAATATATGACAACCGCCTATAATAAAACAGCAGTCTTCTGCGTATCCTGAATTTGTATTCCTGAAGTGGATGTTATTTTGGAACTTTCAACTGGTCCGAGTGAGCTAACTGATTCTTTAGCAATAAACTGTGACTCCAAAAATAATATTCACTGACAGCAGCAAGCAAAATATCAGGTGCGTTTTATTCATCCGCTTCTGCTTCCGGAATTGTCGGTTCAGTCGTTCTAACCTGTCAGATTAAAACAAGAAAACCGACAATTCCGAAGCAGAAGCGGATGATTAAAACGCGCCTATTAAAAATATTGCGTCAAGATGTAGGCAACACGTAATAAGGGTTCAAAATGGCGGAGTTTTCTATCTCCTTTTAAAAGGCACTCAGAAAGCTGCGCAGTGCGACCATTCTCCGTATAGTAAAAGAAAATCAAAGTATGTGATAGACACACACAAAAGTGTATTCAAGTGCAAACTATCACTAGTGTCATATGTCATTCCCCTTGTGTTCGTCTTGAGATTCTAAAAAGAGTGAACTCTGTCTATGACGTCACGCGCTCTGTGCGATCCGTCGAGTTCCAAACCGAACTTACCCTTGAAGGTCCAAGGTCATAGAAATCTCATTTCAAAATCATTTGATCTTTTGCTGGGTTTCGCATCTGTTGTGGTTAATCTGTGGTTCGGGTTTACTTTCATATGATAAACGGTGGTTATACTAGGCGAGTTTGGATAGTCAGGGGCTGGAGCGGGACAAATTTTAGGGTGCTTTTAAATGACATTTAAGCGTGTTAAACTGTCACTAATTGGACTTAACCGAACGCTAAAAGGGTCGTTTGGAGTTAAAAGTGTTAAAGGAGTTAAAGGAACTTGGCAGACCGAACGCAATGCATAGCAACGTAGGAGGACAGGAATTCAGAAAGCCTACGGTGGTAAGAAGTCAAGAGAGAGAAATTTGTTTTGCCCTTCGTATTTGTGTCTCCCCAGAAGACGAGCTCGGTGTCTGCCACAAAGCACGTATCTTCTAGACCCCACGCCAATGTTAAACTTTTAAACCAAAATAGCGCCACCTTGTGTTTGGAGCTGGAACTAAAATGACAATTGACAGATGGCGGTAAATTCAAATTGTAATTTTTAGGAGTAGGTAGTAGTTTTAAATTAAATTTTAAATGATTTCCACATAAATTATTTTATAAAATAAAGTATGGAACTAGTAAGTTCAAAACTTTTATTTTACAAAATAATTTAGGTCGATTATATCAAATTTGAGGAATTAATTTGTTATAAGGGGTCTGATGTGGAGAGTTGTTTATTAATAACTTAAATAAATATTATTAGATAAAAATAAATACAAATAATAATACATATTTAACGAATACTTACTTGGAGCAAATAGATATATAATCTCAAATCTTTAAAATACCTATCAATAATTTAAATGTGAAGTAGAGACTAGGATATTACATTTTATTAACACTAAAGTTATATATTTTATAAATGTCTTTTTAACCGAGGACAAATGTAATATAGGAATTGTATTAAAAGCATGGGCATGGTATTAAAAGCATGTCATCAGATCTGGGGGGGCTAAAGCCCTAACCCTAGTCATATAATATATAATAGTTCTAGAGGTATACCTACTGAAGTTAAGTAAAAAAGTTGTGGCGAATCTATGAAAATGGATAAAATATTATATATCGATTCTAAACAAAGTTTTGCAAAATTTCAATATTGTGAATATGTAGATATCCATTTATGGTAAAAAACTAAATTTTACGACTTGTACTTGGAAAATAATGAATACTTCAGTTTTGATTTTGACATTAACACCATATAGATTGCAATTTGCTGGGGACTTTTTCGCAGATTTCATTTTTAGCATAAACACTATCACATACTATAAGAAATAAACAAATTTAAAGCTGAAAAGTAAGAAAAACTCGAATTGTAATTGATACAAATTAAAATGTAAACAATGAACTCGTTGCCAAATGATGAACTGATTTTAAAACAAAATTAATAAATGAACTGAAATAAAAAAAATTAATATAATAAATCGGTTTTATAAAAAAGTCCTTAAATAAATATAGAGTATGATTACATATTACTATATACAAATTTTGATTCTTAAATAAAAGATCTTATCCACTTCTTCAAGAGCTAAAATCCGACGAAGTAGCGAAATTTTGCTACTTATGGCAACACTGAACGATATCCTACTTATAGGGACATTCTACAAATTTCCTCCAGAGGGCGTATCACTTAGCTTGAATCGCGAATAAAGATCCTTCCAATTATATCTTCTCAAGGAAGTGTAGCATTTGGAGTGGCTTCAAGTTAGGTAAATCTCCCTCTTCTATTTGATATGCTCCTAGGTATAGTGCCCTTGGATTCTGAAGTGCTCCCCATTTAGTTAGAATGTGAATGAAGATTTTTTCCTCCTCCTCACAAAATCTGCACTATCTTCTACTACTCTCAGTTTACTAAGGGTCGATTCCACCGTTGTGTTAAACGAAGTTTAAATTACTAAACGAATATTAAAATGACCTTGGCATATATATAAAATATCATTTTACTCTTCGTTTAACACAACGGTGGAATCGGCTCTAAGGTGTCATTTTAGTTGGCAATGTCCAGTAAGGATCCCTGTTACAAGTGTTCTCACTACTAGAAAAAAGTATATTATGATAACAGCTTAAAATACAATCTGGCTAATGTGGAACACCCCGAAAGCCTTGCCAGACTCGTTTAATGACCGTCAGGCGCGGTAAATTCGGCACGTTCGATTACTATTCCTCTCCTCGTTTAACTACCTGGCTTGTCAGGTCCGACCGAAATACGGTTTTATAACCGAAACAGAAACCAAATTTCGGCTCCTTTTTTAGTTTCGGCCGAAACAGGAACAAGAACTTTCTTTTAAGGCTTATTGACATTTGCAATATCTCATTGTAATCCTTGTTTTAGACTAATTAACTCGTATTATAAATTTTAGCTACATTTACTTATTACCTGTTTATTTATGTGATCAAAAGAAGCCATTAATAAATTTATTGACATGTTCACTTGAAACAAAGCAAAGAAGTTTGTGTGTACGTGCACTGTGTAGGAATGGCACCCGGCACAGTCGCCATTGTGCCGGACACAACCAATTGTGATACGAAAACTTTTAAAAGTAGTTTCGCTGTCGGCTGCAGTTTCGGCCAGTTTTCCGCCGAAACCGAAACTGTAGTCGAAACTATTATTTAAAGCCAAAGTTAGCCGAAACCGTAACCGAACCTTCGGTCGAACACTACTTGTGAGTCTGGCAGGCCTCCGTAATTGTAATCGTCAGCCAGACGTGTATTTTCACTTACGAATATTTTGAAATTTATCCTAAGTAGATGGATAATGTTCTTAAAATATGCGTGAGTGTGCAAAAATTTACTGATAATAATTTAGGCACGTTTTTGGTATTGGGTAAGAAAGTTTTACACCAAAATATCCAAATTTCAAAACTTGACAGACATGCATTAAAACGACTAAAATCAAATTTTCAAAGGTAGCCATACCACAGAATAAAAAACATATGTTTTATATGCTGTGGCCATACCATGACCATTTATCATATTTGAAGTCGTTTAGTTGACGCAAAAAACCTAATTATTATTTTACATAAAATAAATGTAGTGTATTTCTACCTAGTTATAATTGGTATTAAATAAAATATTAACCACTAAAATGGCAAATTTTTTATATGCATGAAAGAGCTGCTCAACTGTCAAAAAAGTTTTCAGTATAATTTCGTTAAGGGTACCCACCAAAAGAAAAATTTCCGGAAATTTTTCTGGTTGTCATGAAAGTGTTTTGAAATAACAGCAGTTGATTGGCTATAAAATGGAGGTGTAAAATTATAATTTAATCTATCACGTGACACATTTTCAAACCCGGGAAAATAAAAGCAAAAATATTATATTTTTTCCATTTAGAAGATATTACCAGATTCATTAGCCAATTTCGTAAATCAGCCAGACTTATTATTATAAACAGTTCATGATTGTATCAATTTATATGCTCAATTTTCTGCCACACTCACTTTCCACTATCTGAGATAATCTAAACTGCTATTTTTATAAGCTTTATGTTCTAGTTTATAGTAAATGTAAAATAGTTATGACTGGGAAAATAAGTGTCAGACTCAAAAATTTTGTTTTTTGTCACTAAGAGAACAGTTTATTTTTCATATACACCGACTGGAAAAATGAATACGAAAAAAATTGACTGCCTCCTGAACTAAATATAAAATTGCAGAATAAATCAAATGGCACGATTCTTTTTATTTTTTAATTTCTGTTCTGAAATCTGAAATGTTTGGGTGGATGTGTGATAAATGTTCGAATTATTTTTGGGGGAGCTAATTTGATTTTTGGGGGGGCTTAGCCCCCCAAGCCCCCCCTTAACTTCGCCCATGATTAAAAGGTGAATCCTTTTAACTATTCATTCAATGATAAATAGATATTTTCCTTCCAAATACAGATGGTGGTATTACTCTCTTATGTGAAAAATGATTTCGGAATCTAGTCCACTGATAAATTGATTATCAATTAGTTGTACCCATTTGTCTTTTTATGATGCAGATACATGGTGAATCAATGAAGTTTTTCTCGAAGTTTTCAACGTAGCACCAAAATTATTGCAAAACACAGTAGGAAATAGAAAAGCGAAACATCACAATTTTGCAAATAACTAAGACGAAACTATAAACAGAAACCAAAGCCAACAAAAAATCACTAAAATCAGACGGAAAAATGAGACTAACCAAGAAAATAAATAAATACACGTCACATCTTTGGAGTCTGTGGTTGTTTTTCTCCCATAAAGCTTAAAAATGGAGTAAGAAATCATAATTTCACCAGTAGCCCCATCTAGAGTTTGGAGCAAATAGCATAAAAAATGTCAGTTGTCGGTTTTGACCTTGGTCATTCACGTGGAACCTCTATGTGCTTTGTGGTGTCTGCGCATTTTCGGAATGGGAGAAATCACCTCCAGTTCACTATTTACAAATAGCAAAATAAAAAAACGTCCTTTCGACCCTGGCCGAATAGAACTAGATAATCTACAAGAAATAGACTCATCAAATCCGAGTTTGAATTTCATTTCGGTACATACGAAAATGTTTTAAACTACGATCCCCAGACAGCACACCAAATCCTTTGGATATCTACTGAACATCCCAATATCCACTGAATGTCCAGTCCATGGTGGATATCTATTTTATATCCATGAAATGTAATTTATAGACATGCAAATGTCCATAAATAATTGTAATTATATAGCAAATTATTAAAAAATTACGCCATTGTACTCGCCATTGTGGCTAATAGTACCGTTGAGATATTTAAAATTAATTTTTTTTAAGGTGTATTCAATATCCCATGGACATCCACTATAAATATAAATATATCAAAGTCTAAGCGCGGACGCAAACCATCGTGGATATCTACTAGATGTAATTTTTGATTTTGCTTCCTAAGTATAGATGGCGATACCACTTTCGTATCTACTCATGCTTAACCCGCCGTAATTGAGTTTGATCGACATTGTTTCAAAAACAGACTTCATTAGAGACTGAAGTCGAGAAGTTCCATTTATTGCTGAAGATTCCTAATAAGGATGATTTTCTCCTTAGTAGGCAAAATCAAAGGCAGATTGTTGGGAATATTTTTTACCTCTATTTTCTTTCGACGTTATTCAATAAACATTGGTTACTTATGAACCTCTACTAAAAATAATTATAAAATATTTTTCTGAATTTCTATATCCTGGGATATAGACGGACATTTGGTTGGATATCCACAAAATATATTCTATGGATATATCTGGGATTGGGTATTGTCTGGAGATACTCATTAGATATTTTGCTGAATATCCATAGGTTATCTTCTATATTCTGGATATAGACGGACATTTGGATATCCATATTAGTTCCACGGAATATTTCTGATTTCCTGTGGATATATTGGATATCCACAAAATATATTCTGTAGATATCTCTGGGATTTGGTGTGTTGTCTGGGGAGGGTTCTCGCAAATGTTTAAAACCGGCAATTTCTAGGACACCAAAATACGGGGGCTCTTCGAAACGTTCCCAGGCAGAAGTTAATTAAAATATACAATTTATACACTAATCGAAATTAAAATTTAGTGACTTCGTCACAATAGACAAGTTCAATGGTTAAATTATACTGATAACTCGGCTCTAAGATTCAACGGCATGTCGGATAATTCTGAATACAACAACATTGCCGGATATCAGGCATCGTGTATCCGGTATCCAACACATATGAAAAGAGCCTTAGCACCTATCTAGCCAGTTTAGTCCTAGATTGTATGCATAATGTCTGAAAAACCTCCTCTATTCATTTAAATTATATACATTTGTCTAGCTACAACTTGTGTGTATAATAATAATTTTTTTATAAGACTCAAAGCTTCATCCAAAAATGAATAGATGTACAAGGAGATAATAATTTAAAAACACAATACAAGAACTAAATATAAAAATCAAATATAAAATTAATAAAAAAATACAATATAAAATTATCAATTCATTTAGGACCGATTCCACCGTTGTGTTAAACGGAGATTAAAATGACATTGTTAATGTAAAAATATTATTTTAAACTCCGTTTAACACAACGGTGGAATCGGTCCTTAGTAAAATAGCGCATTTGTCAGAATTTTACAGATAAAATAAATTCTCTTATTGTTTCAAAAATAATTAAAAACTTTTGGATTACACAGTGTAATTATTATATGAATGATTTTTCAAAAAACGTCCTCCTCACAATTTATTTTGCTCTTTGAATTAATACGATTCGATTTTGTTCTACAGAGCGGGCAATAAAATACGATTGTGGATTTGTTAAAGCGCTCAAATGAAGAGCTTGTAATGAGAAATCGAAAAGTCAAATAAAGTTTTTTTATTAATGGGCTTCAAAATATTTTACTTACAAATTTTTAATTTTGCAAATCTACACAATAATTGTTGTATTTTTGCGCACCCTATACAACAAAATTAAAGTTTCTCATCGTGAATCGTATTTATTTAACCTTTAACCACAAAAATTACTTTTTTTTTAGTCTTAAATAAATATTTTTTCAAGTATTTTTAAGTCCACCCGCAGTCGTTGCTAAGCAATATAAATGATAGACAAGTCATAATTTTTGTGCATTTATCTAAGACACCTCTGTACTTTTTTCAATGAAATGGACTACAAGTACTGTAAGAGAAACATACGATTTTTTGAAGTTAAAACCTGTAGGTATTTATTAATAGTTTTATTTTCAGGAAAAAGACCTAGCAGTGTTCAGATAAAAGCCGCAAAAGACTTCTTAAAATGCGCTGTGGAACTTAGAGAACTTCATGAAGATTATAAATTATTTGGGGCAAGACAAGTTAGCCAAACAGCTAGTCCTGGTCTTTACTTGTATACCGAAATCAAGGACTGGCCTAATTTCAACAGTTCACCATGATTTTTTTTTAATTCTTTTGTATAGAAATATATATTTTTACAAAATATGGTTTTATTTAAAGATTTGATTAATTTAATGTATTAAAATATAAATAAACAGAACTCACTCAATGGTATGTATTTAGTGAACTGTATGGAAAACTATATTTTGGAAACTAGTTTTTCTTACCTTTAAAATAATTCTGTATCCCGTCTCGAATTTGATGTACTTAAGGAAAATATTAGGAAAGGAAAAAAAGAATATACATCGGTAATTTCACTTAACATTAAAAAATCAGAACCGGCTTACAAAATGGTCGGATTAGAATCTTTTTCTAATTAACTATCGGTGATAAGTAACGAAGTACGACTGATCATTTAACGCTATATTTGAAATAAAATATATCTGCCATATAGGCAACACAAAATACCGAATAGACCAAATCTTAAATATACATCGGCCAAAACCACATACTTTGATTTTTTTTCTTTTACGCCAAAACACACTCATATGGGGCCTAAATAGTGAAATTGGCTTAACCCGATACTGTGCCTTAAAAGAGGACAAGAAGTGACGCGCCATCTATAATGGAACGTTGATATTAGATTCTTTCATTCGTACCACAGAACAATTACTTTTAGAATGGAAACTGCAATGTTAAAATTTGAGACAGTTTTGTAACACCCGGTGAGCGTTCTTTGAACTATTTGGCGGAAGTGGCGCCATCTCGCGGTCACTTTAGTTAACACAAAACGCGGGAACATTCAAAATGGTCCTTCAATTTTTAGTTTAAAAGTGGTAGTCAAATTAAGATTTGTTCATACCAACTCCTTTTTTACGTTTATTGTAGCAATAAAATTATATTTGTTACAATAAAGCAAAAAATGAGTAGTATGAACCAATCCTAACTTGACTACAAGTTGAAATATTTTTACAAAAAATTAAAAAGCCCGATCAACAAAATTAATTTATTAAAACAAAAAAAAACATACAAAATAGAATAATTAAATGTAGCGTGTTAATTAGCTGGAAAGTTAAGTCATTGTCCACAGAGGTTGAAGAGTTTTATCTAAAACAAAAAATAAATAATAATCAACTTATAAATCAAAAAGGGTACAGGAAGAAAAAAGTAGCTAAGCCACATTTTTATCAAAATTGAACTGGTCCGCCCTATTTTGTAAAATACCAGTATTAGCAAATACAAAACAGTGCATTTAAAATTATGTCCAAGGACTTTCCTACTGTTTGTCATTTTCAGTTTTTAGAATAAAAAATTACAACTGTCTGGTAAATTAAGTGGTAAACTACAATATAATCAGGCAACATTTAAACAAAGTAACATCTTTTTGTAATCAATTACCTTAAAGTATCAAAAGTTTGTATTTAGTCAGTCTAAATTAAATTTGGTTTTCTGAACATTTTGGTAATTGTAACTAGGCCCCTTTTTTTCCTGAACCCTTCAAATCTGTTGGGGAGCACAGAAAGTGAGGCATAAATAAAAAAAGGTATACTGACCATTACTTCCCGGACTAGGCTATTTTGTCTTCCACAATCCAATATTGCCATTCCAAAGGGCTTGAAGAAAGTTTGTACTAGAACAAATAAAAAACAGTAAAAGTAACAATCTGAACTAAATCAATATAAAAATCAAATGTGAGGCATGAATACAAAAAGTACAGTGACTATTACTTCCCTGACTAGGCTGTTTTTGTCTTCAACGATGCAATACTGCCACTCAAAACGGCTTGAAAAAGTTTGTACTAGAACAAATAAAAATACAGTTAGATCGCTGCGTGCACTAAGAACTTTAAACATATCTTCAAAATGTTTATCACATACTAAATAGTTTTTACAAATTTGTTGTTTTATTCTTGAAAAATGGACTGGGAACACCCAATACTCAAATTTGAAATAAATCGTTACTAGGATTTCAGAGTGTTTACAAAACAATTTGGCATACAACAATACGATATATTACAGCTTTTATAACTAAAAATGACCACAAAAATTTAAAATAAGCTCAATCGTCAGCAAGATCAAGTAAACAAATTGAACATTTAAAACAATTGAATAAGACCAAGTTGACAATACAATAAACAATTATTTACAAAATACTTACTATTTATTCATCCAGGATCCAGAGCACACCCAAATACAAACAAATAATAATTATTGACAATATGAGGCGAGTTCGGTCAGTCAGGGGCTGGAGCGGGACAAATTTTAGGGTGCTTTTAAATGATATTTAAGCGTGTTAAACTGTCACTAATCGGACTAAACCGAACGCTAAAAGAGTCGTTTGGAGTTAAAAGTGTTAAAGGAGTTAAAGGAACGTGGCAAACCGAACGCAATGATGATATTTGCTGCGTTTGAGAATCCACATCGGATGCATCTGAGATGTAAAAAATCTTTGATCACGTGATGCAGTATACGTAAATGTAATGGGACAGATGTGTCCGATGTGGATAAAAAAACGCTCGAGATGTAAAAAATGCATCCGATGTGGATTCTCAAACGCAGCATTTGATAATCACAAAAAATACAGGTAAAAATGGCAAATGTCATTCACCGCGAGGTAATCGATAATGGATGCCTGACAATGACAAATGACACTCCCACTCTTTCCACCATCAATTGTAGATTTCTGTAAATTGTTGTGTACAGCGACATCTAGAATCTGTTCTTTGAAACAAAAATATAGTTTCAGCTCGGGCTATACCAGTTACCGATACCTGATTCAGCTACTGGATAGCTATTCACTGGCTGCGTTCATCCGCGCCACATGCTACCTGATCGATCTGGTAGCGCTCTCGAGTGGCACGTATGAACGGTGTATTTTGACATTTCGCTCAAGGAGCGGCCGCCATTAAAAGTAGCGCATTTTATTTACGTCTGATCGGTGATCACTGATCTGTCTTACGCACTTACGTCCACGGTTTGCTTGGTGACTAGTAGGGTTATATTAGCATATTAGCAATTGAAAAATAAACAAACAAATCTTCAACCAGAGACATTGTAAGGGGTTTTCTCGCCTCAGAGAAAACGATTACTTACAAATGACGCCTGTTGACGGGACGGCTCTCGGGCGCCAGATTTGATGTGTGGTTTACTCCACAATCTTTCGAAACGGCGTCGAAAGTACTCGGGCAGCACAGATGGAGATGAAAAATTCCAGGGGTCGTTGGTCACTCAGACACAGGTAATAAGTAACCACAAGTAACGGGCTTTAATCGTCACTTGTAGTGATAAAGAATTTCTCACTGCTGAAATAAAGGGGGAAGTAAATTAGGGATCAGTAACCTCAGTAACAGTCAAGGTAACGTTGACACATATATTGAATTTTAACTATTTACAATAAAAAAAATAAATAAATATTTCAACGCCCACCCCTGCTCGTAATTTTAAAACCCTGAACAAAATAAAAACAAACAGATCGGCCAGTAATGATTAGTCTCAATCAGACGGTAGAATTAAATTTAGAAGAAAGATGCTCGGTGGCAATAGTATCTAATTAATAAATTTGTCGGATCGGTGGTTGAGCCAAAACGAAACCAAAAACAAATAATAGCGGTCGTAGCAAAAGTTAATTAGTTAACTCTTAAATCGGCATAAAGATTACAGTTAAATATTTTGTTTCGTAAAAATAAATTAAAATCACGGTCGTAGTAAAAGTTATCTGGTTAACTCTCTAGTCGGTATTGAAACTGAAACAAACCTCCTTGTTTTAGTGAATGGGGAATAGATAAATGATAAGAAAACGGGATAGTATCAATCCTATGAGGAGTGCACTCGCCACAACCAGCACGCTCAACATAAAAATGATACTATCATTTTAATCACGGCACGGAGGTAACTAAAAGAAAATAATCAAAATCCGGGTTAGTATTTAATCCTATGATGAGTGTACTCGCCACAACCAGCCCACTCAAACACAAAACCAAATATCAAACCGGGTCAGTATTTATCCTACGATGAGTGTACTCGCCACAACCAGCACTCTCAAACATAAGAAAAACACTAATATGTTAATCACGGATAGGGGTTAATTTAAATAAAATCTAAAACCGGGATAGTATCTAATCCCATGTGAGCTTTCTCGCCACAACCAGTCCACTCGACATGAAAAATGATACTATTTCAACTTTCCAACTTTCGAACTAATTCTATTCCCAAGTAAAGAAACATAAATAAAAAAGTTAAACCAGATTGTGAATAAATAGAAACAAAATTTACGGTCGTAGTAAAAGTTTAGTAATTAACTATGTACGGAATTTAATTTAAATTTATTATTACTTAAAAAAAAATTAGGAACAAAATCCACGGTCGCAATGAAAATTAACTAATCAACTGTATATGGAATTTAATTTGAAATTAGGTTTACTATTACTGTAAAATAGAAACACACTTCACGGTCGTAATAAAATTAATTAATTATTAAAATAGAAACAAAGTTTCTATTTCCTAGTAACCAAAAAAAAAAACTAATTTTCAATGTTTCTAAATAAAATCAAAACTAAATAGTTTATCTGTAAATCAAAATATTTTTAACGAAAATCTGAAATCAATTATTATTTCTCTTAAATAAAATCGAAAACGGAATAATTATTTCAAATGAAACCTGTATTCGAACGTTTTTAACTCAAGAACCATCGACAAAAAAAATATGTAAACAAATTCGATGTACCTAACTACGGTATCGGCGATAATTTTCAGCGGTGTATATCGGAGCAGAAACAGGAGAAGCTAGTCAAATCGGTAACGTGAATTGAATGATTTTTAATAATCCGAATTCTGAATTCCAGTCTCTATGCCCAAGCAGGCTAGCTCCCCACTCGATGTGCGCGAAGCGCGCGCGCTTTCGTTACTCAGGTAAAATACGCGAATTTAAATGAAACAAAATTTTATATACAGGGTCTACCCATGAAGTTAAAATAAAATAAAAATTGAAATTTATATCCGGAATAGGCCGAAATATAGTAATGAAAATTGACTTCATTACAACATTCAACTCAAAAGTAAAATGAATAAACCAAAATCAAATGTCACTTTTTAAACATGGTTCATCCGTGCATAAAGATCGATCAGGTAGCGTAAGTGATCGCTACTTTTGTAGCGCTCCTTGAAATGGCGCGGATGAACGCAGCCAATAAGTCATGGGAGCGCTGCCACAACTATACCACGGCATAAGAAACAATCGGCAGGCTCACTTGCCGCTGATCGCATACAAATCACATACAATAGGTTCTTTCGTTCGTCCCACTGGTGTAGTTGGGTGTAGTAATGAACTACACCAACCCACACCCATACCTTTCGTTTGGTCCGGTGTAAAACCCACTATATCTTCCTGTCGGCGATGTGGTGTACACTGGTGGATATTTTCTCCACCAGCTATTTAGCAGGAGTGAATTACACTCGAGGATGTGTATAAGGAATAAGGAGGAAGTAAATTAGGGTAAATAAGGTGGTGTAACTGGTGTAATTTACACTGGTGGACACTACACTAATAGCGAACGAAAGAACCTTTTGATTACTATACGGTGCAAAAGAGAGGTCCGACCAATGAACTGGAGGGGGGTAGAATGCCAATGTACATGTTGTACTATTAGAACAAGGTGCGACTCGATGGGCGCAGCCATTTTTATTGTTCATCTCACTCGGAACTATTTATAATAACCATTTTCTGTTTCACATTGTTATTGTTCAATCCACAAGCTGGTGGATCAGACAATAACAATGTGAAATAGAAACTGGCTATTTTAAATACTCCCGAGTGAGATAAAAAATAACCTATCTTCGCCCATAGAGTCGCACATCAAGCCTATTGACAAGCATTCTACCCCACTCCAGTTCATTGGGTCCGACACGCCCAACATAGGGCGCGGCCATTTTGATTCCTATGCCACAGTTTATAGCTAAAGAATCAGATCGCTCACTCTGCGTCGGCACTTTTGATCTTAATGTTCCAGTTTATATACTGCGCAACACAGATAATACAATATATGACAACCGCCTATAATAAAACAGCAGTCTTCTGCGTATCCTGAATTTGTATCCCTGGAGTGGATGTTATTTTAGAACTTTCAACTGTCCCGAGTGAGCTAACTGATTCTTTAGCAATAAACTGTGACTCCAAAAAGAATATTCACTGACACCACATACTTTGATTTTTTTTTACTATACGGAGAATGGTCGCACTGCGCAGCTTTCTGAGTGCCTTTTAAAAGGAGATAGAAAACTCCGCCATTTTGAACCCTTATTACGTGTTGCCTACATCTTGGCGCAATATTTTTAATAGGTGCGTTTTAATCATCCGCTTCTGCTTCGGAATTGTCGGTTTTCTTGTTTTAATCTGACAGGTTAAAACGACTAAACCGACAATTCCGGAAGCAGAAGCGGATGATTAAAACGCACCTGATATTTTGCTTGCTGCTGTCAGTGTCAGTGAATATTATTTTTGAAGTCACAGTTTATTGCTAAAGAATCAGTTAGCTCACTCGGACCAGTTGAAAGTTTCAAAATAACATCCACTCCAGGGATACAAATTCAGGATACGCAAAAAGCTTGCTGTTTTATTGTAGGCGGTTGTCATATATTGTATTATCCGAGTTGCACAGTGTATAAACTGAAACATTGAGATCAAAAGTGCCGACGCAGAGTGAGCGATCTGATCCTTTAGCTGTAAACTGTGTCACAGAGTTCAAAATGGCCGCGCCATATGTTGGGCGTGTCGGACCTCTCTTTTGCCTCGTATAGTAATCAAAGTATGTGTTTTAACCTCTCAGATTAAAACAAGAAAACCGACAATTCCGAGGCAGAAGCGCATGATTAAAACGCACCTATTAAAAATATTGCGCCAAGATGTAGGCAACACGTAATAACGGTTCAAAATGGCGGAGTTTTCTATATCCTTTTAAAAGGCACTCAAAAAGCTGCGCAGTGCGACCATTCTCCGTATAGTAGAACCAATGAACTGGAGTGGGGTAGAATGCTTGTCAATAGGTTTGAGATGCGACTCTATGGGCAAAGACAGGTTATTTTTCATCTCACTCGGGAGTATTTATAACAACCATTTTCTATTTCACTTTGTTATTGTCTGATCCACCAGCATGTGGATTGAACAATAACAATGTGAAACAGAAAATGGTTATTATAAATACTCCCGAGTGAGATGAGAAATAAAAATGGCTGCGCCTATAGAGTCGCATCTTGTTCTATTAATACAATATGCACGTTGGCTTTCTACCCCACTCCAGTTCATTGAGTAGAACAGAGCTAAAAGTTGGAAATGCTTTTGCCAGTTCTCCCCTTAGATAATATAATAGCAGATAGGACACCACTGCATAAAGTTATACAATATTAATCTCGCTATCATATAATCAGTATCTCTCTTTCTAATGAAGGCTTTCTCACTCGTTTTAGAATTCTCAGCAGTAGCGTACCGTAAAACAATTTCGCAGGGCCATTTTAAATGCGAATATTGTTGACCAACTAGAATATAAAATAAAATGTTTTAAAAGGTAGGTAGGTGCATTTTTAATGAAGTGAAAACAAAATATGACTTTTTTGTTATGAATATAATATTAATAACAATTACTTTTAACACCACAACACGAACAAATTTAAATTAAACACTGTCTAAGAAAAGCTCTGTAAAACTGACAAATACAAACAAAGAGATAGAGATATTAGTCTATTTCTCTCTAATTAGAATTCTCGACCATATTATCATGGCGACACAAAAATTGTTTACTGTCCTCTCTTTACTACTTACTTACTCTGAGGTTCTCCCACTTTATACACATAACTTGACAGGTTGTCAGCGAAATATCACCGAAGTGGACACGATACATTGGCGTACAAAATTATTTTATAGATGTTAATAACAATTTCGAGTAAATAGTTTAATAAATTGTGAATAGCTGTTGAAATTTTGTAAAATTATAATTTGAATATTTTAATACATGTTTAATAATTATTTATAATCCATAAATACATGCGATTGTCCGGTTCCGCCGATAACAATTTAAAATTACTTATTCTATGAAACGACACTGGCAGGTAAACATTACTGTGAAATTCTCGGAGCCGTCCGACGTGGTTTGACGTTTACCCCTCTCTACCTACCAAAAAAAAAATTCAACTTTTACTTTCTCTTTTTTATAAAAGAAAATCAAAGTATGTGGTACTGGTGGATATTTTCTCCACCAGCTTACCAGCTATTTTAGTAGGAGTGATCAGGATACGTGCTTTGTGGAGTGAATTACATTCGACATGTGTATAAGGAATAAGAAGGAAGTAAACTAGGTAAATAAGGTGGTGTAATTGAGACTGGTGCACACTGCACCAACGGCGAACGAAAGAACCCGTATGGAAGTTCTGCCATGACGTCACAAAATGATATTTGCAAAAGGGGACTTCAAAAGTAGATTTGAGGCTATCCTCTTTAGTAGTGTCAGGCATGGATGATTCCCTCCACATGACGTTGACAGTTAGAGTTAACCTAACCTCAACCTCAAACCATTTTAAATGTAAAATATAAAATAAAATGAAACATTATTGGTTAATTATACTTAAGGAACCTTATTATGTTTACAAATAATATAATAAATTATTACTTTAAGTTTATTTTGTGATATAAACTTTGCTAAATATAATATGTATAAAGTTATATTATTTAATTTAAGGTTACATAAATGTCCTGCTACAGGAGCTGGCAATTTATTTTTAAAGGTAAATATTTATATCAATTATATATTTTATCTAACTTTAGTATTTTTTTTTAGTATTACAAGAACGGCGTTAATTTTATTGTACCTACAACTTCCTATGTAAATCAAACCAAAGCAAAATCGTCACCACCAATTTTATCTCAATTAACACAAGATGATATATCACAATCAATACCCAGTTGTATGCCTGAAAGACCTAAAATCCTCCCAGACATTCGACCAACACCTTCCACTAATACCTCAAATCTTGTTCGACATTACATGAAACTATCCAAAATAAGGCTTACCTGTAATAACTGGAAATTTCTTAATGCAAGTTTATTAATTTTGTGTTTTTTAGCATTAGTAATAATTACATCAATGGCTGGATATGCAGTTGCACCAGCTCCTTTTGAATTTACCACATTTTTATTATGTGCTGTGGGGACTGGTTTGCTCTCTTCAGCAGCAAATTCTATAAATCAATTTCATGAGGTGCCATTTGATGCTCAGATGTCAAGAACAAAAAATAGAGTACTAGTTTGTGGTCAGTTAACGTAAGTAAACTAAAAAAAAAAAACGTAAATAAGATTGAAAATATATTAAAACTGCACTATATTTTTCATAAATTATAAATGGAACGAGCTATTTACATAATTGCCAATGTCAGCATAACATTTTGGATACAAATCAAAACCAATAGCGAATTAAAAATCCTGATACGAAATTCAACAGTGATTTAAAATGCAATGAGCATTAGATTTATCAGTGTCTATTGGATCAAGCTAGTAGGCTTATTCATGTCACATTTAGGGCCAATCTTTTTATCTCTGAGTAAAGTTACATAATTTAATCAGTAAGTAGTTACTTTCAACTTTACTCAGAAGTGAAAAGACTGGCCCTTAGTGAGATAACTGATGCACTGTAGCCAATTATATCCCATTACATTATGTGGTCAATTTTCTCTATAGTGTCACATAACCTCAAAATATCATTGAACAGATTTCTGATGGTAACATTCACATATTATATAAGTATCATCACATGCCATCAATATTTATCAAAAACATTAGTTTGAGGTGACGATCTGTGCTGTTGCCTGTTCATTCGGCTGGTGTGAAATGTGTCTAATGGAGCAGCAAAGTGGAATGTGTCGATTTTATTATCCATTGAATTGATTTCATTATTATGGATGATGAAAACTGATATCTTACCTCAAACAAACCATAAGTTTGTCCTTTGCACTATTGCTTAGGTATTTATAAAAACATAATTTATCATCCTCTAATTATTTGAACGGTGTTTGTCATTCTTTTTCTTGTTTTCTTCACTTAAATTTCTTTTTTAACCAACCCATAAAAGTAGGGATGGTACTGCAATCACTCCAATATTTGAATTTGAGATAATACCAGATCTTTACTTTTTGTGGTCTCAGGAACCCAAAAAGCTTATTTTGAAAAATATCAGGTTGTACATATATAGTGTGTCCCCGGATGGACTCAACTGTACTTGTAAAAATATTTTTATTTAAAAAAAAATTCATTCTCCATAATTTCTTTTGCTTGTTAAATACATACGATTCACGTTGAGAAACTACAATTTTGCCCCTTTTTGGATAATACAACCAAAACTATTTAGCTGATTTTGAAGTATAGGGTTTCCAGGGTCTCCTAAAGAGCTGGTTAGATTTGGGCATAGCCCAATCAGGCCTTCTTTATGAAGAGTCGTTTTTGAACTTTTTGGTATATTTGTGTTATTTATGATTGAAGAAGACAATTCTTCGGATAACAGTTTTTTGTGATATACTAAAATGGATCGTATATATTAGGAGATATTTGATGAAAAGTACAAAATTATTATTTTTCTTGTTGTGGCTGGTATTTAACTTTAGTGGAAACTCTTGTGTTGGTACCAATGATGAAAAACTACTGGATTAATCCATTCACGCATAATTAAGCCCTTTCTTTATTGTAATCATTCAGATTGTGTTTATTATTATGCAGACAGAGCTGCCGCATTAGAAACACAGCTGCTAATTAGGGCGGAGAGGTTTTGTGCAAGTATGTTTATCTGAGAAGCGAGCATGCATTTTATGAATGAATCAGTATTTACTAGGTTACAAGGTTTGCTTTACACTGCTGTCACACTTCAATAGTTGCAACGAGAAAAAATATACCTATTAAACTGTTAATAACTGACATTAAGATTGCAAATATACTTCCTACTGTAATTGTTAAAGCCTTTTGTGCGCTTTGGACCCTTATGTTTAGTCAATACAAAATTATAACCATAAACAATCCTTAAAACAATACTCTTCCATTCCCTTTCATAATAATTTGACAACTACGTTTAACACTGAATGTTTGCATTTCAAATTTTTGTAAACAAAATTAGCCTAGTAGTTTTTCTTTGTTGGTTGGTACATATCAGATATAAATGCGAAAACAATCAAATTTTGGATTGTAAACTATTTTAGAATTTTAATTGCCAATTTCGGACAGGTTTAGGTTGGAAGGTTGCTGCTGTTTCACGATAAGGCGGTTTTTTTAGGTTGATTCTTCATTTCATTCTTATTCAAAATTACCTCAATCATTACTAATGTTCTTTTATTAAATTTCTGTATAGTGCAAATCACACCTCATAGTAGCAACAATCGGAGCAGCAACTACAAATTGATAGAAATAGTTTGAATTTAAATTTACGTCAAGTTGACATTTCCTATACTGCGAATTGACTTTATAATGGCATTCCTCACAGGAATAAATAAGTACTGGATATTTAAGTTGCATTAAACTATACAATTAAATATTTGATACACTAAAATGGTTTATTTTTTAGGCCTTTACATGCGATGGTTTTTGCCCTAGTCACCAGTGCTTCTGGACTTGCAATTTTAAACTATGGTGTAAATAGTTTGACAGCTGGCTTGGGACTTACAAACTTACTATTGTACACTTCAGTATACACCCCATTAAAGAGGATAAGCATTTTAAATACCTGGGTTGGATCTATTGGTAATATATTTTAATATTCTTGATTAATAAATTTTTACATTGGGTAATATCTATCTAAGAAAAATGTTTTTTTAAATATTTAATTATTTTTATATATACAGGGTGAGTCATGAGGAACCTTACAGACTTCTACCATATGTAGAGTCCCTTAAGGGGTATATCATATGAGCATTAAAAAGTGGCAACTCCCCTTCGTTTTGTGAATTTTGACAAAACTTTATATGGCTGTAAAATCTACAAGGATTACTAGATTTCTTTAATTTTTTGGTGGATCATTACACTGGTGTCTAGCATTTAATTCATATCATCAAAAGTTAAAAATTCCAGGATTGGCTTAGGAAAAATTGATCTCGACGATTCATATCAAAAAGTTCGCCCTGTATAATATTTTTTTAAATTATAATAAGATATTTTTAAAGTACATAGATAGACAATCAAAACTGTGTATGTGACATTTTTGTCACCTTTTTTTTATTAAGGTTCGATTTTGGGTAAAACTGAAAAATCACCTTAAGGGGTCACATAAATTATGTTATAACATAAAGAAAACATTGTTAATTGTATGCATTTGAACTAAACGAGCCAAACATAAGCCTTTAGTGAGCTTACTAGATCGTTAAATTCATTTTAGACAATTTCCAGATCCGGATTAGTTCATTTTTAAATTTTAAATAGAAATCGGCCTATTTTTGTAGACTATAGAAACTACTCAACTAAATTAAACATGTCAATAATCTATAAATAAATTGTAGCGAATAACAATAACGAACAATAAATTCACACTTATTAATTAATAATTATAAATGCTATTTATTAACCTCTAATAAAAACTGCACATTTTATTCTTGCAACTAAGATATTATGTGGTTTTATTTTTATTATAAATACATAGTAGGTACCTATGTATCAAGGTAGGTTGTGATAGTTTGACGTTTGTTTGTTCTTATTTATTTGTCATTTGCAACCATTATTTATACGTGTAAAATAATGTTTCGCTTTGTTTTATCTATTTTACAATAGTGTTAGAATTTTTGTTGTTGGTGTTGTTATTCAAAATGTCCCATAAGTTTTCAAATGCAGAATATGTAGATATCATTTTTATGTACGGATTCTGTAATGGGAATGGCAGAGCTGCAGCAAGAGAATATCATAGAAGATTTCCTGGTCGTCGAGTTCCCTGTCATTCAACATTTGCATCAGTTTTTAATTATTTGCGAGAACATGGCACATTCCCTGAAGCAAATACAGAACGAAATGTAGATCACGAGCAGGAAGATAATATTCTTGATGCTGTTATTGCGAACCCCACAATAAGCACCAGGAAAGTAAGTCGACAACTTTATGTTACCCAATCAAAAGTGACTAGAGTCTTACGAAAAAATAATTTACACCCATATCATATTCAATTAGTTCAGCGGCTATACCCTGGAGATGAAATCCATGGGTTGGAATTTTGTAGGTGGATTGCAAATCATAGACCAGTACTGTATTGAACATTGTTTACAGATGAAGCACAGTTTACAAGGGATGGGATAAATAATTCCCGTAATTTACATGTGTCGGCAGTAGACAATCCCCATGCTGTTCGAGAGTTTCGGTCTCAGTTAAGGTTTTCCGGGAACGTGTGGATTGGTGTGATAAATAACCAATTTATAGGACCTCACTTTTTTGATGGTCCTTTAAGAGAACAAGTTTACTTAGACTTTTTGCAAAATACTTTGCCTAATTTACTTGCCAACGTAGGTATCCGAAGGATGTATTTCCAACATGATGGAGCATCGCCTCATTTTTTAGCTGCGGTAAGAAACCATCTAAATAATGTTTTTGGCAACAGATGGATAGGACGTGCAGGTCCTATTTCATGGCCTCCAAGATCCCCAGATTTTAACCCCGTAGATTACTATATTTGGGGACGATTGAAAGAATTAGTTTATTCACAAAATATTAATGACCGACAACAATTAATTGATAGAATTATCCTTTGCTCTAATGTTATTAGAAACGATCCCTTGACTATCCGTAAATCAATAAGGCACTTAACGATTCGGCAACAAAGATACGTAGAAGCTGGAGGGTTTCATTTCGAACAACTACTGTAATTGTTAATTTATTACCATGATTTTATTTTCTAGTATACATGTTATCATTATTCTATGTATGTAGTATTAGTTTTTTTTTAAATTTCTTAGTTGTTCGTTATTCTAATTCGTTAAAATTTATTTATTGTTTGTTGATGAAATTTAAACGAAATAAAATATTTCTAATAAATACATATGAACTTATGTTTAATTTATTTGAGTCTCCAAAAATGTACAGGGTGATTTTTGTTTAAAAATTAATTAAAAATTTATAACTAGGCCTGGAAATTGAATAAAATGATATTAACGGTGTAGGCACTAAAGGCTTATGTTAGACTCGTTTTAGTTCAAATGTATACCATTAACAATTTTTTCTTTAAGTTATAACATTATAATGTGACCCCTTAAGTTGATTTTTCAGTTTTGCTCAAAATCAAAACTTAATAAAAAAATTAAAGAAAATGTGACAAAAATGTCACATACACAGTTTTGATTGTCTATCTATGTACTTTAAAAATATCTTATTATAATTTAAAAAAATCTTATACAGGGCGAACTTTTTGATATGAATCGTCGAGATTAATTTTTCCTAAGCCAATCCCGGAATTTTTAAATTTTGAGGATTTAAATTAAATGCTAGACACCAGTGTAAAGATCCTCCAAAAAATTAGAGAAATCTCTTTAAGTTATAACATTATAATGTGACCCTTTAAGGTGATTTTTCAGTTTTGCCCAAAATCAAAACTTAGTAAAAAAATTAAAGAAAATGTGACAAAAATGTCACATACACAGATTTGATTGTCTATCTATGTACTTTAAAAATATCTTATTATAATTTAAAAAATCTTATACAGGGCGAACTTTTTGATATGAATCGTCGAGATTAATTTTTCCTAAGCCAATCCTGGAATTTTTAACTTTTGAGGATATGAATTAAATGATAGACACCAGTGTAAAGCTCCACCAAAAAATTAAAGAAATCTAGTAATCCTTGTAGATTTTACGGCCATATAAAGTTTGGTCAAAATTCATATATTAATAACGAAGGGGAGTTGCCACTTTTTAATGCTCAAATGATATACCCCTTAAGGGACTCTACATATGGTAGAAGTCTGTAAGGTTCCTCATGACTCACCCTGTATATTGTTTATTTTTCCTTGCAGATAATATCTAGAAAAATAATATATAGTGCTACTCAAAAGTTTCCTCCCCTTCTTATATTTTGAGTAGTAATACCTACTTAGACTAATGCAATTTGGTTGGAGAAAATAAAGTTGTAACCTTCTCTACTAATAACAGCAACAGCTGAAATTATAGTTATAAGATGAAGTCGCAGAGTAAAGGGACCATCCGTCCTGATTTAGGCTGGGCAGTCCCGATTTTAAACCACTAGTACTGAGTTAACAAGTGTTCCGATTTTGTCCCATTTAAAAAATAATTATAAATATTTCATTTAAACCACCCAAAAATACAATTTTTATGGTAACGTGACTTAAACTATATAATTTTGTATCCAGCACATCAAAAAGAAATATTTCTCATAACAAATTTAAAATACAACAGACTAATTTATTAGGGTTTAGTTTTATTATTTGATAAATAATATTTAAGCTTTCTTGTTTCTTTGTCTGTTTTAATGTTGATGAATGGTCAGTTTTTATTTTCTACACCCCCTCCTTCGCCATATTGTCGATTTGTCCCGCTATCTACGTTTCAAAATATGGCAACTTTAAATGGGGCCTTATGATAAACGAGACCTCTTTTGAAAGGTATTTAAGATACTTATTCTGTCCTACTAATTTAGTTTGGATTTAGGGCAATTTTGATGGATAAACTACCTATATTAACATTAAAATTATATTTCCGGTAAACAAATAACATGTCTTTGTTATGACCGGTCGATTATATTTTTATTAATGCAGCACTACATAATATTATTATTTTTCCTTTATTTAGCAAAGCTAATAGCACATTACAACTAAATAAAATTAAAAAATATATATATCTAAAATATTGTGACGAAAGTCTAATTTATTTTTAGTTTCTTTATTTAAAAACACACCATTTACAATTTATTTCAGACGTACTATTTAATTTATATAATACTTAGACACTAACTAACAATTCTAATTTATTTCTTACACTTTATCTTTTCAATACAATGTTCTGTATTAAACTGTCTATAATCAACTCAACTCGGCGCTGATACGTCGGCTATTTAAATTAGTCCAACTCCGCTACTGGAAGACGCTAGAGGCTCTCGAACATTCCAATTCTATGACTAAACGGCACCCTCCCGCCGTTCCAGCTGTTTCTAGTGAATGAGCGCTAGGTATTCCGTATATTCGAGACGCGGTCCGACTGTTTTCACACGTCAGCGTTGCTTCGATCACGAGTCGGTTGCCATGTGAAGGTCGCGCGCATACACAGGGTCGGATTATGAATTTCATGACAATATCAAACAAAATATAACACTTATTTGAACACTAAAATATCACTGATGCTGGCTCATTAACTTATAATCTCCTAATTTATATTTAAAGGTATTAAATGAGGCGATATCTGAGTACCAGGGGTAACTCGTTATAAGCTTGAAGTCCTTTAAAAAATACTGCATTTTGGAATTATTTACTTGCAACTTGCGGAATATGAAAATTAGTTCTATAAGTGAAGCTGATACTGTTAAAATAGGAGTTCCCCAAGGTACTGTCTTGGGCCCTGTTTTATTTTTTAGTTTATATTAACTCGTTGCTCTCTTTAAGGACAGGTTCAATCACTGTGTCATATGCTGATGACACAGCTGTCTTATTTTGTGGGAAAAACATGGGCAGAGACCAAATTGTCGGTTGAGGTAGAACTGGAAAAGATTATAAATTGGTTAAACTTGTATCAGTTATCACTAAATATAAATAAAACTCGCTATATTGCTTTTAGTCTTACAGATGCAAATAGACCTTGCTTTACTAATATCAAAATTAAAGGTATGAATGAGGCAATCAAAGAAACAAATGAGATCAAGTACTTGGGAATAATCATTGACCAACATTTAAAATGGAGTAACCATATTGATTACCTGACAAAAAAAGTAAGGAAACTCATTTATAAATTCTATCAATTACGTGAAATTTTGTCAAAAACAATGCTATTGTTAGTTTACAAATCTCTTGCTGAATCATTATTTCGTTACGGTATTCTAGTATGGGATGGATTGTATAAGAACTCTTTGTAAAAGCTGAATGTTACACAAAATAATATTTAAAAAATTATTTATAACCGAAATAAACACTATCACACTAACTTGCTGTATGCAAAATATATTTGTAATTTTAGATCGCTTTACTTTCACAGCCTTTGTATATATGCTTTTAACTTTTAACAAGTCTAATAGTACATTACACACCGAGGTGGGAAGAGTTTCATTCCTGTCGTGAGATTAGTTAGTCCACCGAGACAGGAATGAAACTTCCTACCGAGGTTTGTATACTATTTTATTTACAACCATCATATTTCGATCAAAGTTAATAAATCTCTGTTTTGTTCTGAACATACCTAAAATATTACATTTAACGACAAATTACCAAGCGCGCGGTTTTCTCAGAATAATCAAGTAGGTAAATATATTGTTACTGTGATTACGGGGTAAACAACTGTCACCAATATAAATAAATGTCAGATAAAGCCGGATATTAAATTCGCGAATAATAAATATCAATAAGTAGTTTGTTATATTTTAGATCATTGTTGTTTTTTATTGTTTGCCATTAAATAGGTATTATAAAATTTATCAAACAATGTGTTATTTTTTTTTAATATAAAAAAAAATCATCTAGAATAGATGATATAAGGGCGGGAAGTAGAGGTGTGTAATGTGACACTTCCCAACCTTCAATGACGTTAGTAATAATAACATTACATATATGGTTCTAAATAAACAAAATTACGTAACTATGTATAGTATGCGAAGTATTTCCAATAAGCTACTAGAGTTCATCAAATGTCTAGAGGTGTTCGACGCCCAGACAGAGAACGCGCTACGTGTGACTAAGATAGCTATTGTACAGTCTGCTAAACAAGTTATTTTAAATAGTTTTTAATATTTTTAGGTAATTAAATTTTAAAAGTGTGGAATAGTTTAGGGATTAAATTGGTCTGATTGGACTTTCTTAGAACGTTTTTAAAAGCAGCTAAAGATAGTATGTAGAATTGAAAATAATTATTATGCCATAAAAGGTGTTTTGGAATTCCTTCAACCTTTTGAAATTGAGTCAGAAAATATAAATTTTATAGGATAGCGGAAAATACCTATAATTTTTTTGTAGGCCTTTGTAAATCGTGGAAATAGTTTATATTTTATTTCTACCTTATTAAGGAAAATGGTACCTATTATTAATAACGGTTGTTTCTGAAACATTACTAAAATTTTCGAAATTTTGTTTTTCTACAAAATAATAAACTATACTATTTAGAAAAAAATTTATTTCTCTTATAATTTTATAAAAAATAACAGGGGAATATTTACATTTCTTGATCTATTAAACAAAACGATAAATTATCTCGACGAATGACACCATGTTCTAGTACGGAAGCTAGCTTTACATTTTTGTTGGTGGTTTCATGGGTTTCATATCAATTTTTTGTAATTGTAGTTTACACGTACATATACCTCTTAACACTTGTTTGCTTTATTAAAAAAGTGTGTTGTTGTGATTTACGTCGAAATAAGTCAAAAACAACTTGAAACCCCATATAAAATCAAAAAGGAGAAACGGAAAAAAATTGAGCCTGTAAATGAACACAACTCAGAAACAAAAATAGCTATCTAATAATAAAAAAATAAAATTTGATTCTTGTGCATCTTCGTTGTAAAAATAGATAATACTTTTTTGATCTTAGGTACAGATATAATTTTAATGGTCTTCCGAAAAACTTTCTTCAGTTTCCATATCAGATTCAAAATCAGTCTCACTGTCACTGTTTAAGTTAATTATAAATCTATCAGTTGCCTCATCCAAAGTAACTTCTCTGTCATAAAATTTAGATTCCCACATTTTAGCATTATTACAACGAGATTGCCACTCCTCTTTAGAAAACGTATCAAAAAAGTCTTCACACAACAGTTGTACGTCTTGCCTTTTAAATGTAGTGTTGTTACTAGCTACATATTGTTTCAATGATGCCCACACTAATTCGATCGGATTAAGATCGGGATGATACGGTGGCAAACGCAAACAACTAAAACCATGTTCATTTATCATTTCTTCAATTGCATACCTCTTAAATCGTGACTTATGCAATAGCACTAATCTGTATAATTGCGTTTTGAGCATATCCTCTTCGTAAGCAATATTATTTATTCCTTAACCAATCCTGCATGTCAGCTTTTTTAGAAGTTGACGTTGGTGCTTTATTTACCTGGACATTATGGTAAGGAGCATTATCAACAATAATGACGCTTCTTGGAGGGAGGTTCGGAAACAGCTTTTCTTTCAACCATTTAGAAAAATTATTAAAATTCATTTCATCGTGGTAGTCTCCACTTTTGGTTCCAGATTTGAAAATTAACCGGGCATTCGGAATAAAGCCCATTTCACCTCCTGCATGGACAATAATTAGTCTATCACCTTTATTAATTGGTTTCTTTAATCCCTCATTTGAATTATCACTCCAAGCTTTCTGGTGTGTGTGGGAGGCATGAATGTATGTTTCATCTAAGTAGACAATTGGACGGCCCTCTGCTCGATAACTTTTTAAACGAATCAGATAGTCTAAACGTAGCTTTTGAATAGCAAACCTTTCCATTAATATTTTTCTGTTTGTTTTTGTTTTCCGCCAACGAAATCCTAGCGACTTTATTATTTTTCTTAAACTTTCATAGCTTCCTTTGTACCCTGTAGCTTCTCTAAATTTAGTCAGAATTGTTTTTAATGTTGGAACAATATTTTCAGAGATTAACATGAACAGAATAATTCTTTTTAAAATACCTTTGTCAGCTTCATCTATATCATTAACTGTTTTTGGTTTTTTAATGGTTTTTCTTGGTGATGAAAATTCCGATATCTCACGGTTATCGATTCTTTTTTTCTCTCCAGAAATGCGGACGACAGTGTTTTTAGATACTCCTGTGGCTGCAGCAACACGATCATTTACATTTTTAAATGGTATTGAAGGTGAATTAAAGTTTCCTTCTCTTCTCATAAACTCTATAACATTGGCTATTATTTCGCGAGATTGACTGTTAATCACGCGGCCTCTTAATTTGCTATTTAACTCCATACTTAGGTTCTATTAAACTGTAATGAGCAAAAAACACAAACGAAAATAAAAGAAATGTTTTAGCGAAATTTACATCTGACATTTATGTCTGAATAAAATAGTGAAATACTTGATGCGCAGAGTGTACTTTCATTGCGTAAATCCGTCGGCCCCGCCAACCGATGCCTCTCAGTAGTGCTTTCTCTGTCTAGCCGTCGAAAGCCTCTAGAAATTTGATGAACTGTATATTTTCCTAAATTTAATAGAAATGTTTGTCATAGATATGCTTGGTATATACATTGTCAAAAACATATAACCTTTTACCACATAGTATAAAGAATGTTACAAACAAAAACTTTTTCTAAACTAAGTAAAACATTTATTTATTTACATTATGAGTTTATAAAAATATAATTATTATATTGTATTAAAATGAAATTATTAAACCTATATTAACCAGCGCAATACAAGTTTTCACTCACTTAGGCGTTTGCTGTTTTATATTCCAGAAATTACATTATTAAGGTAGTTCACTCGTAAAACGGATTTTCTTAAGAATTCAATAAAATTTAAATATATGGTTTATGAAAGTGTCGTTTACGTAACTAAAAAAAATTAGATTTTTTGACCATCTGTGAAACGAGATATTAACAATCAAAATGTGCATAATGAACACTCTTGAAGCCTATCATGTACACAAGTAATCCATTTATTTCAAGATATCTCGAAAACGGTTCTTACCATATTTTTTAAAAACTAATTATAATAAATCAAGAAATTATCAAATTTTATAAATAATCGCTGAATTTTTTGACCTTCTTAGTAAAAAGATATAGATTTTTAAAATAAAAATATTTTTAAAGCAGTTGACGAGTAGTTTCGTAAAATTATCACAACTTGGCAACATTGTAGCCACTTCACGTATCAAAGTAACATTCGATCAGCTAAGAGGTTGTTATAAACTCGCGACGTGTTCTTGAAAAATTAATTCGTCCACTGTGTTTGAGAACTGGAATCAGCGGTTCTGTTTGAACCAAAACAAACCCTTAAAATTAGTATGAGAAAGTCACAAATTTCTATACCATATCTAAAGACCGGACATTTTAATCGCGTTCAAATAATTGGTTTTAATCACATAGGCGTCTCATTCTGGGTTCGCTATTTAAGACGGCAGACAGTGCGGCAGATTCTAATACTATCAGGACAAACCTCTTTTTTTTTTTATTAAAACAAGATAAAAAAAGTGTACTGATATATACATAGACATTAAAACTAATACAAAAAAGTGAGATTTTTTTTTATCGTGTACCTATATTCTTTGTCTTTTGAATCATTTTCATTAAACAAATTTAATGTTTTCTTCTCACCAACGCCGAGGATATGTAGGATATTTTACAAAAGTTCTTAGTAACCTCAGATCCTTTAATTTGTGGCCTGAGAAATTTTCCTTAAAAAAAAATAACTTTTTTGATGAAGATGTTAAACTTTTCATAAGCGAGTTTAAGGTGTAGTAATGTAAACGATATTCTGTATGATATTTTTTTTATTATTATCTCTTATATAATTACAAAATATCTATTCCTCAATATTTTGGCGTGGTACACTACTCTCCTGCCTAAAATGAGGATCGAGGACCCCAGCTGCCTCCCCCGAATTTGTTATTTCCTCCAGAAAATTGGAAATTTCTAGCCTTAGCTGGTCCCGATTCATTGTTGGAGAAATTGCATCGGGGCCAAATATTAGGACTCTACGAGCGTTTGGACTAAGACGCTGTAGAGAGGGCCTAAAATGAATGTCAAATAGGCCCATCATATGTTGTCTTATACTTTCTCGATCCATTGTCGGTTAGTTGCCGGTGATATTTTTATTCAAATAAAGTCAATCCTTATATTATATTTATGAATATTTTGGCTTTTATCGATACCGTACATACCGATTTTTTGTAACAAAACATTTATGTTTTTATTTCCTGTGGATATTATGGTACTTATACACGATGAGACAGTAAAATAAATGTCTGTTAAATTTCTGTAATGTATGTATTAATTCAATTGCTCACTCTATATAGGTATCTGTTGGTTGAAAAAATGTAAAAAGATAACAAAGAGTCGATAAACAGGAGATTTGAGAAGAAAGTGTCTTGTAAAAATATCACTAGATTTTTCCAATGAGTATATTTGTTTAGTTCAAAGGGAAAAGTGATAGAAACTGGAAACGTAAATATGGAAAATTTATTATCGGACTTTGATTGTTTTCGTCGTTTTAATGACAACAAATTATACTGCCGCAATTGTGATCAGGTGTTAGTTTTTAATGGAAAGTCAAGTATGACACAACATGTGAAAACACAAAAACACATGCAATCTTTAGAGGGATGTCCAGACAAAATCTTTTATGAAGATTTATGCAACGCATTTGTTTCTGCAAATATTCCATTAACAAAATTAAATAATACAATTTTCAAAAATTTTCTTTGTAAATATACTAAACGTAAAATACCGGATGAATCCACAATTAGAAAACATTATATTCAAAATCAGTACGATAAAGCAATGACGGCAATAAAAACGAAAATTTCCAGCAAATATATTTGGGTTAGTGCAGATGAAACGACTGACATAAAGGGTAGATGTGTTGTTAATGTTGTTGTAGGATTATTAAGTGCTGAAAATACTTCACAACAGTATTTAGTTTCTAGTGTGTTTCGTGAAACTGTGAACGCTGAAATGATTTATGAAATAGTGAAACGTGGATTGAACAATGTAATTGATAATGACGTTTCAAAAGTTTTATTGTTTATTTCAGACGCGGCAAGTGTAATGTTGAAAACAGGGAAACTATTACAAGAACATTTTCCAAACATGCTGCATGTAACTTGCCTTGCTCACGCGTTACACCGAGTTTGTGAGTTTATCCGTGACAGCTTTCCAGACATTAATTCGTTGATTAGCTGTTTTAAAAAAATTTTGTTAAAAGCACCGTCCCGAGTTTCTTTATATAAAGAAATATGTCCGAATATCCCCCTACCTCCACAACCAGTTATTACACGATGGGGAACTTGGTTACAGACTGTGTTCTTTTTTTCGGAGCATTTCGACAGACTAAAAGTATTTATTTCCAACTTATCAGAGGACGCTCTCTCTATCACTCAGTGTAAAGGTTTAATAACAAAAACAACTTTGTAGTCGGAGTTAAATTTTCTTGCGACTTATTTTTCGTGTCTCCCAGAAACTATAAAATTCCTTGAAACCCGTAACTTACAATTATCGGTTGCTATGGAAAAATTTGAATCGACATTGTTACACTTAAAAAACGTAAAGTGGCCCTTACAAGATAAATTTAACCATAAAATAGATTGTGTTATTAAAAGAAATCCAAATTTACAGACTCTGAAACAAATCTCCCTGAACAATTTTAACGATTATGAAACTGCTTTAAAATATTGTGATTTTGTTCCACATTTTTCATTTGCTCCTGTAACGAGTTGTGACGTAGAACGATCGTTTTCTAGGTTTAAAGATTTATTGACTTCTAAAAGAAGTAATTTCACTGAAGACAATTTAGAAAAATATGCAGTCATACAAACATATTTTTCAAATGAAGAAGATTGATATTAATTTGTATTGTATATATTGTATATAATTGTATATTTGCTACTTTAGGATAAAGAGTGTATATTGGAACACTCTAAACATAAAACTAATGATGGTGTATCCTCGTTGATATATTTATTAGTCAATAATATATTAACAGAAAAAGCCAACAACATTATCCCACAACACAATAAAAAAATAAATAATAATATCATTTGTAATTATATAATAATATCCAACCAAATTTGAACTAAAATTTAATAAAATAATTATTGCAATGTAAATGTAATAATAAGCCCGCCCCAAATGTTACGCCCGGGCGATAAAAATCCAATATCTTATCTACTGTGTCGACCAGTTCAGTAAATAACTTGTTTTATTCAGAATGTATTATTCAAATCGAAGGTCCGCTCTTACCGTTACTTCGCTGATAAGAATAAATTAAATTGTCCGGTCTTTAACCATATCGTTTAAATAATTGCGAGTTTGCCGGATGAAATTGAATAAAATTATAACTTGTCCATATGTGTTTATATACATGTGTTTTGTACAGTCTCTTACAAAAATAAAATTGATTAGCATTGAGAATCTCGAACTTTTGGTATTCACCATTACGCGATAATTTTATGTACGACTGTCGCGAGTGAACTACCTTAATAAAATAAAAAATAATAAAAAATTTCTTGTGTTGTGATAGTCAAAGTTGTAATTAATTTTATCAATCTAATAAGAGGGAACCAGTCCATGTTTAATTTTATAAATGAATGTTAAACTTAAGTAGAGAAAATAGTTTTTAACAGAAAGCCATTTTAAATTTAAATAATATATTGCTCCTTTTATCACATGACAATAATATCATCATTGCTCTATTATGTAATTTCTGAATCATTAACGTCCTTATTTAAATTAGATACGTCAATTATAAGTACAACTGACATTTCAATTCTCCTTTATAATTAAATTTTCATTTACTTCAATTTTTACGAAGTCATTTTGTTTATAATTTTTAGGTAACAGTTCCTTCATAATAATCTATAATTTAATAGAATTAGTTTTATTTTCCATAATTTGAGAGTCATAATATTTTCTCTTTTCATTTCTAATAATTTTAACAGCCTTATTACGTTTTTGCTTTTATAATTCTTTTTTTGTTCTGTTTTGTTTGATACATAATTTTTATAAACCTACATTTTGGAAAAATCTAAATAGTTCTCTTTGGTGTCGCCTCATTTAAAACCCTCATTATTTTTCATAAAAATCCTTATATTTGTTGTTCGGCACTTAAGCCGTGAATAAAATTGTGGACTGTAGTTTTTTATTATTTACTTTGAGTTAAACATAACAAACACAATAAATAAGACAATGTGGCTTTATGGAAGCTCACAATACAATGTTAATTTAACTGCATGAAGCGATTTATAGAGTTAATACTATTCAAGAGCTGAAGTGCAACTGATTTGCCAACTAGGGTTGTGTCGCTGAAGCAGTATCTGTTATTTTTGAAACAGGTTTTCACTTGGAACAGATTGGAACAGGTACACGTCGAATCACGAAACTGTTCCATGAAACAGTTGTTTCGGTGGACGAAGATTCACTTTATTTTAAATTGCTACTTGCTGTCACAGTCGCAGAGCGCAAATTAGGCATTCCAACGACCTGTCAAACAATAGGTGCCAGTGGGAAATTCTTGTATATTTAAAGGGGTAGCGACATAGTCTTGCAACTTGGACGCTATTTTTATTCGAAGTAGTACTCGCCAAGCCTGCCAATTTATGAAGAAATGTATAAGTGGGTTTTTTAAATATTATTTTTATTGTGTTTGACATAAAATATTTAAATGTAATCCATTATTCATGATTTTACGTAAAGTAGATAGAATACACCATATGTCGCCACCCTTAGATATACCAAACCTGCCCACTGGTAATTCATTTGTTTGGAATGCCTAATTGCGTGGGACTGGAACAAGTATGCATCGAATCATGAAACAGTTCGACGGAACAGTTGTTTCGGTGGACGTAGATTGTTTATTTTAAATTGCTACTTTCTGTCACAGTCGCAGAGCGCAAATTGCGCGGGACTGGAATATTATTATTAATTAGGCATTCCAACGACCTGTCCAAATGGCTACCAGTGGGTAATGACAGTTTAGATATGGCAACCCTGTTGTCATGTTGACATTAATAGGGTCAATGATACATATATAGTTATATAGATTGCTCAAAGCTGGTCGTTTGCGTGTGGCCATATTGCCTGGCAAATATTTATTAATTTGAATCGGTTTAGCAAAAATGTGTTTTAACACCAATGTTTATTTTGAAAAATATGGATGATCAATCTATGTAACTATCTATTTCATTGACCTTGTCAAATCACCAGGCCTACAGGGTTGCCATAATTTTGCCATATCAAAACCCACTGGTAGCCATTCAGTTTGGAATGCCTAATTACTGTTACTGTGACAGTTGCCTGTTGCAGTTACAGACTAGCCAGCAGTAATATTGAAACAGCTTAATATTTATTATTAAATAATGAATATTATATAGAATCTGTGATCTGTGTTATTTTTCTTAAATTAAACAAAAATAAAATAAGATTGTATGAAACATACTTATTTGTTTATTCAATGTTTTTAGTTTAGATTTTTTTTTTTTCAACAAAAAAAAAAACATTCATAATAGGTGTAATAATAATTAATAATAACTAATAAGCTGAAATTTGCGTTTTTGCTACTGCTACACTGTGACTGTGACAGGTATCCTTGAGACAGTTGAAACCTTAAAAAATCAAAGTGTTCCGGCGACGTAAAACTGTCTTGTTTTAGTTTCGGTATCGGTTTCGGTGTTTCTGTATGTGGAACTCCGCGCTCGCAAGTCGCAACAGACGCGAAAGAACAAACAACGGTTTAAATTGTTGGAACAACTTGGAACTGGAACAGGTTTTTTGAAACAGGTATTTTATGGAACTGAAGCAGACTGTACCTGTTATTAAAAAGTCACTGTTTTACCCTTCCCTCATTGCGTTCGGTCTGCCAAGTTCCTTTAACTCCTTTAACACTTTTAACTCCAAACGACTCTTTTAGCGTTCGGTTTAGTCCGATTAGTGACAGTTTAACACGCTTAAATGTCATTTAAAAGCACCCTAAAATTTGTCCCGCTCCAGCCCCTGACTATCCGAACTCGCCTCCTATTGCCAACTACTCGTTTTTGCGATGTTTTTCTTCTACACTGTCCTTTTTCTAGAGCGGAAATGACATGTGTTGTCGGAAGTAACGATTGGCGCGTACTTTTGAATTGAACTAATTTTAAGTGGATGAGTGGGGCAATATTGTCTTTAACATTTGTCAATAATCCTATTTCATTCAACCCTAGATAATGTTTCAATAATAGTATCAAAATCGATAATTCTACCTCTACTTTCAATTAATTATGGTTCTTTGGTTAGTGGCATACAGTCTAGATATATTAAAATGTGTACTTATTCTAGGTGATGAAACAATTTCTACACTGTTTTCAGAATTAGTTACCACAAGATCTATAAGTGAGCCAACATTGTTTAAGGGCTGGGTAACTTGTGAAACAATATTTTTCAAACCACTGTCAGTAATACAATTTTTTAATTTACCTCTATAAATATGTATTGACATGCATCAAGTTAATGTTAAAATCATGTGTTACAATTATATTAAAAATTACAATTGCATAAAAAGTCATTTGTAAAATATTCAGAATAGCCAAAAAAAGAACTATAGGGGATCTGTCTAAACGAATAACTAAGTAATTACTGTTTTCAAATAAAAATTTCACTAGTATTATCCAATATTTTTTGTGTGCAAAATTTTTAAATAACTCAAAATCTTTAATTGATTACTTATGTAGATTAAAGCCCCACCCGTGTGCCGACTGTCACTCTTAACCCTATAACTATTATAACCTTTTATAGTAATTTGACAATCGAATATTTCATTAGTAAGATGTGTTTCAGAAAGGCACATTAGTAATGGATTTTTTGACATAACTAAGGCTGAAATTTATCAAAATGACATTAAACTTTAAGTGATTAAATGAAACATGCAAAGGTTTATTTTTTTGTTTATTTTTTTTTTTGTTATTGGATGTAGAAGCATTTCCATCTGTGCTTGATATTCAATCATTCTTATAATTAACATTAAAAAAAGAGAAGGAGTTTTTCTGATACCAGTCTATATAACTATATAAATTTAATAATTTAGACTTAAAATTATTTCAAGTAGTTCACTCGCGACAGTCGTACATAAAAATATCGCGTAATGGTGAACACCAAAAGTTCGAGATTCTCAATGCTAATCAATTTTATTTTTGTAAGAGACTGTACAAAACACATGTATATAAACACATATGGACATGTTATAATTTTAATCAAATTCATCCGGCAATCTCGCGGTATGGTATAGAAATTTGTGACTTCCTCATACTAATTTTAAGGGTTTGTTTCGTTTCAAACAGAACCGCTGATTCCAGTTCTTAACACAGTGGACGAATTAATTTTTCAAGAACACGTCGCGAGTTTATAACAATCTTTTAGCTGATCGAGTGTTACTTTGTTACGTGAAGTGGTTACAATGTTGCCAAGTTGTAATAATTTTACGAAACTACTCGTCAACTGCTTTAAAAATATTATTATTTTAAAAATCTATATCTTTTTACTAAGACGGTCAAAAAATTCAGCGATTTTTTATAAAATTTTATAACTTCTTGATTTATTTAACATTACTCTTTAAAAAATATGGTAAGGACCGTTTTTGAGATATCTTGAAATAAATGCATTGCTTATGTACATGACACGCTTTAAGAGTGTTAATTATGCACATTTTGATTATTAATATCTCGTTTCACAGACGGTCAAAAAATCTAATTTTTTTTTAGTTACGTAAAAGACACTTTCATAAACCTTATATTTCAATTTTATTGAATTCTTAAGAAAAGCCGTTTTACGAGTGAACTACCTTAATTGTTTAATTGCTACGTTTGAATATACACATCGGATGCATCTGAGATGTTGTGAATTTTTTATCACATGATAGAGAATTAGATCTGAATGTAGATGTAATAAACATACTTTATTGGTCACGTGATAAAATGTCAATGACAAGTTAGAAATTTATACTTTTTCTATTTGACTTTTGACATTACAAATCAACTTACATTTGAAATCTAAACAAAAATTAAACAAACTAGTCACTTTTATGTTCATACTAGCATAAACAAAGGATAAATTGACAATCTTGGCTTCACAGAACACTTACTTTCTGGCATGGAACGAACATCTCATTCACATCTCATTACAAATCGAGATGTAAAAAATGTAATCTGGGCAGGTACATCTCGGATAAACAAACGCAGATGTAGATGTAGTAGATGTGTCCGATGTGGATTAACAAACGCTCGAGATGTAAAAAATGCATCGGATGAGGATATTCAAACGTGGCATATACAGGGTGTTTCAGAACTATGGGATCAAACTTCTAGGGTTCAATGCAACAGTAGAAATCATTTGAGTATAGGGACCCATGTCCGGAAAAGTGTCACTAGGAAACTACGGCCCTAAGACGCGTTAAAATTAAATGCATTAAATTGGATTTAATGCATTTCATTTTGCCTTTTGTACATGATATCATCACAACAATTGTTCAAAATGTCAATGTTTAAAAATTTTATAGCTGATGATTTTAAACAATTTACCGGCGCTTGTGTGTTGTTATCTTTAAAAACAATAACAGATATTGTTTTTTGTAGCTGCATTCCATATCGCCTTAGTCGTGCTATCATATTTGTGAAGTTTGCAAGCATTTAACAAAAATTAATTGTTGCTAATGAAAAACTTTACCAATCAAGAATTTGCGGATATGCATTTGGCATACGGAGCAACAAGCTGCAATGCACGAGCAGCAGCGCGGTTGTATCAAGAACGTTATCCCGAACGACAGCATCCGGGATACAAAAAGTTTATTGCTATTCATCGGCGGCTCTCCGAGACAGGCATGTTTAAAATCAACATGCATGATAATACTGGTGTTGCTAAAGCCGTAAGAATGGTCGAATTTGAAGAAGAGGTCCTTCAGCGAGTTGCTGACGAACCGTCAAGTAGCACACGTCACATTGCTAAGGATATGAATACAAGTAACGCTTCCGTCTGGCGGGTGCTACACGAGTAACGACTTTATCCTCACCACTTCCAGAAAGTTCAAGGATTGCCTGCAGCCGATTATCATCCTAGAGTTCAATTTTGTCAATGGCTTCTTCATCAAATCGCTGCACAGGACCTATTTACCGGCGTTTCTTGGAGGAAGTTCTTCCAGAAATTCTTGAAAATGTTCCAATAAACGTTCGACAGCAAATGTGGTTTCAGCATGATTGAGCGCCGGCTCACTTTGCTGTACAAGTACGTGAAGATTTGGCTCAGCGGTTTGGTCACCGTTAGATTGCCAGAGGTGGAGCAGTTTCTTGGCCTCCTGTGGGGACATGTAAAGTCTTTGGTTTACGAAACTCCAGTAGAAACAGAGCAAGACTTAATTGGACAAATTACAGCAGCATTTGAAATCATTCAAAACGAGCATCAAATTTTTAGTCAAGTTCGCCGAAATCATGTGCGACGTTTAAATCGGTATATTCAGGTTGGAGGAAGACATTTTGAACAATTGTTGTGATGATATCATGTACAAAAGGCAAAACTTAAATGCATTAAATCCTATTTAGGTAATTCATCGTTTTTTTAAATTTTGACGCGTCTTAGGGCTGTAGTGACACTTTTCCGGACATGGATTCCTACCCTCAAATGTTTTCTACTGTTGCACTGAATAACCCCTAGAAGTTTGATCCCATAGTTCTGAAACACTCTGTATAAGTTTTAAATACCTATAGGTATTCATAAAAAAATTAAATTTGTTTGCTTTTAATTTTTCCCTGTCATAATAACTACATAATCTTTTGAGTTAAAGTTTTTAGTGAGATTTCCAGTATTCTATTAAATTCTGCTCCAGGTTTTAAAATTATCTCAATATACACACTCGATAAAACATTTTCTTAATTCACTGTCCGTACCTCTTTCATTTTCATCTGATAACATCAAAAATCTTTTTCTGTTTCTAAGCATTCTTTAGTTCAGTGTTGCCACTTTTAAAACTCTTATTCTTGATGTCAATTTGTAAACTTTTTAATTTGTTTAGGTACATTATATTGTTTTCAAGATCTTTAATCAGCTTAATGTTCTTATTTTTTAATTGTGTAAGCTGATCAGTCATATTTCTTTGGTTCTCCTCCAATGCAAAATTTTTTAGTTACATCCAAAAAGTTTTCGTTTTAAATTTTAAGCATGCCAAATGGTTTTCTCACAATCAATGATTTCAGCCTCCAACATCCTCTTTGTAGTTAGCATGCTCCTGATTATAGTATCCAACTCCTTAACATCCAATTACAGTTTTAATTTTTTCTCATCTTTTTATATTATGGTTTTGTCATATTCATGTATTGCAGACTGTGTAATTTGAAGTTTAGAGTTGAGAGACTCAGTTTTCCTAGACTGCTTTGCAATTTTGCATAAGGTCCCTTTTAAAGTTATTGATCACATTGGCTGTTTGAGGTTATATATGACCATGCGGTCATCTGTTACCACTAGCAGAGGAGCTTAGAACCGTTTATTTTCACCCTCCAAATTTCGTTAACAGTTAAAACTTTTTGAGTAGCACTGTATATACTGAACATTCCAAATTAAAATGTACTGTTATTTTAAGTTGGTGCTATTCCTCCTTTGATGGGTTGGGCAGCTTGTGCTGACTCTCTTGGACCTGGAGCTTGGTTAATGGCTGCTTTACTCTACAGTTGGCAGTTTCCCCATTTCAATGCTCTATCTTGGAACCTAAGACCAGACTACTCAAGAGCAGGTTACAGAATGATGGCTGTTACAGATCCAGCACTATGCAAAAGAGTTGCCCTAAGACATACTGTTGCCTTACAGGCAATGTGTACGATTGCTCCTTTTTTGGACACTACTAATTGGTGGTTCTTATTAGAGGCAACTCCACTTAATTTGTACTTTATTTATTTAGGTAAGTATTATACCAATTCAACAAATATCTATTTTTCAGATTATATTTTGTAATTAATTTTTAGCTTACCAGTTCTACAAAGATGCCTCCAGTTCGTCTTCACGAAAACTATTTAGATTTTCTTTAATTCACTTGCCATTGTTAATGATGCTATTTTTAGTGAATAAAAAAAAGTGGTTCTTATTTAAAGATCAGGAAAATGAAACTGAAAGGACAGAAGTAGTGAGTGATTGTTGACAGTGTTTTATTTTAAAATAGATCATTACTGTAAATACAATTGTTTCTTTTTTCCTAATTAAAATTAGCAACAATTATTAATTTATCAAAACATGTGTTTTCATTTTTTTAATGGTTCTTTATTGTAGTGTAACCAACTGTAATAAAGAGAGACAACTTAACTAATATCTCTCTCTCTTTTATAAAAGTATGATAAATAAAGTGGCGGCGTGATCGACTATGAAGTGACTAGGACACCACGAGTGACAGACTGCAAGATTCGTTATCTATTGGCTACTTACGTGTTATTGAGGGAGTGATAAAGGTTAAAAGAAAACATTTATTGATTTATATCTAATCTTTATTGGAAATATTATAGATGACAGAATCAGAATGTAAAAATTTATAAGTATATAAAATATATTTATAAAGATTAAATATAGGTCTGGTTCGGTGCAATAAAAAACAATAATTAATTTATCAAATAAGGGGAAAGAACCAGCAAGAAAACCCCAAAGTTATAATAAATACAATAAAACCAATCAAACATCAATTTGGATACAAATGACAAATTAAGTATATATATATATATATATATATATATATATATATATATATATATATATATATATATATATATATATATATATATATATATATCTTACTATAGATAGAGCGTCCGTACATTCTTAAATCGCATTCATTGGAGCGTCCAGGTATTTAGAGCGTCCGTATATAGACGCTCTAAGACGGTGCCCATTAAAAATTTTTCCAGAGGTCTATAATGACGTCAGAAACGTGATGGCAAAATTTTTGAGAGACGCCAAAATGATGAAAAAATGCATGAAAATAATACGGCTCGCGTATACTTTAGTTCAATACTATTACTACCAGAGGCACTTGCAGCGCTGATGTATATAGAAAGTATACGATTTCCTTGATACCCATTCGATTCTAGAGCGTCCACTGACTTGGCATCGTTGCTTTGGAAGCTAATGTTGTAAAATAAATTAAAGTTGATATAATAATCTTAGTTGGCCTGGTAGAAGTCTTAGTATATTATAAAATTTCTCTCAAGAAGCCGTCCGTCCGTCAGTCATTTTTTGTGAGCGTTTAAAGGGGATTGAAAATTCAAAAAATCGTAAATCAAAAACGAAAAACAATATCAACTTGAAATTTTTAAGAAAAATCAAACTCTATAAGTGGACAAAATGTGTTGATTATGAAAAAAATCTAATAAACAATGGGGGTTTAAGGGGAGTTAAAACTTTAAAAAATCATAAGTCAAAACCGAAACATATCAACATGGAGTTTTTTTAGAAAAATCAAGCTCTATAAGAAGACAAAGGCTATTAATTAAAATACAACGAATAAAAATTGGAACTTTAAAGGGAGGGGGGGTGGATTTGAAAAAAATATAAATCAAAATTGAAAAATAATATCAACTTTTTTAGGAAAAATCAAAGTCTATAAATCAAGCTCTATGAGGGGACACCGAATATTGATTATGAAAAAAAATCTGATTAAAAATGGGGGATATAAGGGTGGGGGTGGAAACTTAAAAAAACATTATAAATCAAAATCGAAAAACAATATCAACTTGAAATTTTTAGGAAAAATCAATTTTAAGAAAAAATCAAGCTCTATAAGGGGACGAAGCATATTGATTTTGAAACAATCTGGTTAAAAGTGTTCAAAAAAAATCATAAATCAGAAACGAAAAACAACTTGATATTTTTAAGAAAAATCAAACTCTATAAGTAAACAAAGTCTGTTGATTATGAAAAAATCTAAAAAACAATGAGGGTTTAAGGGGGGTTAAAATATAAAAAATCATAAGTTAAAACAGAAACATGATAACAACATGAAGTTTTTAAGAAAAATCAAGCTCTATAAGAAGACAAAGGCTATTGATTAAAAAAAAACGAATAAAAATTAGGGATTTAAGGGGAAGGGGGGTGAAATTTAAAAAAAAAATCATAAATCAAAATTGAAAAACAATAACAACTTGAAATTTTTAAGAAAAATCAAAGTTTATAAGTTGGCGATGTCTAATGATTAAGAAATAAATTTTGATAAAAAATGGGTGGTTTATGAGGGGTTGAAACTTAAAAATCATAAATCAAAAACGAAGCATGATATCAACATGAAATTTTCAGAAAAATCAAGCTCTATAAGGGGACAAAGACTATTAATTAAAAAAAATACAATTAAAAATGTGTGAATTAAGGAAGGGGGAGGGGTTGAAACCTAAAAATAAATCATATCAAAATTGAAAAACAATATTAACTTGAACGTTTTAAAAAAAATGAAACTCTATAAGTGGACAAAGCCTATTGAAAAAAGTGTGGGATTTAAGGGGGGGTTAAAAAAATCATAAATCAAAAACGAAACATGATATCGAAATGAAATTTTTAGGAAAATCAAGCTCTATAAGGGGACAAAGACCATTGATTAAAAAAAATCCGATTTAAAATGGGAGGTTCAGGGGGGAAAAATAAAAAAGAAAAAAAATATCAACTTAACATTTTTAATAAAAATCAAGATTTATAAGAGGACAAAGCCTATCGATTATAAAAAAATCTAATAAAAAATGGGGGGTTGAAGGGAAGTTAAAAAAAATCATAAGTCAAAAACGAAACATGATATCATCATGAAATTGCTCTGTAAGGGGACAAAGATTATTGATTTAAAAGAAATCTGATTGCAAATAGGAGGAGTAAGGGGGATTGATTAGGAAAAAATCAAATTATTATTATTATAATTATTATTATTATTATTATATGATGTCATCGGCTTCAACTACTAATGGTTATATCGCCTCGTTTCTGTGCAGGCTTTATTATTGTTTCCCAGCGCCACTTTAGGAACAGCACTGTTAATTAGAACATGACAATGAGTGGTCGAGTAGGAAATCCTACCAAGGCATCAGAATTAATTTTAAATAAATTAATTAAATAAAAAAATCCCGGCCAACGGTGGAATTCGAACCTGGAACCATTATGTCCGCAGGCAGGGACTCTACCACTGAATGGTATTGATATCCCTATGACATTTAACGAATTGATTATAAAGGGCCAAATCCAACTTATTATTATGCGTCAGGCAAATTCTTGATTTAAAAGGAACTAGACTCTCTGCATTCCTTGTATTGTAGCTATGATAATTATTATTCGAATCCAATGAATTACGTTTTTTAAAAATTTCTTTTAATGATTCCAGTATATACAGACAAGGCAATGGAAGAATCACGTACCTTTTAAACAGCATGTCGAGTTCTGCACCGTCAATGATCCTCAAGGCAGCTTTTTGGAGAATAAAAGCCTTCTGAGAGTGATAACTGCCGCCCCAGAACATGACACCATAATTCAGATGGCTATGTATGATTGCATAATAGACTGTTCTTAGTACTGATTTTTCTGAAAAACTCGATATTTGCCTGAGTGCAAAAATTTGGGACGCCAATTTCGAACATGGTGCGACCAATTTAAACCGGCATCGAGCATTACTCCTAGCAGGTTTACTGACCCAGCTACTTTGACTTTACTAGATGAAAAAGTAACGTTTTGAGTTTTGACATTATTTAACTTTAAATCGTTTGCAGCAAACCATTCATTAGAGGACGGTAAACAAGTTCTGCTCGAGATCGTGTCATCTTTGGATAGGATAGTCGTATCATCTGCGAACATAACACTAGTACAGTGTTTCATGATACGCGGTAAGTCATTAATATATATTAGAAATAGAACAGGGCCCAATACAAATCCCTGTGGAACCCCTCTTAAAATGGGAGCCAATTGTGACTCCACATTATCGAGAAACACGCACTGTAATCTGTTCGTCAGATATGAAAAAAATAAGGCAAGTTCCTTTCCCCTTATGCCATAGTACTCCATTTTTTCCAAAATAATATCAATGCTTACACAGTCGAAGGCCTTAGTGAGGTCACATAATACCGCAGTAGTACTCGAGCCCTCGTCAAAGCCACCGACTATGTAATCAATTACTTTTGCGACTGCTCCTATTGTAGATCTATGCCTTCTAAACCCAAATTGGGCTGGCGAGAATAAATTTTTATTTTCAAAATAGTTAACTAATTTCTCTTTTAGCTTTACTTCAAATATCTTACCGATAACAGGTGTAATGGCAATTGGCCTATAATTATCAGCATCATTAGAATCACCTTTTTTAAAAAGTGGCAATACCTTACTAATTTTAAGTTGGTTAGGCCAATTTCCTTCGATTATGCATTGGTTATATAAAATATTAAGTGGTTTAATGAGGGATTCTATAGAGGCCTTAATCATGGGACTACTGAGGCCATAGTAATCCGTGCATGGCGTATTTTTAATATGAAGTATAGCCTCTCTTACGTCAGATTCAGAGACTGGACCCATAAAAAACGAATACGGGGGCTTCGGTGTCATTTTAATAAAATCATTAGAGGAAATATTATTATCGTTTTCGATTGTTTGAATAACCTTCTCTGCTACATTGAAGTCTTCAGATGTTAGATTCGATGTACTGGATGATTTGTTGTTGGATTTTCTTTCTGCGTTTACAATATTCCAGATTGTTTTATTTTTATTTTCTGATGCAGCTATTCTTTTATTGTAAGCGTTACGTTTCTCTAATCTAATTGACCTCCTATAGTTTTTGCACGATTCAGAATATAGTCTTCAATCTTCTAACGAATTGGTTTTTTTGAATCTAGATTTGTTTTGAAATACTTGATTTCGCTGTACCCGCAGTTCCTCATTAAACCACAAAATCTTTTTGTCACCACTGCGAATTTTTTTTATGGAAAAGCATAGATCTACAATAGGACATAGAATGGTAAATATTATATTACAAATCTCCTGGGAGCAGTAATTTCCCATTTCTAGTCCATGCCAACTAATTTCAGATAACTTTTCTGCGAACTGTAAAATTGTACGTTCATTAATAAATCTTTTGTTGACATAACTGGTATCACTTAAAATATTAAAGTCTTTTATCTCCAAAAATAAAGTCAAATGGTCGGCTATGTCGGCATCAATGACTTTTGATATTATAACTTCCGGATTTATATTGGAAATAATATTGCCCAAACATGATTTAGAAGTTGGAGTTATTCTAGTTGGAACTGTGATGTAATGTTTCATACCATACATATTTAATATAATAATTAAATCAAGCGAATGCTAATTTAAACTATTATAATCAACATTAAAATCACCGATAAAAATTAGGTTTTTAAATTTTTTATATAAATAATTAAATTTAGAAAATACGTTTTGAATATTGATATGTCCCCATGGGAGGAGGATCTGTACACTGTTACTAAGGCATAATTTTTATTTATCAATTCTACACCACAGAATTCTGCATGAAAAGGCTGGCAAAATTTTGAAACGTCAATAACTTTTAATGAAATATTATTCTTAGAAAAAAACAATAATAATAATAATAATAATAATTTTAATAATTAAAAACAATCAGAATTAAATTACAATCAATATTGCATAACTAAATTATTCACTTTCTGCCGCACTCTCTGCGCTACCGAAATGATAAATTAACGCTCTGCAGGTCTATCGTTATGTATCAAAATATATCTTTTACACAGTTAAACAAAAACTTAAACTGCCTATCATTTAAATATATGACAACACCGCAAAACGCTAATTGACGCCACAAAAGCGGTCAAATATACGTAAATTTGAATATTGGTGACGCTGCAATGTGTATCAATTGAAATGACGCCCAGGTGTAGATAAAGTAAAAGTAACGATTTGTGTTTTCCATTCAATTTAATGTTATCCGCCTAATTTAAGCTGCTTCTTCCAACAGCAACGAGTATATATGTCTAAAATAAGTAGATCAAGGGTAAACAGACATGGGCGCTTTAAAGCGCATCTTTATCGGGACGCTTCAATGATACAGAGATGTAAATATATATATATATATATATATATATATATATATATATATATATATATATATATATATATATATATAACACCTTTAATTACTTGATGTTTTAGTTAAAGACAGAAAAATATATGAAATAATATTCAATTTAGGTTATACACAGGAAAATATATGAAATAATATTCAATACATTATGTATAAAAAAAAACAATATTTAATGCTGCAAGGCAAAAATAAAATAAATATTTTAAGAACAATAACTCATCAGATAACAAACATTGAGCATTACTAGGTTCAAACACACTCGATGCAAAACTGAAGAAGGTTTATTAGGGACAAGGTAATGGGGAAACTCTACAGCTTTACTACCCACCTAAAGTTGAATATTCTGGTGACAAAATCAGGTAAGTTACCGGGACACCTATCCCGATGTTGTCCCAGCCACGGGCGGAAAATTTTAGTATCAATCAACAAGGCATTTTATACTTTTAACTTAGATCTGCCAATGCTGTGAATATCTGATGTTAGGAAAAACACATAATTTACTAATATAATATTACTTTTCCCTTGCCGAACTTTAAAAATGACTAAAAAATAATCTCAATGTCAAATAAAAATTATAGCAAATTTTCCTTGGTATAACTACAAAATATCAATAAACGATTTAGATAGTAAAATAAGTAATAAAATCAAATAAACTCGTTAATTGGAATGCAAGCAATTTTTTATGACAAATACAAAAAATGCTGTCAAGAAAAAGCATGAAATTACTTATAACAGTGAAATTCAAATCTAAACAGTGAACCATCAACTAGTTAAATAATATAAAAGTAATTGAAGCATAATAATTGATTTAAAAAAAGGCACTTACATTTTTATCACAAATAAAACTAGCAAAAACCTACACCTTTTTAACAATCGCGACCTTCCATTCTCCTACGTTCCAAATCTGACATTCAATAAATAATCCCCGTTCCTATGCGATGATTCCCTGCTTCCTGTTCCAACGCATGCACGACTTTGGTTCCATTCAACGGGGACGGAATTAAATACGATCCCTTTCATTATACAAGGTGTTCCGTTTTCTGAAAAAAAAATTGCACTTTGGGTCCTCTTTTTGTTAAATGGGTTGCGCAAATATGGGGTGATTTAACTAATTTTACTACATATGTGTGATTGGAATGGACTGTATAAATAGTTTTCTGGTTCATTGTGAGCTTCGAGCGAAAGTTGTGAGGTAATCAAAATACTACATCAACTTGAATTCTGTATTGAGTATTTCGTGTAAACGACCTAATGTAACACTTCATGAACAAAAAAGGCACAATACGGATACAATAATTATTAATGACAACATGTTATAATCATTTCCCTTTGTTTATTAATTATATTTAATTTTGACTAGTTCTTAGATATATTTATATCAAATTATTTACTTATCTAATGCCCGGTTTCACCGACAGTAAATAAATCACAGAATAGTTATTCAATGAATAACATTTATTCTGAAGTTAAGTATTTTGACGTTTAATCAACATTTTTATATGATCAGTTAGTTATTCATTGAATTATGTATTTTAATCAGATACATGAAAAGAAGGACATATGTACTGTCACTTTTGACACTTATTGTCAGTTACAATCGAATATTACAATATCAATAACAGCGAAAATTATGGATAGGAAAAGGGAACGAAGTAAAAATTATTTAGAAGAAGAGAAGGAGAATTTGTTAATTATTATGGAAGATTTTAAAGATATTGTTGAAAACAAAAAAACATGCCGTTTCCTCAAAAATAAAAACTGAGGCATGGAACAAAATTGCAGAATGGTACAATAGTACAGCAAAAACAGGAGTGCGAAATGGTATTTAACTCAAATTGCTTTATGATAATTTAAAAAAGAGCCAAAAAACATAAAGCTGATGAAAAGGTAAATAAACTTTATAATAAATAATACTATATTTTATATACTTTATTTATTTCAAACCACATTTTTATAGTATTTTACATTTTTTTAGGTTGAAGTATATAAAACTGGCGGAGGCAGTACTTCGCAAAAAATGAGCAGTTGTGACACACGGGTATTGAGTTTATTAGGAACTCAAGCAGAAGGACATGACAATCGTTATGACTCAAATACCGATCTACAGACCAATATTGTAGTGGAAGCCGATATGAACCTTTTAAGTCCAAGTTCAGCAACCCCAACTACAACACCAAGTGTAGTTTCTTCAGGGCCTAAAAGGGAAAAGCAATGCAACAAGGCGGTTTTCAAAAATTTAAAAGAAAAAAAGAATACTATTTCTGAATATCAGCAACAGGTATTAAATATGAAAAAACAAAAACACGACAAGAAAATGGAAATTCTCGATATAATTAAAGAAAGAGAAGAATATGAATTAAAAATTAAAATATTACAATATGAAGAAAAGAAAAATATTTAATTCTGTTTTTTTAATGAAGTATTTTTATCTAGCAAAAACTGTATTTATTAAATCTCTTCGAACTGCCATATTTTCATTTTCTAAATTATGGTCAATATTTCCAGAATCATCAAATATGGGTACCACAATTTCAGGATCTTCGTTAGGATCATTGTCACCCATTTCAGTGGCAATATTATGCAGAACCGTACATGCTACAATTATAGCCAAAACAGTGTCTAAATTTACTCGAAGTCCTAGAGATAGGCATGGAAAACGTCGTTTTAGAACTCCGAAAGTCCTTTCTATTACGTTACGAGTTCTTATATGTGCGTTATTATAAGCATGTTCTGACGCTGTTAGAGGATGTAATAGACGTGTAAGTAGGTATTTTCTGCATGCATAACCGCTGTCTCCCAAAAGGTAACTGTCGGTGTACTCATTATTTTCAAAACGAGCTCTGACCAATGAATCATTAAAAATTGTTGAATCATGAACACTACCAGGCCATCGTGCGACAATATCTCTTATTATTAATCTCGAATCACATATTGCCTGGACATTAATAGAAAACCATCCCTTTCGATTTCTATATAATTCTCCATGTTCCCCACCTGGTGACTGAATACGAACATGTGTCCAGTCAACAGCTCCAATCACACGTGGAAATCCACTCATTCTGTAAAATCCGTTTTGAATTTGCACACGGTTATTACCATTTTGAGGCATTTTAACAAACTGTTGACGAAGCAAGGCCAGGTGGTGTGTCACTTTCTTTACAACACGACATACTGTTGCTTTCGAAACATTAAAATTATCTCCCATGCATATTTGAAACGATCCTGTAGCATAAAATCTTAAAGTAATAAGTAATTGATTCATAGGACTGATGGCCTGTTTCTGTTACTTAAATGATCTAAATTGTTTCCTATTAAATTGAGGACTTCTTCGACACATTCTTTGGATAATCTAAATCTAATTTTAAAGTCCACATTATCGTACTCAGTTATGGGATTTCTTCTCACCAAAACTAATCGAGGTCGTCTTGGAGGTCTATCCTCTTCATCAGATGATGTTGACGAAGATGATGATGATGATAAAAATCTGCAATAGTAAAATTAAATAAGTATTAAATACTTATTTAAAGGAATATATTTAATTCTTACCTATTCTCCATCACTAAAAACGTAAACAAACTAATACATAAATGTAATCAATGAAATAACACAATCGAATTTTATCTAATAAAATATTATTTGAGGTTATTAAACGTCAAATAAATATTTAATAGTCGAAATTTTGTTAGTTAATTTAAATGTCAATTTAATCATCGAATAGCGCTATTTGACGTTGGTGAAACAAAATTGACAATTTTTATTCTACGATTAAAGTTAATCTTTGAATAACACCTTATTTATAGTTGGTGAAACCGGCCATAAATCGTGTTAATCCGATTAGAAACCAAATGAGCATGTGAAACTGTAGTTTTCTCCGTCGTGAATTCATGCTTTTCTAATAGACACTTTTGGGGAATATTTTTAAGGGTATATGGGCGCCAATAACTTTTTTATTTTTAAAAAGCTAGTTATTATAAATGCTTTTGCCAAAAGGGCAAAATTAACTGATTAACTCAAAGTTATATATCATTTTAGCAAAAAGAAAATTGTCGTAACCATTAAACATAAGATTCAAAAATAATATAAATAAATTTTGGTTTATTATTTAACAGTGGAAATGTTTATAGACTTTTACAAATACCAAATAAAATTCGAGAGACGCTAAAATAGTGGTTCCCACCTTATCGAGACTGAGGCTCACAAGGGTAAACTCGTAGCGTAACAAAAACAAGAAATGATTTAACTTGGAACGAAAGACCGAAAGCCGATAGTAGTATTAGGACGTTGAATTTTTTGTTTTTAGGTTTAACCATGGATTATTTTCACAAGCCTTGATTTTTAAAACCATTCTATATCGCCTTTTGATTAGGGTTTAAAAACTTGTTCGAGCAATTTATACAATAATAATTGGCCCCTTTACCTCTTAAGCCTGCTCATGTAAAATGTTTCGGCTCCTTACTTCGCCAATTTATATTCTATTAATAAAGGACAGAAGAATGAGTATTACAACTATGTTAAAAGAAATAAATTAGCTTTCAGTTCAGAATTATGTTCAGTACATGACTGATACTTATTTATAAAATAAAAATGACAGTACCATCGCATCAGATCTATTAGAAAAAAATCAATATAATTCGCAATATCACAACTATAATACAAGAAGCCAATCTGACTTTCATGTACGGTAAGCCATCAATAAAAGTTCCCAAAATATAATTTTTAATAAAGGTTTAAAAAATTTAATAGACTGCCTACAGAAATTAAAAAAACAACAACAATAAATGTGTTCAAAAGTAACCTCAAACAATACTTGATAAACAGAACGGATATACTTTCTTGTGATAATACTCTTTAAACCTGTCCTTTTTAAGTATTTCCCTTAATTTATTGTTATTTTACCCCTCGTTTTACTACTTAATATGTTTAAATTATTAATAGTTTTGAGACGATAGATAGGTTATAGCAACTTATAGCCACAAAACTTTTGTGTTAAAGTAGATCCATAGAGAGCAATACAATTTACCTTGGGCTTCTTTCAACATACAAATAAATGACAACTTTATAATTAAAATGAAAAACAACAAAATACCTCGGTATCATAATTGATCAAAATTTGAAATGAGTTGATCACATTATGTCATTAAAATCCCAAGGTAAGAAGATTCATTTTTAAATTTTATTAATTGAGGAAATTTATGACTAGGAGTTTACTAATTACTATTTATAATTCGCTCGTTTAATATGTAAACCAGCATTATATCCTACCTCTCTTTTATATAATAAAAATGTGCTTTGTATAAGAACATTATACACGGAGTGCGTGACGTCATAGACAGAGTTCGCTCTTTTTACAATCTCAAAACGAACACAAGGGGAATGACACTAGTGATAGTTTGCACTTGAATACACTTTTTGTGAGTGTGCATGGACTGTAAAAAATAATTTTAATCAAATAGAAAATAGTTATAACAAAAACAAACAAGAAATAAAACGTGTAAAACTGATTAATCGCCGATAATATTAACTTTTGACACATTCCTACAGATACCCGCTGATCTCTATCGGCCAACTCGGAGAAGAGTGAGCGCGCTCTGAGTACGTGATCTGTGGCAAGCCGAACACAAAAGAGTACGCTCTGAGTGCCAAAACGACCACAATTGAGGCATACCGAGTGCACTCTGAGTACAGCGAACGCCAATCCGAACTCAGCCTATATTATCTGTCTTGCTGTACCTTTATTTATGGAAAGCTTTAAGAGTTATTGCTCCGTTCATGAGAACTAATTTGTCGGCATATTACTCCTATTACCCCTACCTTCAAAATTCCAAGAACGGGTCGTCGAGCCACATTTCCCCCATCATAGGAAATGGATCGGCGATTTATTTAGTTATACCGATGAATTGAAGATTTGAACGTATTTAGTAAAATTTTGAGCCTATAAAGAAAGTTATTTGTGAATTTTCCAATAAAACTAAGAAAATTAGTTAGTCAAAACATTCTTCGTTTAAGAACATCTGTTACGAAGGCAGTTTCTTATAGAAAAGAAAATAGTCTTAGCACTATTAATAACGTTTTGCTTTTAAAGAAAGACATAGACAATGCAAGTTTTCACGTTTTTAGTGATCATAAAAACTGCGATATTTATTTTTGTCAGAAGCATACAGATGAAACCAAAAACGAAATTCAGATCTAAACATGAATTTTTTACAAGACTTCTACAAATTATACATGCTTTGTCAGATCACAGCAGAAGTCTATTACATGATGTTGATAGTAATATTGTGGAACAATTTCATGCGACAGTCGATGAGTTTGTAGGTGGCAAAAGAATCAATTATTCCAGAGGGCGCTCTTACCAAAGTAGATGTTTTGCAGCAGTTGTATCGTATAATTCGAAATCAGGGAATTCAGAATTGAAAAAAACTTTAAACCGTACTAACCAATCCATGTTTGAAAAAAAAAAGCTATAATTAGCAATAAAATCAAAATTTAATCGCAAATTAAAAAAAAGTTATTATGCAAAAACCAATAAAACTGATTTAGATTATGGAGAAAATTATACCAAAAATCTGATGTGTCCAACACATGACTTTCCTATCTAGTTATTATAGGCTTTTTCCGGTTATTTTGTACAACCTATTGCAGCATCTCTATAAATGTTTAGAGGATAAACTAAATATATACATTGTCCACATACATCTACCTCGAAACATTTTTCTATAGATATTCATGGAAAACGAAAATACTGAAAAATTTTAATTTCCTACAATTTTTTCATTACGGTCCATTTTAGAAAAATCATGTATAAACAAAAATTATAGAGATCGATATCGCAAACAACTTTTATTTCAAAACCTTTCATAAAAATCAGAATTTTGCACATTTTGTCAAATTTCTCGAATACGGACCATTCCAGGAAATTTTTACATAAAACAAAAATTATAGATAATAATATTAGAAGTAACTTTTATTTGAACAATTTTTTTCTCCAAATAGATATATTCCATAAAATATAAAAGTGGCCTCCCATAAAGTATCCCCCCAGATGTTCCGACTATGTCCAAAATCTAATCATTTCACGTCAGGCCGAAATAAACCTTAAGTTTAAAATTTAATGTTTTTTTCTTTATCCGTTTTTGAGTTTTCTTCAAAATTCGAAATTTACACATTTTCTCAAATATCTCGAATACGGTCCATTTTAGAGAAATTATGTATACAATAAAAATTATAGAGAATTATATTACAAACAACTTTTTTTTGAACAATTTTTATAAAAAATTATTTTTTTTACATTTTGTCAAATTTCTCGAATACGGACCATTTTAGGAAAACTTTGCATGAAACAAAAATTATAGATAATTATATTAGAAGTAACTTTTATTTGAAGAATTTTCTTCTCCAACCGTAAATAACAGATATATTCCATAAAATATAAAAATGACCACCCATAAAGTACCCCCCCAGATGTTCCGACTCTGCCCAAAATCTAATCAGCTCATTGGACGCTGAAACAAAGCTTAAGTTTAAAATTTGGTGTTTTTCTGTGTATCGGTTCATGAGTTATGCGTTATACAGACACACACAGACACACACACACACACACAGACATCATCGCGAAAATAGTCAAAACGGATTCAGGGGACCTCAAAACGTAAAAATCCGTCAAAAACTCGAGGTCGAAAAAAATCATGATTCCTATACTTTCCTTATATCTGTATACAGATAGGAAAGTAAAAAGGATATAGATCAAGATATTTATTAAGTAAAAAAACTTAAATTTTTAAACGAATTCCCTTCATCTGACGTTAAGAGAAATGTAATTTAGGAACAAACTATGTCACAGGCGGATAGCAGGGTTTGGCTTGAAATTCGTAGAAAAATGATTACGGCCTCACACTTTAAAGCAGTGTGTACTAGACGAATTACTACTTTATGTGAGCCTTTAGTCAAAAGGATTATTTACCAACTACCAGTCAATGCTGCTATTTCTCATGGCCAAAAGTATGAAAAAAAGGCACTTTTGCAGCTTCAAGAGCAGGAAAATATAGTGATTAGAGATTGTGGAATTTTTATTGACAAAAAATATCCATATTTAGGTACGTAACGATCAGTTCACATTTTTACTCACATCTCAACTATAACATATTGCAAATTAGTTCATTTTAAATCAAAATAATAATTTTTAAATTTGTAGATGCTATTCTAGACGGCATTGTAGGAGATTAATTAGTGGTTGAAATAAAATGTCCATATGCTGCATATCAAATGCAGGTAGAAGAGGCAATTAAATTGAAAAAAATACCCTTTTGGATTTTTAATAAAGCCACCAATAATTTTGACATTAATATCCACCATCAATGGGTATTATCAAATACATGGCCAATTACATATTACAGGACGAAAAGGATATATTTTTGGTGTATGGACAAGTCCCAATTATCCACTTAAAGTGAAATATATAATAAAAAGAGACGATTTCTGGTGTAAAAATATGGAGGAGAAGTTAAAAAAGTTTTATATAAACTGTATGTTGCCAGAAATGGTAGATCCAAGGCATAATCGGGGAATGTCATTAAGAGAACCTGATTACATCTTAGAAGCTATTCAAAAATTAAAAAATAAAAAAAAAATAACTCCAAAAAGTCAAATAACATTAATAGTAAGATGTTTCTACAAAGCCGCTATTTATTCTAAAAGTATTTTCACTAGTAATACCACTAGAGGTCAAATTATTTCCGGAAATTTTTTCGAGCTCATGAATTTTCTAAAAATATTCATGAGCGAGAAAAAATTTCCTGATATTAATTTGACCTCGCGTGGTATTCGGTAAAATTCCACGCCGAATTATGGTTGAAAATTAAATATTTTTAAAATTTATTTTTCGTTTCTCAACAATGCAAATTATTTTCTCCAAGTCATCAGTGAAACATAAAAAGTGTTGTCGCCTTGATTGTTGAGTTGTCATGGTAACTGAGTGAGACCCTAACCTCGAATATAATTTCAGTTTTGAAGTTGTCAAGCGGCCCGACGTAAAAAAATGTTTCGCTGCAATTATTTAGGCCTTCAAATTGCTTATTTCTACTCATTGTAGTTGCATGGGAATACCATTTGAAAATAGAAAATAGTATATTCTTTAATTTTACGTAAGTTTTGAATAACTACAAGTGGTAGAAAATTGTTTTTCTGCATTTTTATTAACATGCGTTATGAGCGCTTTAAAATGGTATGAAATTCATAACCAGCGTCAGCAAGCATCAATCGTAGGAGGCTGTGATCATTGTATTTTGACAGTTCAAAATATTAAATAACTCGCGTTTTGTTGCGATAAAGAATATTGCACAGCAAGTAAAACCAACAAAATTACCTATTTGTTTAAAAATGAATCGATTTGAAAATCATACGCTATGCAAAATATGCGTGAAATTGTCTGATGTAATGATCAATCATTGCACCATGACTTACTTACTCGGATTAATAGAGGATTGTGGCTCCAACTTGAAAAACGAAAATTTGTTCCGAATTGTCCACGAATATTTGCACCTAAACTACGCAAAATTCAAAGTGCTGAATGGGAAAAAGGTGAATAAATTAGTGTCTAAATATTATATATATTTTATTAGACATAGACACATAATTCAAAGCATCCAAAGTCATGCATTTTCGCCATTAAGAAGAAAAGAAGTGGCCGAAGAATATAGAAAACACCTTAGCATTGTAACTAAAATGTATCAAAACTAAACCTATTATGTGAACAAATAAAAACCAGTCTGTCAAAAATGGTCTGTTATTGTAAACGTCAAAAAATTTCCAGTATAATTCGCTGTTGGGTGCCCCACGAGAAAAAAATTTCCACTAAAATACCTCCGTTGCCATGGTGATCTGTCAAAAACACGTATTTTGATTGGTTCAAAATTACAGGTGTGGAATTTTCTTTAATATTTTTGATTTTAATCTAGGTACTGTTAAAATGCTATAATACCTATATTTATGTGCAGGTCTTCCGTAACTAATTTATTTGTAGTACTGGATCCAATTAAGTTACCAAAAAATAATAACCGATCATTTTAAATACATTTCGTATGCCTACTTTGTAAAAAATAATATCGAGCTGTTTAGTCAAATGCCCTGCTCTTCACAAAAACAAAATTAAATTATTTTATAATTTGTGATACATTTACATCATATCTAAAAATGAAAAAAAAATTGATTTACAGGGTTCATAATCAGTGGCGGCTTGTAATTTAAAATGGGTGTTCACTTTTTCCAATAATTTCATTATATGTAAGTTCGGATCAAAACTTTGTACAAGAGCCAATATCGCTGTTTCTTTTATTATTTGAGTTTGCATTAAGTGTAGTTATTATTATCAACATCATACTGTTTTCAAGCACTACAACTATTAATAAATGAATATTTTAGTTAATGTGATATTTGTTTTGTTTTTAATACGTTGAAAACCATCTATTAGTTAGTAAACTGACTTTTCTTCATAATTTGAGATTATTTTTAAAAATATATATCAGGTTTTGTGTAAAAAATTTTATATGAAACTTTACCTACCATTTTTTAGTTTTTATTGTAAGTTTAATCATTTTCACAATTTATCACAGATGTCAAATAAAAAACATATTTTTTAAATACCTTTTATTGGCAAATAAAATAACTAAAATGTTTTAAATGTTTATTTTATAAGATCAGTGCCATCACAATACATAATATTACACAGACACAAACTAGAATAAAGATATATAATGCCTGGCATTTTAAATGATACTCTTCGCAGTTTAACAGGCCCCCTTAATCCCCATTTTTAAGCAGATTGTTTTCACAATCAATAGGGGCCTCATCTCTTTATTGACCTTGATTTTTACTAAAACTTTCATGTTGATGTCGCTTTTCATTTTTGATTTTTTTTTTAATTTCAACCCCCCTTAAATCCCGCATATTTTTTTTATAATGAGAGGGCTTCTTCTCTTTTAAGAGATTGATGTTTGCTAAAAATTGTTTGTGAGCGGCGCGCCAATTTAATCATATTTTTCAATCATTTTTATATCCGAAATTACTTTGCTATTTTAATGACTACGGCTTTATTTTAAAAATTATTTTTTGATCTTATTAAGAAAAAGGTTTACTACAAGTTGACATTAATCGTTCGAAAAATAAGGCATGTTTGATAATGTTAATTCCCTATTAAAAGTTGTCCTTTTTTTAAACAAAATTAATAAACTTTATAATTTTTTGTAGACAAAACGGACCATTTTTTCAAAAAAGTATGAAAACCCAGGGCTAGTGCCACTTATTCTCTTTGCACATAAAAAAATATATGGTATTATCTTCAAAACTGTCTTAATTAAAACAGAATGCCTATTTTTAATACAAATTTCCTGCTATTGTCATCGGAGCAGCAATAACTCTTAATTGAGATACATTACAAATTATTCGCAATAAATATTAAAAGAAGCATACATTTTTAAATAATTTGACATTTAGAAGCCATTCACACATCACAGTTGACATCTTGATACTTGACAGGCACAGCCAAGCATTATTCTGATTTTTGCCAAATAAAATGGCCGGTTAATTATTCTATGGGGTTGCGACAGAGAGCCAGTAAATTTGATGAAGGTGTTTTTGTGGCTTTATGGGCGAAATAGTAGTACGCTTTAAGCCTTGGTTTCTTTGAACACTCCGTCGCGGTGAGCGGACAGTCCGTCGACCGCTGAGGACAGCAATTTTCGCCCGAGGTGGTTTGTTAAAAAATATAGAAAATGATACTTTCTCTATATCTATACGTGCTGTTTATGTATTATGAATGTAAACGAAAGGTACTAAAATGGATGCAAATAAATTGTTTGCGTTGTTATTATTGTTGGAAGAGGAAGAACAAGAGGAACTGGCAATTGCAACCGTCAAAGTTTCCAATAAGCCAGTGGATGAGTTGTTTTTGTGTCGCGATATAGAAGGTGCCTTTAATATCATTGTGCAGCTGAGGTTTTTTGGAAATGAAACCAAATTTAGGGAGTATTTTAGACTTTCTACAGATCTTTTTGAATTCGTGTTGAGTTTTATAAAGAACATAATTTCCAAGAAATCTAAAAATAAAGTCATGATGTCATTTGTATGTGTGAATTTGTCACCCATTGTTTTAAAATTAATAACAATATAGTCTCCGCACACGCCGACGATTCCGCTGATATCAAACTCAACAGATATCAACCGACTCTTCGCGACAAATCAGCGGCATGACGCCGTCCTGCTCAGCTAAGCGGATTCAAGAAAACCATTCCCATTTAAATACTCTGGTTGGATAAAATCGTCAAAACGCGACGGTTAACGGACTGTCCGCTTACCGCGACGAAGTGTTCAAAGAAACCAAGGTTTTAGTTAGTACCACCATAAAAAAGTAATTTTTAAGAAACTACTTATATATTTTTCATAAATTGGCAGGCTTGGCGACTAATTTCGAATAAAAATAGCCTCCAAAATGGCTATAGTTGCAAATATGAAAGTCGCAACCCGCCTTAGAAATTTCACCTTTACTATCTTACCTAATGTTGACGTTAGAAATAATTGAAATTCCTAAAATTGTCACATAAGAAATGCATAAGCGGATTTTAAGAAAATTGATATTAAAGTAGTTAGGATGAACCGAAAATTCTGAAAATCAATAGGGTTCTAAGTTAGAAGTAATTATTCAAGAAAATCAAAACCGCAAGTCAATCAGAACTTTCGTTTTAGAGTTATTGTGCCGGCATACATACAGACGAAACATTTTTTTTTTGCATTTTCGGAAAAATGAAAAAAGTTTTAAAAACTGGGGGTTAGAAAATTTTTTCGTCTGCACGAATGCAATACTGAAGCCTCATAGGAAGGGCCTCAGTAATTTACATGTAATATCAAAAATCAAAGAATATAAGCGATCTAATATGCTTTTAGAGACACTAAAAATTATCTGATCGATTTTATACACTAAATTGGGCCATCGTACGATAATTTTATTAGTTGGCGTTGGCGATTTAGCTGGCGATAAATAGTTAAAATACAACCTCAGTTACGATCCTTAGATGTGGGAATCAGACGTTGATTCTCCACAATTCGACTCAGCGAGTCGTTTAATTTCTTGATGGAATACACCTACAATACAGTTCAGCTTGGATAGTTGCGATCCTTAGTGAATGGTTACACTGGATCCGGATACGGGATTTTTTAGTCGTGCGATGTAAGACCGTTTGTCGTACGATTGTGTGGTTACATTGTTTGCGATCCGTTGCATTCGTAGTTTCTTTCATCATCAATAAATTGTTCACGACACTTCTGCCTGCAACTCCTTTTGCATGGCTCAAGTACTTGGAGGTACATAAAATTTTTTGGTTTTCTTAGCTTTTTACTTTCCTATCTGTATACAGATATAAGGAAAGTATAGGAATCATGATTTTTTTCGACCTCGAGTTTTCGACGGATTTTTACGTTTTGAGGTCCCCTGAATCCGTTTTGACTATTTTCGCGATGATGTGTGTGTGTGTGTGTGTGTGTGTGTGTGCGTGGGCGTGGGCGTGGGCGTGTGCGTGTGCGTGTGTGTGTGCGTGTGCGTGTGCGTGTGCGTGTGCGTGTGCGTGTGTGTGTGTGTGTGTGTGTGTGTGTGTGTATAACGCATAACTCATGAACCGATACACGGAAAAACACCAAATTTCAAACTTAGGCTTTGTTCCAGCGTCTAATGAGCTGATTAGATTTTGGGCAGAGTCGGAACATCTGGGGGAGTACTTTATAGGTGGTCATTTTTATATTTCATGGAATATATCTGTTATTTACGTTTGGAGAAGAAAATTCTTCAAATAAAAGTTACTTTTAATATAATTATCTATAATTTTTGTTCTATGCAAAATTTTCCTAAAATGGTCCGTATTCGAGAAATTTGATAAAATGTAAAAAAAATAATTTTTTATAAAAATTGTTCAAATAAAAGTTGTTTGTAATATAATTCGCTATAATTTTTATTCTATACATAATTTCTCTAAAATGGACCGTATTCGAGATATTTGAGAAAATGTGTAAATTTCGAATTTTGAAGAAATAGCCCAATCGGATTAGTATTTTAGATTCTGAAAAATTCGAAGCAGCAATTTTCCTTCGGAATTCGTTGGAGGGGGTCTCTGGTAGTCTAAATTCAAAAAGTTGGGATTCCAAAGTTGTCGTTACCTCCGCCATCTTGATTTAAAGGGTTATTTTTTGTATCTTGAATAACTCATTTATTTTCAATTTTACACGGAAAATAGTTTTTACAAAAGTTATTTAAAATTAAATTTCCTACAATTCTGCTTTTTTTTGTACGATCGATTTTTTTCGATTTATACCCGAAAAGAGGGTGTGAATTTTTGGTTATAGAATAACTCGTTTATTTTCAATTTTACGAGAAAAATTGTTATAAACAAAGTTGTTTAAAATTAAATTTCCTACAATTCTGCTTTTTTTTGTACGGGTATAAATCGAAAAAAATCGATCGTACAAAAAAAAAGCAGAATTGTAGGAAATTTAATTTTAAATAACTTTTGTAAAAACTATTTTCCGTGTAAAATTGAAAATAAATGAGTTATTCAAGATACAAAAAATAACCCTTTAAATCAAGCTGGCGGAGGTAATGACAACTTTGGAATCCCAACTTTTTGAATTTAGACTACCACAGACCCCCTCCAACGAATTCCGAAGGAAAATTGCTGCTTCGAATTTTTCAGAATCTCAAGCCTGTTCTTCACCTAATCCGATTGGGCTAAAAACTCAAAAACGGATAAAGAAAAAAACATTAAATTTTAAACTTAAGATTTATTTCGGCCTGACGTAAAATGATTAGATTTTAGACATAGTCGGAACATCTGGGGGGGGGGGGGTACTTTATGGGAAGCCACTTTTATATTTTATGGAATATATCTGTTATTAATACTTCTAATATTATTATCTATAATTTTTGTTTTATGTAAAAATTTCCTGAAATGGTCCGTATTCGAGAAATTTGACAAAATGTGCAAAATTCTGAATTTAATGAAAGTTTTTGAAATAAAAGTTGTTTGCGATATCGATCTCTATAATTTTTGTTTATACATGATTTTTCTAAAATGGACCGTATTGAAAAAATTGTAGGAAATTTAAATTTTTCAGTATTTTCGTTTTCCATGAATATCTATAGAAGAATGTTTCGAGGTAGATGTATGTGGACAATGTATATATTTAGTTTATCCTCTAAACATTTATAGAGATGCTGCAATAGGTTGTACAAAATAACCGGAAAAAGCCTATAATAACTAGATAGGAAAGTCATGTGTTGGACACATCAGATTTTTTAAATTATTTATACTCAGTCTTGTTATTTTCATTAGTATATTTGGAATCTGGGTTTTCTTTTTGTCTGCGGTCGTCCCTTTGGAATACAATCTGTTTTGGGGGTATTTCTTCTACAGGACTTATTCCAATGCCCAATGCCATCGGTGTTTGCATTGATCTCTAGTAGGTTATCAGAAAGAATTGAAGTGGGAGTGCTGATAGATTCCTGCTCTTTATTCGTCGTATTGGTTTCTGTTTCATTTTGAAGTTCAACGTAGTTTTTTCTTTTTTGCTATAACCTATACTTAAATATTGTCCTTTGAATTCTTTCAATTCATCTACCAGTCGACTACCACTGCTTTCGCTGAAGTGGTCTCCCACGGTTCAGGGTCAGCAAAAAGGTTAGTTTAATCCACATACTCTAAAAGTTTAATTGTCTTTGGACAATAACTTTCGTTTTCATTAGAAATGGATGTTGAAGATTGTGGTAGAATACCATGAGAGTTTCCGGTAACTTTTCTGGATCCATTAAAACTATGTGATAAATTTGGTTTATTTATAATCGTTAAAAAAAAACAATGATTTAAGCTAATGTTATAGATACTATTTAATTAGTATTTCTTACCCAGATAGCACAGGACGTCCCATGGACGTCCTGATTTGGTCCCTTGCTGGTCCGGTTGGTCCCGGACCTAAATAGGACGTCCACTGGACTTCTGATTACAGTTAACACTAGGACGTCCTCTGGACGTCCTATTTTGGTCCCGTTTCGACAAAGCGTTTAGTTTTCGGTCCGAGTCCGGGACATTAATGGGATGTCCAAGGGACGTCTATGGGACTTTCTATGCACTAGCATCGTTGGTCTTTGAATCGATAACTTGAAATTCAACGTTTTGATTTTGCAAGAGTATGAGGACAGAAAACCTAACCTATCATTTATTTTCAAATGAACAACAATAGCTACAATTTTCGGCATTCAATAATTAACTTAAATAAGTGAGTTAGATTAACGAAGAAAAAGAAGGTTATATAGTGTTATTTGTTATTTTTTTGATGCTGGTGGTAAAGTGGTTATAAAGTGAAGTGAGTGTTTTGTGTTGATGTGAGAATAAGTAATGTGTATTGTCGGTAGCCGCTGGCGGAAAGAAAATACCTTAATGGCGGAAAGTTGGAACAAAACTAATTTGGACAAAATTATAATACTCAGTTTTGTCGACACAAGCTATAAGTAGGAACCAAGGTTTCATCTTGCCAGCGCTGTGTGTTAAATTTAATTCATTCCTGTTTTTTTTTTGTAAACTGAAAACGTTTAACTCTAGCTAGGTTTTTTAGGATAAAAGTTGTTAAATAAAGCTCTTTTATTGTTAACATTTTTGTTATTATTACCCTTTATGGATTATGGTCAAATATCGTCCCTCGGACGTCTGATTTACGTCCCGCAAAGGTCCCTATGACGTCCTTTTGGGATGTCCCAGGGACGTCCCTAAGATGGACAGAAACGGGACATTAGGACGTCCATGGGACGTCCGATTGACGTCCCGGTACCAAAATAGGACGTCCCTAGGACGTCCTTTATGCCCCTAAAGGACGTCTTTTAGACGTCCATAAGACGTCCGTGTGCTATGTGGGTAGCGCAATATAAGTTAGAAACTTTTATATGTAGGCAAAAAGGGATTGATTTTATTCAAAAAGGTATTCATGTTTTTGTATAACAATAGGTGCGTTTTAATCAACCGCTTCTGCTTCCGGAATTGTCGGTTTAGTCGTTTTAACCTGTCAGATTAAAACAAGAAAACCGACAATTCCGAAGCAGAAACGGATGATTAAAACGCACCTAAAAGTTTAATTCAAATTTGAGCAACTTCCTACATATAAATTATTCTGGAAAAATGAGTGACCAGTAGCACAACCAGACCCTAACTTAACGAGAGGCGCATTTGAGAATGATGTGCACTAGGGTGCATCGTATATACAAGAAAAATGATTTTTTTACCTTTTAAAAATGTAATACCTGTCGAAAGCTGGCCTTTTCAAAATAAATTCCAGTAATATTTTTTAAATTACAAACAAAAATGTCGTTCCACCGCCGCCAACCCCCCAAAATAAAAAAAATGTAAATAAGAAAATTAATAATGAACAAAATGTTGCTATTGTTTAGTAATATATTTTCTTTAAAAACTTGCACCCCCGCAACACCCTTAAAAGTCAAAATATCGATTTTTAAAATCTAATACCTTACAAAATATAAAAAAACATATGTATCATTTTTGTTATTTGACATTTTTCTCTGCGATACTATCTTCCATTCCCGCCGATAGTATTTAGCTATGGTGGCTGGCGAAGTGGTGAGATAGTGAAAATTACGAGAAGCAATTAAGTAAAATGTAAAACAATATTAGTCTATATTTAGCTATCGAATAGTGCTGTTCGTTTAAAATGTCTTCGGTAACTACACGCGGCGTTGTAAAAACATGTCCAATTTTTGGTAAACCCGCAGGATTGGGTCAAAACAAGTTGCCAAAAATAGATGAGTACATCAAATACTTTTTGTTAATTCAGTACAGCCTAGAACAACAAAACTTAAATAGAAACTATAAATTCTCGAGCTTTTGCAATTGTAGCAAGTAAAATGGAGAATATTTGGAGCCGAGCGCCTATTCCTATCGTATCTAGAGCAAGAATTATATTTTTGCTTAAGCAATACCAAAACCGAAGTCTAGCTCTACTAAAGTCTTTTAAGCGGGATTTACAAAATCAATCTTTTCAAATGAAACTTGAAGAATTTAAAAACTCTACTAAAAATTTGTTTGATATTGCTATTTGCAAATGTAATGACTATTTTAAATGTCGCTGTGACAAAAACTGCAAGGTAAGTTGTGCTAATTATTAGTAAAACTAGAGGTAAAAATAGAGGTTTTTGTTTTTGAGTTTTAATCTTAAAAAATAATTATATTAATTTAATTTAAAATATGAATTACTTTCTGATTTTTCAGTATAAAGCGTTTCTGTTTTAACAATATAATTAACTTTTTTAAATATGCTAGAATGCTTCATTTTTTACAGATACCTTCCTTGGAACGCGATTTCATTCGGGACGAAAGGTCGTGTCGCAAAATGCAGATGGCGAAAGTTGACAGAAATTATAGTAAAAAATTGAAAAAGCGGAAACAAAAAGAATGCCGCGAAAAGTGTTTCCCTGGGTCAAGTGAACTTTTCCACGAAAAGAAGAATGAAGCGCCTAAGGATCCATTGGACATACAAAGTGATGAAACTTCTAAAAGTATGTGTTTTCGACAACCTGATGCAGGTCCATCTAATCAAAAGCCATTACTACTGACATTAAGAAAAGACATTTTTTAAAGCTTGACAATTAACCCAGAATATTAGACAGATACAAAGTGTCTGATAGAGTAGGTGCAGCAATTGCCTCTGCTACTCTAGTTGATGCTGGTCTGGTTAATAAATCCGATCAATCCAAAGTCATAGACCAAAACAAGATAAGAAGAGCGAGAACCAAGAAAAGAAGTGAACTACAATCCAATACACCAATCCAGTCAATTCGTGGATTATATTAGGCATTCCAACGACCTGTCAAACAATAGGTGTCAGTGGTAAATTCTTGTATATTTAAGGGGGGTAGCGACATAGTCTTGCAACTTGGACACTATTTTTATTCGAAGTAGTACTCGCCAAGCCTGCCAATTTATGAAAAAATGTATAGGTGGGTTTTTTAAATATTATTTTTATTGTGTTTGACATAAAATATTTAAATGTAATCCATTATTCATGATTTTACGTAAAGTAGATAGAATACACCATATATGTCGCCACCCTTAGATATACCAAACCTGCCCACTGGTAATTCATTTGTTTGGAATGCCTAATTTTAACGGCCGTAAGGATAACACTGTGGCAATTTCTCTGGATTTAAAACGCCGAACATCTAGTGTAGATTAGATTAAATTAGATTAAATTAGGAGTTGGGCGTTATTTGTCCACCGCGACCTTTTCAGATCTATTGTGGGACTCCGTTTGTTTTAGAGTATGTCGTCTAGCCTGGTCTTTTTTATTAGACTTTTGACAGTGGCTCCCGCATGTAGTTGCACGCAATTGGCTTTTCTTCGCCCAATGTTAGAAACCGACAGTGTCCAGTAAGAAGGCCTACTGTTATCCTAACGATTTGACGCTTTTGATCCAGTAGGTCTTTCGTGAACTTGGCCGACGGTTCCTTGATGAACTATTTGGCCTGTCTCAGTCTTGGATAGTTGTTCCACCATTCTTGAGACTCTTTTTGCATCCGTTGTTTAATGAATACCTTGCACAATGCATTAGCAACTCCACAGAAGGGTTCGGGGCCTGTCATGGCCTTATCTGAGCCTTCTCGGGCTAATTCGTCGGCCTTTTCGTTGCCCTGATATCCCTCATGGCCTGGAACCCAGGCTAGGGTCACCTTATTTTGACTACTTAGCTCTGTCAGGTCTTCTAGACAGTCTTTCACCAGTCGTGATTTGATTTCTGGTGAGAGAATTGCCTTTAGAGCTGCTTGGCTATCAAAATATGTGGCAATAGTTTTGCATGCTACTTGCTGATTTAATATTTCTCTTGCACAGTGTTGTATGGCTATTAGCTCAGCCTGGAACACTGTTGCATATTTTCCTAAATCGTTGATTTCGACTTGGGTCCGTAGATTCCAGCACCGGCTCCTTCCTTGGTTTTTGAACCGTCTGTGTACCAGACGAGTTCAGCTTGTACGGGAGGTCCCTGTTTCCAGGATTCTCGGGCTGGTTTTTTTTTTTTTTTTTCGATTTATGGCCTAGGTGTATATACCTAATATGCCAGTCTCAAATTTGTGTTTTTTTAAATTCTCAATCATGTGTGTTCTGTGTAGGCTTTGTTACTGTTTCCCAGCGCCACTTTAGGAACAGTACTGTTAATTAGAACCCAACAGTGAATGGTCGAGTGGGGAATCCTACCAAGGCATCAGAATTAATTTTAAATAATTAAATTAAATGAAAAAATTCCGGCCAACGGTGGGATTCGAACCTGGGACCCTTGGATCCACAGGCAGAGGCTCTAACCACTGAGCCACCCACCCCCCAGGCTGGTATTTAAATTTAAAAATTTCTTTCAGGCATAGCTAGAATATTATCCCTTTTTACTTGCTGACAAAATCTTTAGAAAACGTAGTGGCAGTTGGTTGTGATGGAACCGTTACAAATACAGGGCACAACAGTGGAATTATTGTACGTTTAGAGCAGCACATTAAAGCTCCTGTTCATTGGTTAATTTGTCAACTACATGCAAACGAACTGCCGTTGCGTCATTTAATTCAGCACTTAGATGGCAATACAACAGGGCCTAATATGTTTTCGGGAGTAATTAGTAAGGCTATTCAAAGTTGCGAAAACCTTCCTAGAGCTAAGTTTAAAACAATAAATGTTGTTCTGCCAGAGATTTCCAAGGAAATTTTAAGCACAGATCAGTTATACCTTTATGATATTTGCAAGTTTCTCTCGACCGGTGTTTGTGACGACAGATTTCTGAACAGACATCCAGGAAAGTTGGTTCACTCCCGATAGCTTACCACCGCAAATCGTATCCTAAGACACTATGTGTCGACTCAGGATCCGTCAGATAAGCTAAAAATTTTGGCAGAGTTCGTTGCAAAAGTTTATGTTCCGATGTGGTTAGCAGTAAAAACCAAACCATCCTGTGTTTATGGTGCAAAACATTTCTTTGACACTATTAAGCGTTCAAGGTATTTGCCAGTTGAGCTGAAAAATGTAATCGACCCCGTTATTCAGAGAAATGGTTATTTTGGTCACCCGGAGAATATGCTATTGACAATGTTGACTAATGAACGAAAATTTATCCGTGAGCTGGCAGTTAGGCGAATTATCAAAATTAGAAATCAAACGGATCTTCACACAGAAGTTCGAGCATTCATTTTACTCAAATTTAACTTCGATGCTAAAGACTATTGTGACCTTCTTCAAACTTGGCAGGAATTTCCTCTTACTGAACCACCACTTTTAAAACAAGTATCTGAAGACGATTTGCAGGAAATTGTCAACGACTACTCCAATTCTTTGGTAATTACGGAAATAATGCAAGGTGTAGAAAGGGCAGTTAAACACAGAGTCTTCTATATTAGTGACTGAACCAATAAGGCGCGATGGAGTCATAAGCTTTACTAGAAGCAATAATACCTTTTACTTTGAGTAGAATGATTCGCTGCGATTTATATTTTTTTTTTACAAAGAAAGAACCTTTTAATAGGAAAACGGTCACAATAAAAAACATAAACTAGACTTTACAATCTTTATTATAAATAATCCGATAAATTATTATTAGAAAATAACTAAACATTTTGAATTTTATTCAAAAACTTTCCTGGCATAAAAAATTAAAACATTAGGCTTCATATGTTTCAATATTCCGCTAGTAACAAAATGTTTACATTTTAAATATTCCAAAAATTAACATAAAAAAATTATAAAAAGCCACTTAGTTCCATCAAAATTGTGACGAATATTGAAAATGTAAACAATTTTTTTTTATTTACCTGAATTATTGAGTTAAAATTCTCGCTTTACATTGCAATTTTTGTGTCATTCTCACACACCAGACGAAAAAAATGTTTTGCACAACCAAATTGGAGGAGTTTCGTTTCATTTTTATGTATAAAATTAGTGTTAATGAAAAGAAATCGGCAGTAAAGTTTAATATTTACCTTCGTTAAAATTATTGTTGATTGTTGTTTCTACATTATAATGGGGTCTATTCTGTAACAATTCCTTTATATTTAACGGCCTTTAAAAATATTTTCTTCTTTACTTCTGTCATTATTTAAACGGATCTTTAAAATACATTAGAGGTCTATCTTAAAGAAATCTGTTTAAATAATGACAGAAGTAAATTAACGAATACGAACATATTTTTAAAGGCAGCTGATATTTTTAAAGGCCGTTAAATATAAAGGAATTGTTACAGAATAGACCCCATTGTGGACTACTTTTAAATAAAGTAAATTAATCCGCAAGCGAATAAATATAATATACATATTTTCTTCTGCAAGCTAATCTTAGTAGTTATTAAAAAAAATTGTAGATATTGCTACCTCACTAGATTAATGATTTTTTGTAAAAAAAAATTAAGTATGACGCTATTTGATTTTTATAACAACCATAGAGCATTACAATATATTTATATTAACTTTCTTAGACGATTTATTTAAACAAATAGTATTTGATGATTTTGATTAGGCTAATATTATCTTGTCAATTTCATATACATAATACTTTTTCTCAACTAATATTTAAGCATTATATATATTTTCAGAAATATACAGGATGTTTCATAATATATACGCAGGACTTCAGGACGTGATAGCTCGTCCAAAAATATGAAAAAACGTTTCTATTAACTTACCAACTAAAATGCACCATTTTCGAGATACAGGGTGTTGAAATTAAAAAAAAAATTCTACGTCACTGGAAAAAGTACGGTTTTGAGACGCCCATTTGAACCGCCAATGTTTTCTACGCAAAAAGGTACTCTTGGTCATACGCTCTAAAGTCGACCGTTTTCGAGAAAAATCAAATTTTGTTTCATCAAGTATGTATGACCATGTATTTCAACATTAAAATTTGATTTTTCTCGAAAACGGTCGACTTTAGAGCATATGATAAAGAGTACCTTTTTTTGTGTAGATAACTGGCGGTTCAAATGGGCGTCTCAAAACCGTACTTTTTCCAGTAGCGTAGAATTTCTTTTTCAATTTCAACACCCTGTATTTCGAAAATGGTGCATTTTAGAGGGTAAGTTAATAGAAACGTTTTTCATATTGTTGGACGAGCTACCACGTCCTGAAGTCCTGCGCATATATAATGAAACACCCTGTATAATTATCAATCAATTTACTAATGACTGAAGTATATATTTAAAAAACTGTAGTCCTAATACTTGCAAAATTATAAATTAATTAAATTTTCCTTAAGTTTTAATGTACTCGTGTTAGTTGTTTATTTTTTAAATATATAACATGTTCTATCTGTCTGATTTTACAGTAACGAAGTATAGGCATTACAAAAGCAAATATGGACAGATTAATATAATCCTAGAAATCTACATATAGATTTTGAAGAAAAATTTCGGACTATAGTTTTTACAATCCCTAACAGTGAGTGTTTCAAAGAACAGTTAATCATTAGAAAATACAATATATTTTTTCCTGGGCTCATTTGACTGTCTCCGATAACACTGCTAGTCTCTAGCCCAATGCGTTCCCTCCTGAATGGTTTATTATATTTACCCTATGTTCATAGTACCACTCTGTCACCTTTGTCTCTTGTACAAGTCCTTGACAGAGTGTGTTTTATAGGTTCTTGAACCAACCTGTGATTGTCTAAAAATGCCTGTTTTTTTACGATCCAATGCAGATCCTGTTGGATAAAATCTACTAACTCTTCACTATTTTGGACGCTGTTCAAGCGAGCCGTGATAGTTTTCAGAGAATTTGATTGCCGAGTTTTCTGCCTAAATAAAAATCCAGCAAAAGGAAAGCTTGATGCTGGAAGTAAGGAAGGTGTATTACTGGAATATTCGGAACAATCAAAAGGGTATAGAATTTGGATTATAGAAGACCGAAAGATTGAAATAACCAGAGATGTAACATTGAAAATTCTAAAGTCAAATTTGAAGATTTTATTCCAAATGAAATTGCCAATGTAACTAAAACCGTAGAGGAAGAAAATAAAGAAAATTCCATCCTAGAGATCTGTAGAGATGTTGAAAATATACCAGAAAATGAGAACGAGGTAAACCAGGTCTAGATAGGTCAGGCTCTATAGGCTATAGGAATTATATAATATGACGGAGGAATAAAATTTGGGTGAAGAAATAGCCTTGACTTCAGAAATCCCTATGAACTTAGCCATGTCTGGACCTGATTCTAGTGAGTGGTTGCATGCCATGGCAGAAGAAATAAAATCTATTTTAAAAAACGATACATGGCAACACACTGACCGTCCAAATGATCAACAAATAATTGATTGTCTAATGATTCTATGTAATAAATTTAAAGCTGATGGTACTCTGGAAAGAAGGAAAGCACGTCTTGTGGCACAAGGCTTTAGTCATCAGCCTGGAGTACATTGCAATCAAACTTTTGCTCCAGTTGCTCGCTTAAGTTCAATCAGACTTCTAATAACCTTAGCTGCTCAATTCAAGATGAATATTGGACAATTCGATATTACCTGTGCTTATCTAAATGGAGAAATTGAGAAAGAGATTTTGATGGAACCACCGAAATCATTAATAGAAATTTTAAGGAAAATTATAGATACAGAGGGTTCTAGCACTAGTGTAACCAAAAAGGCGGCAGAAATCCTGAATCAACTTCTTGTAGGTAACAAAGTATATCTCCTGTTTAAGCGTGTCGTGATATATCTTGTCATTTTCATGATATTTATATTTTTGTAATTTACGTTAATAAATACTTGTATTTACTGTGAATTCTTAAGTCTTTCGATCCGATTTAAACCTCAACAGATCCTAATAATGTCAGACACCGGGGCGGCCCTTAAGGCCATATGTAGTCAGAAAGTGATGTCGAGGCTGGTATGAGATTATTGAGATTGCATTGAAAAAAATTAGAACCCTAGCAGGCCGAAATAGAGTCAAATTAATTGGGTGCCAGGTCATCAATCGATGGAGAACAATGAAATGGCTGACGAACTAAGGGACAGAAGAAATACCAGTATCAGATATAAACTTTGGAGTACCAAAAAGTACAGGTCGAAGTTTCATAAAATACTAGGTTCAGAGAAAATACAACTATTGGGAGAATGTGTTCAAAAAGAACAGGATAACTACTCTCTATGAATCGTTGAAAACAATAATAGTACTCATGCCTATGCATGAACAAAAAGACGTATATAATGGAGACATATTGCGTCAACTTTGGGAGTTATGATGGACAAGTAGTGTTATTTTTAACAGACACGTTATTTGTGAACAGGTTATGATTTCTGTGTTTATAAAATAACAGACATGTTAAAAATAACAGAGGTTGTCAATCATAACCCACTTAGTCACTAGGAACTAAAAACAACCAAACACATATTGTGAAACATACAACAGACTTACGTTTATGTATTAAAGATGTACCGGAATTCCGGCGGTACCACTAAATCCGACCGGAATTTTCTAAAATTTTAAAACACGTTAAATATAAGCAAAAAACAAGGAAAATATTTTGAACTTTATTAAATTGAAAGTCGTTATAAAGCAATGACTTTTATCCATCGAGAATGAAGTAGAGAAGACATAAACACTAGTTTGCGATATGACAGATGGACGCACTTAGCGGTGCCAAGAGTAATAAAGAAGTGTAATCAAAATAGAATCGAACTTTGATTTATTTCATATCTGAAGGTAGACGGAATGAAAATATTTTTATATCATCTAAATAAGGCCATTAAAACAAATGGCATTTATTTTCACCAAAACTGACTAGTCCCACTAGCGCGAATTTGACACATGACGTATATGTGCAATAAAAAGGTGTGGACACTTCTACAATAGTTGACGCGCCGAAGACATGCAGCAATAAAACTTCGTGATCAACATGTGTTAAGGGCTGAACCACTACCAGTAAATATCGTGCGGTCCTGAATAAGACATATTCTAAGGGACACAGAAGGGTATAATATCCTCTGTTGTCATATGCCTATTTCATTATTCTCGTTTTGTAACAAAATTATTTACATATATTAAAAAAGCTAAAATAATTCAACCTATTTTATTGCAACTGAACCCAAAAAATGTTGAATCATTAGTTATATCAAATTTAATTAAATAAGATGTAATTTCACTGAATTAGATGTAATAATTTTCAATAAATTCCAAAACCTAGTCATGTTAGGTTGGAAGTGGCAACAGGGCTTACACCGGCATGGATATTTACGTTGTTTTTTATAAGCGCACAGCGGCTTACACATTTATTCATTGATAAAAAAAGGTGTAGCTGCGTAAAATTCTTCTCTTTATCCCCTCTCTTACTTCTCACCTTTCCTCTCCTCGCTGCGTCCCTACAAATAGTGTATTGATTGTGGAATTAATCTTGGCATCGTGAATATTATATTTTATAAATTAATGGTTATATCTCTGGGCTGAACCCTCGACACCTTTGACCAGATTATAGGCAAGGAGCAGTTTTCGTAGATTATTATGATAGATAAACCGTACATATTTTTCGGTTAACATCGCACAGAAAACGGTCCGCTTTGAACCGAAATTAAAACACTTGCCTAGTCATTGGCTTCTCATTTATTGTTGACGATCTTCAGACGGCAATCTGACACTTATTTAAGGCTAATATGCACGTGATCTCTGCATCTCTTCAGGCGGCGAGTATAGTATCGTCGTAGCTTCTCTTTATTGTAACTCAATGAAGGGAAATCAAGGTCCTTTTACTACAGGTGGTATAAAAACATGCTGGTACGTCACATTAAACTCATTCTCAGGAATTAGCTCTGGCTTTAAGTTTGAGTTCATTTTGTTGAATTGTTTGGTGATTTTGTAAACTAACGTGTAGTTGTTTTCGGGGTGTTGCCAGTTTTATAAATATTTTAGTATAGACTGTAAAATTACGGAGTTTTATATTTTAAATAGATAAAATAACGGAATGCTTAGGTCCCGATCCGGTTGCAGTCGGATTTTCGGTTCCGGTCGGATTGACTAAACACCCGATCCGGTACATCACTAGTATGTATAATAAAATAACGAACTGCACTATTATAGAATATCTCGCACTCTTTTTCTATTGCTTCTTGCGTGCATGCTTTTAAATAAGAACGAACCATATTCTAGCGAGTTACCGTTTATTATTTTCGGATCGGTGGAGTAGGTATCTGAGGCGCTCGCATTCATTTGCGAGTAATGTTGTGGCAGAGAGACACCCGGCTTCGAATCCTACAGAGATCATGTGAATTTATTTGTATTGTTCTCTATATGATTTAATGGATGACGTATTAGCAGAAATTTAATTTTGATTGATATGACATAAAGATTATAAAAACTGACATGTGTTACCGTTCGATGATGGTGGATGGGGTTTTCCTTACTTGTAAGTCAAAAGACACCAACAATTATCATTAAGTCGCTCCGGAGCGCTACAACAAATAGAGAGTTCAAGCATTTCTAGTACGTTAACGTAAACGTGAACGCAGAAATTTAATGTTCACGTTGCTGTAGAAAATATGAGTTAAAGTTGTTAAACGAATCGTGACTCTTACGTATCATGACAATTAATGACATATTATATTGGGATTTCTACTTTTCTAATTAAAAACAGGTTATTTTGTTTGCGTTACGTGTATACGCCAGAGCCCGTAAGTTTTCGTATGTACGTAGACGTAAACGTGAAGGATATTTTAATAGGCATGCGCAGATGTCAAATTTCACGTATACGTTTATAACATCACTTCAACTCTCTAATAATAATAATAGCCGTCCCTTTCCCTACACAAGTCGCTCAGTCGGCTTCAGGGGTTGAAATTCACTCGTAAGGGGATGGATTAGGGAATATTATTATTAATACCCGATTATACTTCGCGCGAATCTGTTTTATTGTCTACTGGTCAATTTTTTCTGGGAACACTTAACTGTAATGCATTTTAAAGATTAAGGAATCGAATACATTGGAACTAAAATATATTATAACTCAATATTATTACAGTTTGATATATTTAACGCTCACTTTGACCTAATTTACAAATTACTTGCGTTTTCTTTAGTTCTCGATAAATGTTATTATACAAGTTAAAGAACACCTGTGCAAACCATACGAATTTTTTATTTTTAAAATATTTTATGAAAATAATTTGTCTTCTATCTTTAATTTATTTTATTTAGATTTTTAGCATATTTTATGATGATTTCAGAGAAGGACAAAAGGCGTTTAATAATTAGGAGATTTATATTTACATTAAAAATGTAATTAATTCTCCCTAAATTCAGTAGAAATTAGTTTATTCTGCACAAGAGAAACATTAGGATACTCCTCCAAATTGAGTGATATAAAATTACCTAAATAAAATAAAAACTGAACTAAGAAAAACCCATAAATAAATAATAAAACGGCTATAGATACCTATTTAATTTTAACCAACATCACTAAACTACTAACTGCAAAAAATATTTTCGCCACATTGTTCTTCACCTAATAGAGAGGTGAATAAAAACATTTGTTTCTTTTTTTGTAGCCAAGTAAAAAAATTATAAATATAGGATATTGAGTAAACGTGGGTATAATAACTTATATTAGTTAACAAAACGATATGAGACTGATATAAAGAACACTAATTACAAATGCACTTTGTTAGAACTTACAAACTATTGTAGAGTTTACAGGATGGGTAACCACTCCAGGTTTTAGTGAAATAATTCCACTAAAAATATTTAGAAAAAGAGCTTGAATGTTATAGAAATATTAATTTCACTGTTATTTATTATATTTTTGCTACATCCACAAGTATATAAACTAATTTCTTCATAAACTACACAATGAATATGTAGGCCATATCAGTCTAATGAATGGATTTATCATTCTAGAATATTTGACTACCATTAACAAAATATTAATAGCAACATATATTCTTAATATGTTCTTAAAAACATTTAATTTCTACACACTCATAATACACACGTACGTTATATATGCGTATTATTGTTGCATGTGGAATAAAAGAGGCAAATATTACACAACTAGCAAATGTTATTAAACTACCAAAATCATTTTTTTTTCTTCTACATCCACATGGATATTAGCTATTCTACGCGACTACAAAACGAAAAAGTATGCCATTGCGTTCAACCGAATTCATATATTTCATATCCATTCTACCTAGCTCAAATATGAAATCCACAAATGACTGTTCATATTTGGGTCACTCGGCTACTATGATTTTTTTTTTAAATAAGTGACAATGCTGTCAAACTAATTGTCAGTATATTTTTTAGATTAAATATACATCAAAATGAGTTATTCCTGTGTAGAATCGATAAATAATATTTCTATTTCGTCTATATTTACAAATAAATCATAAATTTTTATAAAACTATATGAAATCAGTATTAAAATGTTAGGATTGGAGATTAATTAAATTTAATCTTTTTTTCAAGCTTATTTTATTCGTATAAGTAAAATATTTTTTAAATTAGTTATTTTATCTTAATAACCAAAAATAATTTTATCAATAAGAATAAAGATACTTTACTCTTGAGTAAAACTCATATTTTTTGACAAACCTTGTATACCACTGAAAAAATTTGATATTTGATGACCGTATTCTAGGTTTTAGATAATACAGAACTTTTTATGAAGAATAGCTTTTTTTTTCTAAAATTAATAATAAAAAAGTTTTCAATATGATTCCAACTTAGGGGGACATATTGTATATAATAACACACATCTCCATTTCTCGGGCCAAATTCCCTCTGGTTGTATCCGGACAAAAGCATCTATATAACGCCTTATTGTTTTTGGACATTTTTAAATTGTATCCATTCTAGAATATACAGTACGTTAACCCATGGATCCTTCGAAATAAAGATGAAACGCTTAATTATATTTACACGTGAGAAAAATAAAGACTCTCGTGATTGGACAGATAGATTCACCTCTACTATTAGTGGGTTGGCAATGGTATCGCTTATTATATATTGTTCATCTGGCATCATTGTTGTAAACTTAACATACTATATATGAAATCCACCATCACAGTTCATACTGCTGACTACTCTTTTTTGAAATTTTAAATTAATGATAATTTTGTTAAACTAATTGTCAGTATATGAGTGATTCTTGCGAAGAATCGATAAATAATGGCAACAATTCACTAGATATTAGTGATGGGTCGCTTGGAAAAGTCCACGTACAAGTCTGAAAAGTTGACTAGTCCAAACACACTTTTCAAAAGTGGAAAAGTGTATGGGCGTTTTCTAATATTCAACAAAATGATGGATCACGTGACCAATAAATAGTCGACTGCTGCAAACATGATTTTTATCTGATGAAAATTATTTAAGAATGACTGACATTTGTGATTTTGTAATCTTAACTGTCAAACTGTCTTTATTTAATGAAAACAACAATTCAAACACTTTTTGATAGGCATACAAACTTAAGACAAGTATGAACAATACAATAATCAAAAAAATATGTACTTGCCTTCATTTGCTTGCTGTATATCTAAAGCTGACAATCTTATTTTAAAAGTTAGCCAACTTAGAGGTTGGTTTAAATAAAACCCAGTCAGTTTCTTTATTCATATTATTAAGAATTTTGAGCGAATTTTTCCCATTTCTTTATCTGTTTGATATTAATTAATAATTTAAGGTCATGTCACGTGATTCATCAGTGCATCAACGTAACCGAGTCGATGGATTTGGTGACAACCATCTGAGAATTAGGTTGAATTAAAGAATTTGATGTATGACTCATCTTAAAATTGTTGATGGATAAAAGAACAGTTTTGATGATTGCTAGATGGCATCGATGAATATTAGAAAACGCCTTAATGCAGATGCGCGAAATTAAATTAACTAATTCGCCTGAATTTCTTACAAATAAAAGCAAAATATAGTTTTAAAAAGAAGAAACGACAAATGTTAACCGATTTTTATAATGTTTTAACGATGTTTTCGAATTTTCATAAAAAATAAACTCGTGAAAAAATTACCAAAAAATCCAAAGGGTGGAAGTATTTGTGAAAAAATATCCAGGATTGAGATCTAACTGTGTGTCTTCTATGTTCAAGGTCGACTAGTTTTCATTGTGACTTTTCATTACTTTTCACTACTTTTCCGGACATGTCCGTCGGACTAATCAAAAAATTACTTTTAATGAAAAGTGCCATCTCTACTAGATAATTCATTTATTGTTTATACAAGTAAACAGTAAATTTCGAAAAGTTCGGGGTTTAAATCCCCCCGGTTGAATTTTTTTTTCATGTTTATTTAATAAATTAACTTGCGATATGGCCATCATATCTACTGTGGTTGCACAAACTATTATTATTGTTTTAAGAATAAGTTATATAAATAATGTGTTCATTCGGTAGCACTATTAATACTTTGAGCCATAGTAGGGTTGGACGATACCAAATTTTAAATTCAACAACTTGCTCATTCTGTATGTCATAACTAAAGCCGGTATTTATAAACGGATCTCAGCTGAGTCGCTCTTGAACGAAAATCGAAGTTCAATTGAGTCTATGAGCGCAACAGTGGCCTAACCCACAAAATTGATTTTTTCCGTTTGATGTCTATTTATATTCTAAACATAGTTAACTTAAGTGCTACAGTGGCCCACTACTCGTTACTAGATGACAGCACCATAGTTACTTTTTGCATTTACTGATATGCTTCATAAATAAATGCAAAACTGGCATATCCCCATATTGTGTAGGTTAGGCCACTGTTGTTTTTCTTGTCATTGCGAAAACAGAAACGACCTGTGGGAGCAGAAACTCGAAAATATACTGTTTTTTAATAGTTTATGGTTAAGAAAATAACTTTGGAGTGGATATGGCTGGGTCAATTTTCGTAATTGATGGTAAGTAGGTATCTATGTTTTGTATTCATTGATATCACATTCGCTATAACTTATCGGAAGGTGCTTTTGAGGTTAGGTATGTTAGGTTAGATTTAAAATGTTCTTCTTCTTCTGTTTCTTTTATGGGCAATGTCCAGATTTAAAATGTATTTTGTGAGAAATCGTAAGTGTATTTTGAGGAGGGGTGTCATTTAGTAGGTAATTTGAAGATATAATACTGTGAAATTAAAGGGGACCAGCAGTGTTTTACATTTTAGTGGTTTCTAAAAATTATTGTTTATTTTTAGGTTTTGAATCTAGCGACGAAGAGCCTTTTCAAGATTCTGGATCGGAGTACGTACCATCTGAATCGGGAAATGGCATGCTTGAACAACAAAATAACTGGACAAGGTCTGACAGTGAAACTGAATTAGAAGGTAAAAGTAAAAACGAGTAAGAAGTGAATACAAATGGAAACGCAATGTGGCAAAAAGGAAACGAAATGCTGGCGAAGAATATATAAATAGACGTGAAAGAGTTATTCTGGCCAAAACTTTTCAAGAAATAAGAAATTATTGCAAAAATAATTGTTGGGAAAAAACAAACAAGCAATTTTTGCGTTATTTTATGCCATTAAGGGCCGATTCCACTGTTGTGTTAAACGAAGATTAAAATGAATGACATTGTTAATGTACAAATGTCACTTTAAACTTCGTTTAACACAACGATGGAATCGGTTCTGAAACATTTGATCTAAAATCTGCCTATATTTTTGGTCTTGTTGAAGTTGTTAATAAACTCAGAACGTATACCGAAAGGGCCGAAGCTTCTAGACGTGAAAAAACTCGTAATTATTTTTTACATAATGAAGGTGGTGAAAAAATAAAGGTCTGTAAGAAATTTTTCAAGAAAGTGCTTCAAGTTTCCGACGGCAGAATTAATCGGGTATTAGCCAATAAGAAAGAAGGATTAGCTGCACCAGTAGATAGAAGGGACAAGAGACCAGCTGTAAACAAAACTCCTGATGAAAAGATCAATAAAGTTAAACAATTTATTAAAAAAATCCCGGCATATGAGTCTCATTACACTCGACGTAATAATCCACATAGAAAGTTTTTAACGCCAGATTTAAGACTTGGAAAACTTTATGAACTTTATAAAAAAGAAATGGAGCTTGAAAACGGGACTTCTGTCTCCATGTTTATCTTCAGAGAAGTATTTTTAACAAAATTTAACCTTCATTTTCATGCTTCAATAAAAGATTCGAGTGCGATTTGTTTGAAAACAAAATAAAGTTTTCAACAGATGATACAGAAGAACGACAGTATGAAATTGAACGAGATTTGCATTACCGTAAAGCAGCCAGTGCTAGAGATAGCGTGAAAAGAGATGGAGATATTGCAAAAGCAAATCCAGAGGAGTTAACTGCCATAGCATTTGATCTCATGAAAACTCTGCCAACACCCAGTAATATCCACGGGAATTTGTTATTATAAACGACAACTTTGGACATACTGTCTAGGTATACATAATTTAGGTACAAATGAAGTATTTATGTACACATGGGATTAATCTGTTGCTTCCAGAGGGACTCAAGAAATAGGCTCATGCATTTTTCATTACATTAAAAACTATGTCAGAACTGAAAAATTAGTTATGTTTTCGGATCAATGCGGCAGACAGAACCGAAATATCAAGATGACAGCTTTATGCAACTACATTGTATATTTTTGTTCCAGATCATTGGAGGAAAGTTATTGAATCAGCCAGGAAAAGATCACCTTTCAAAGTAATAAAAATGTCTTCAGGTGATTTTTATTCTACGGCAAATCTGGAACAAAATATAACGAATAGAAAAATATCTGCAACTAAGTCAAAAGTAGAGTGGCTAAAGATACAGTGGCTACTTTATAAAAAATCAACTCCATTTTGTATACACTACAAGTACTCTAACAATGAAGATTTACTATTTGATTCATTCAATATTGAAAAAAGAAGATCCGTACAAGCATTTGAAAATATTGAGCTCAATACCTTGTACCCCAAAGGGCACAACATTGACAATAAAAAAACGAAGGACCTTCTAGAGTTAATTCCTTTCATACCTCCTGTTCATCATAACTTTTATAGAAGTTTGAAAACATCGGAAAATCAGAAGAAGAAGAAGAAGAAGAAGAAGAAGAAGAAGAAGAAGAAGAAGAAGAAGAAGAAGAAGAAGAAGAAGAAGAAAAAGAAGAAGAAGAAGAAGAAAATAGAGAAGAAACTGGCCAAGACTAATATGAGAGATTTTTGGCTCCAACAAAAGTGTATTTATTTAAAATTACTCATTTTTTTGACTACGTTTCGATGTTAATTTCTAATAAAAAGTTCTTACTTTGTTTTGTTTTTTAATCCATAAATCAAGCTATCCCACACAATATCAAAACTTAATAGAGGAACAAAGGCCTAACCCACATTTTTTGCAAAAAAAAACAATTAAAAATGTTCACTAAAATACTTAAAAATACTTCGTTTATTTGCATTGATCTTTTTGAATAATTAATGTGAAAATTAACCTTAAATTTGTTTTTCCATTATCTCAAAAGCATTGTTTCGGGCTTAGGCCACTGTTGCGCTGATAGACTCAATTATATCTCGTGAATTTAAAGATGGGTAGTATCAAATGTCTAAATGTACTTAACAGTTAAATATTTGCTACTATCCATTTCTAAATTCCAGTGTAACACCTGGAACTTTAGAGAAGTTCTAATCGAACTTCGACTTTCGTTCGAGGACGACTCACACCAGTCCGACTCAACTGAGATCTGTTTATAAATACGAGACTAATGGGGTTATGATGGACAAATAATGTTATTTTTAACAGACACGTTATTTGTGAACAGACTACTATTTCTATGTGTTTATAAAATAACAGACCTGTTAATAATAACACAGGTTGTCAATCATAACCCCCTAAGTATCTATAAGATTCAAGCCACCGGTTAACAAATTATAAATAGTATTTTTGGTGGAATTATCGGGTTAGAGGTTAACAGTTCTTTTAAATCGATAAAAAATATTTAAAAATATAATATTCCGGTGTTATTTAACTAGGCACTAAAAATATTCAGCAAAATTATATTCTTTATAAACCATCGCATATATTTTAGTACAAAGTAATTCCGATTTCAAATAAGTGAATTTGGACTTATTTTAAATCTTATACATTACACCAAAAATCTAAACTACAAAAAATAAAGATAATAAACTAAAAAGTATATCGAAAAAAGATATTTTACTGCTCGTTTATTTCAATGAACACATCAGAGAAGGTTTGTTAAATATATATTTTTTATTTGTAAAAGAGATCAAAAATACTTAAAACAGAGATCCACTTTTTCTTTTTTACATTCAGAAATAACGTAACACTTTGAAACAATTTCAATTAAGCAAATTTTAACTAAAATATAGTTACTTGTCTTTTAGTAAGAAGTGTCCGCGAAAATATTGCATTGTGTGAAGGTATAGATAGAATACATTTTTTATAATACTGTTATTTTGTGAAATAGAAAATTTATTAATTAATAATTTCACTAAAAAATATTCTTTATAAAAAGTTCTACATCATAGAAATCAAGAATTAAATTTGTAAAATATTTAGTGACAATACAGGAAAAATAAAAAATATTGATTTACGTTGAAGAGTAAAGTGATTTTAAATTTATTTATTTAATGTTTAATATTTAAATTTATGGCCTTCTAATAATTAATTAATAAACTTTTGATTTTCCCTGTATACCACTAAATATTTTATAACTTTGATTCTTTAAGGAGGTCCTTTCGCCACACCTCTCGCCTCAAATGTTAAAAAAAAAGTTATTAGATTATGACTAAAATTAATTTTTTTCTAATAGTTGAAGTCCTTATTTATCTAATACTGAACTTTTAACTATACCTTACCTTGCAAATTTTTGAGAATTTTTTTTTTTTAATGTGAGTATTTGTACAGTACCTCACGAGAAAGTAAGTCCTCAACAACAATTCTCGAATTATACTATTATTTATTGATTAGATGGAGTAGAAAAAAACTAAAAATAAGGTTTTTGAAATATTTAGATTTTGTTTTATACAATAAAATATATATAGTAAACCGTGGAACTTATTGAGAAATTAATATTAAAAAATCACAAAAAAAATTTCAAGTAACCTAGTTGAAAATTTTTTGTGATTTTTTAATAATAATTTCTCAATAAATTCCACGGTAACCTATATATTTTATTGTAAAAAACAAAACCTAAATATTTCAAAAACCTTATTTTTAGTTTTTTTCTACTCCATCTAATCAATAAATAAAAGTAAAATTAATTATAATTCGAAAATTGTTGTTGAAGTCTTACTTTCTTACAAGATACTGTACAAACACACATTTTTTAAAAAAAAAATTCTCAAAAATTTGCACGGTAAGGTATAGTTAAAAGTTCACTATTAGATAAATAAGGACATCTACTATTAGAAAAAAATTAATTTTAGTCATAATCTAATATTTTTTATTTAACATTGGTGGCGAAAGGACCTCCTTAATTTCTATGCGATGCAGAACTTTTAATGAAGAATATTTTTTGTAAAATTAATAAATTTCCCATTTTTGCAAACCTTTTCAGACTACATTTTTGAGATAAAATCTCGAAATATATCCTCATAAAGTTCCTTTGAAAAAATCGACGACCGGTTTTGGATATAAAGCCATTTTGAAGCCAATAAAATGCATTACATACATATTATTATAATATAAATTTTATTAATTGGGAGTTTTCTTCGCTTATAAATTTTTGTTAGTCATTATAATTCCACATTAAAAATTTATTAGAAAAATGACGCAAGGTAATTTCGTACCTAAAGATTCAGCGAACAGGACGAATTGGTGAAATAAGTTAGAATTAGAGAATTTCGAAAACAATAGTAAAAAACTATAAAAATTCGAATATACAAAAGTTTGAATGACAAAACTTCGAAACCAAAAAAAGTTTCAAATTTAAGCAACCCTCAATGGCTCTAGGTTGCACAGGTTAGATAAGTTAGTTAGGTTCTTTTATTTTTCTCATTTTATGTATAATTTTTCTGCGAAGCAACTCGATATGGCTCCAGGCCCCATAGGTTAGGTAAATCAGTTGAGTTTTTTTCTTAATCACATGAGAAAAATAACAAAACTAATTTAATAATTTCGTAATATAATGCTTTCAATCTTATACCATTTCAATTAAACAGGGTGTCCCATTAGTGCGTAATTGTTCAACATTTAAATTTGTGTTATAGACACGCAAACAAAAAAATACGTATTTTAATAATGATTTTGGATATACGTTGCGTTTTTGCCTGGTAAAAAAGTTAATTTTTTAAATTGAACTAATTGATTTCAGTATTAGAATGATTTGGTAATACTGTATTCAACCCTAGAATTGTTATTCAAAATATAACAGGGTTGCTAAGCAATTCAATTTTTTATGAAATTGGAGAACGATTCAGATCCCAAAATAAATTATCATAATTTAGGTAGGTTTACATTGATTTCAAAATTGTTAAATATACAGTCTTTTAAGATACTAAGCTAACGAATAGTGGTAATAAAACTGGTTTATTTTATAAGGTTTTGAAACATGTCTTAAATATGGCTAATTAAGTTCAATTTACTTTATTTTTTAAAATGCAACAGTGTGGTCCATAAATTGGGGACTGGCCAAACCTATACAATTTTAAAGCAAAACACCCTGCAGGTAGTTATACATATTTGATTGTTTTCACATCATTAAACAATTTTAATAAACTTAAATTATTTGCTATGTTGTATATAGGGTGTGTCGTGGAATATCCTGTATATTATACCACCAAATAATTAATACCTTTTAGAAAATTGAGAAAATCATAACCACCCGTTTTGACACACCCTATATACAACATATCAAATGAATGAAGTCAATTAAAATTGAAGAGCCCAGTGGATGAAGGTGTTAAGTTACATTTTTGGATATTTCTAGATTTTTGTTGAAAGACACTTGAAAGGTAATATTACATCACATATATTCGTATTTCAACTCTTATCAATGATAAATTATAAAGATAACAGTGCATGAAGGAGTTAAGTACATATTGCCTGAACTTTTCTCAATGAATGAAAGCGCTAAGTGCACATGACCCCTTCATACATTGAATTGGTATGAAGTTGTCTACCACATAACCTCAAAATGTCAGAGAGTAACAAGTAAGACAGTAGCTAGTTGATCTGGTGTGGTGCTTGCAGTTAGTTCGAATAATTTAAATAAAAAAATGTTGTCCAGGGGTAAAAAAATGGTTTTAAGTGTGCAACAAAATAATCCAACTTTTTTAGAACACTCAGAAAGTGAATCGGATCCTGAGGGGTTTGAAGGTAAGTGAAATACTAAATGAGTACCCACGTTAACATTTTTACAGACGTGTATTATCCAAAATTTTATTTCATACCGTATATATGTTGTTAATTTGATTTTTTCCGCTTGCTGTAAAATTTCTTTTAGTCCCGATAATAATAATAATAATAATAATTTTCTAGACTAAAAATTATAGCAGAATTAAATATATAGAATAGTAGGTATTTTAATAATATTTGCATAGGTAATTCTGCAGTAGTATTGTAAGGAAATTTTGCAGTAGTTTTGTAAGGAAAAGGTAGGTTTGTGGGCTAAGTTGCGTAATTTTATTTCAGATAAGGAATACGTTCCCCCAACAGATATTTTGACCAGCAGTAGTGAAGAGGATGAACCTAATGAAAAATTAGGATCACAGTTCTTGACAGCACAGACGTCTGGAAAAGAAAATGACACTAATAAGACGGAGACAGGCAGCTTGGTTTCAACTCATGTGACTGCAGAGATTGAACCGAATTTTATTAATATAGTAGACGAAGTACAACCTTATGAAATGGAAAGAAACAGTAAGAAAAAGAAACAGTCGAGAAAAAGAAAAAGAGATGAAACGAGTTGGAAGTATAAGCAATCAGCTGCTGCACGTGCACATGGTGAGGAATATATTTCATATAAAGGAACGGTAGTTCCAGCAAAAACCGTAAAGCTTGGGTTACTATGTACTGAAACGTGCAGGTTTAAGTGCGGACAAAAGATTGATGCTGAAACTCGCCGTGAAATACATTCCAGGTTTTATCGGTTGGATATTAATGCCAAAAATGCGCTACTGTTTAAAAGTATTGAAAAGTGCACAATACAGCGGCAACGTACCAATGCAACCAAGCACAAAAGTGCATCATACAAATTTAAAATTACATGTAAGGGAATATCACACCAAATTTGTAAATCTGCATTATGCTCCTTGTATGGTGTTGGTCGAAAAAAAGTTGAATTACTCCAAAACCAAGTAAAAGGGGGTAAATCAGCACCTTCTCCTGATTTACGTGGTAAACATTATAGCAGACCCCATAGGACTGAAGACGAAGTAATAAACTTTGTGAAAGCACATATTCAGTCATTTCCAGCGGAAGAGTCCCATTACTCCCACAATAAAAATCCACATAAGCTGTTCTTATCACCAACACTAAACATGTCTAAAATGTACAGCCTATACCTAGAAAAATGTGAAGCAGAGAAAAACTGGACGCAGTGATACTTGTAGCTTATGCGACTCTGGTGAAGCAAACACAGCACATAAAGAAAATTGAAGCAGCATTTCACCTTCAAAGACTTGATAGAAAGAAAGCTACCGACAATCCCGAAATAATCTACATAACAGTTGACCTACAACAGACCATGCCATTACCAAAGTTAACCACATCCAAGGCATTCTATCTCTGGCAGATGTGGTTTTATAAAGGGATTCATGCCGTATCCACAAATAATGGCGAGAGAGGTTATTTTTTTACTTGGACAGAAGATGTCGCAGGCAGAGGCTCTCGGGAAGTTACAAGTGCATTGTGCACTTTCATTGAATTGAATGAGCAAGCTTTAAGGGAAAAACAGCATTTAATCATTTGGTCCGATTCATGCGCTGGACAGAACAAAAATTTTCAAACAGTATGCCTTTATCAATATTTAGTACTTAAAGGAACATTCTTAAGTATTGAACACAAATTTCCAGAAGTTGGACATTCCTACTTAGATTCCGATCGGGACTTTGGTAGAATAGAAAAAAATCTCAGAAAACATGATTTGATCTACGTTCCCGATCAATATCGTGACATCATCAGAGAATCTTCAAAAAAAAAATCATGTGACTGACATGACTAATCATTTTCGTGATATAAATCAACTACAGGTTCACCTCAAAGTGGTGCAGAAAAAGAAAAATCTTCTGCAAGAAAAAGTACCTTTTCGAGATGGAATAAAATGGATGAGTAGAGGAGTTCGGATCTTATTTATACAAAGAAAGCTATGACGCATATACACCGTTTAAAAAAGTGTCACTTTTAAAGAACCAAGCTAGAATTCCCAATCCAACAGACGTCCAATTTCCAAGAGTTCGAGGAAAAACGGGAGAATTATCTGAAAAGAAAATTCAAAATTTAAGAGAGCAGCTAGCGTACGTAAAAGAAGAATACCGATGGTTTTATGAAGAAGTTCTTGGCCAGGCAAATGCAGCAACTAAGATTCAAAGACGATCCATTTAATTACTTAGCATACAGGGTGTATTCAGTAAATTAAAGGTTTATCAACACTTGTTGCTTTCTTTCACATAATTCGCCTTCACTAGTTGCAATATTATTAGTGAAAGAAGGTGTTATGTACCAATAAAGTCATCAAAAGTAATCTAAATTATATATATATTTTTAAAATTTTCACAATAGATGATATTTTGAAACCAGCATTATGCATACAAACCTCTAAAACACATACAATATTTGTAAAATAAAAATCCACACCAATTTTTAAAAAATATTGATTATCTCAGAACTACATTTTTGTAACTTAACCCCTTCATCCACTGGGCTCTTCAATTGTTTGTGTTTTGTTTTAAAAAATAGGTTTGGCTAGCCCCTCATTTATGGACCACTCTGTATATTTAAGAAAAATTGTTAAATATATTATTTATAAATCGTACATGGCTGATCGTGTCATTGAACGAAAATCGAAGCTCGGGTATATCACGAAAATTTAAAGATGACAGTGTACCATACATTTACGGATAAATTCCAGTGCAATGCTGGATCTCTTAAGCAGTTATACCCGAACTTGTAATTTGAAACTGATGATAATTGCATCGAATATTTGAGGCTGTCGAAATCGTGGAACTTTATTACACTGTTTGTATTACATTTTCATGCATCTGTCCATACATTCAATTTACATAATTAATTTATGTTTGAATTGGATTTAATCAACAATTTTTAGCAGCGTTGTCAGTTGTGAAGTTAATATCTGTTAAAAAATGTTTACTCTAAATAATATCAAACCGTATTCTTCTAAAGAGATGCATTATTTTCAGGGACACTATATTTTTTAAAACGAGCTTAATTTTCAGTATCACTAACACATTGAGCACCAGGAAAATATATTGTTGAATCCTGGAATCATTTTTTTGTAGATTAATTCCAATGTATTCGGCCGATGAGTTAAAATTATTAAGGTTATACAGGGTGTTACGCATAAGTACCGACACAAAACAGGAGCGTGTTGAGAACCCCAAAATATGATTTAATGCAATTTACCTCTATACCAAGTTGTACCCCTAAGGAGTTACCTAAGGTGTGGCCATAAATTTAGAAAAAACTTAATATCTGCAACCGTTTAACTTAAAAAAATCTATATTTGGTCAATTATTTAAGCGCTTCATGACCCAAGTAGCACCATAAAAACATTTTGGGTTTATTTGAGTTTTAAAATGGTTTTAATGTAAATAAGAAGATACTGGTTTTAAAGTTACCTTATAGATATACTGCGGGCACTTAAAAGCCGTTTAGCATTTAATACTGGTTTTAAAATGGTTTAGTTTCAATTAACTTTAAAACTACTTAGTTTTATGAAAGACTTCAGGTTGTTTGGTTTTATTATGTTCTAGATTGTGACGTTTTAGTTTTTAAGTAGTTTTAAAGAGATCCTTAATGTAACTAATAAAACTTATTAAATCTGCTTGATCTTAGGACAATTTGGTTAGTAAATATTGCGTTTTAAAACCATTTAATTACTTTACCTTATAACGGCTTTCTTAAATGAAATTAGATTGTTATATTAAAACGGAACGCTCTTAACTAAATCAATTTGGTTATAGCAAAGACTAACTGTACTTCTTGTTAAAAACAATAAAACTAAACTCATCCCTTCTTTTTACGTGGCCTAAATGAACCCCGCATTTTGTATCATGTCAAACAGTGGTGTACTTACAATAATTAGAAAAACTGAAAACAATGTGTTATTATTTGTCTAAAAATATATAAAAACACAAACGATTTATACGACACGGATATTTTAAGGTTAGGTTTACATTAAAACTGAGCGGCATTTATCACAGCCGCATTTAAACTAAACCAAATCACAAGCGAACCTTGCTTTTGTCTAGGGTATGTACTCTTGGAACAGTATAAAACTCGATTAAATAAAACCCTTTAATAACGTTTCCTTGTTCATTAACTAAACGGTTTTATTGATTTTCCGGCCATTTTACTTTCTCGAAACGGTGGAAGCCATAGATAACAATATTTCAGCTTACATAAAAACGACAAGTTAACCACTTAAACGTATAATTTAGATTTCTTTTAATACAGAAAAATCTAAAATAGATAAAATTATGTTTCTTTCAAATTTGATTTTTCAATTTTTAATTTTTTTTTTTGGGTTATAAAACTTAGTAATATAGGTGCATATAAATATTCTTTTTGGTTAGAGCATTATCACATTATCATATTCAAATATAAATTGCTTTTATTTGCTAAAATGATGTACGAGTATAGTTTTAAAAAACTATTTTCATATGTTAACAATAAGATAAATTATCTTTAAAAGTAAACATGTAACTAACATTTTTAAGTCCACTTCAAAACCGCGTGGGATTAAAATGTATTTAAACTGATTTTAAAAGGGTCTTCACAGTAGCTTTAAAAACAGTTGTTCTAGATAATATAGTTTTATGGTGGTTTTAATTTTGTTTTATTGACCTCTTTCAGAGTGGGTCCTTTTATGCTGAAGGCATATTTATTATAACCTTAAGGCTTCTCTTAAAACTAATTGGTTGTAATTGCAGTTTTATTCTACAGTTTTAAAGCATCCTTGAAGTACTGAATAAAACCGTTCGGTGCCACTTGGGGAGTCTTAATTTGAGGGGGTGAGTAAGAATTGAAATATTTTAAGGGATGGTTTTGCTGTAACCCACCCTTATAACTAATTCTAGTGTTGTATTGTTGTTTGTGGTAGTGACGATAGTAATATTACGAAGGGTTGTTTGTTCCAGTTTTTCTTTGTGGCAGTTGACATATTGGTATTATTGTACTTATAATTATAATGAAAGAACAATCATATCGAAGAAAAAATAAAGCAAGGCTTAGGCTGTCCACTAAAAGAAAAATGCCGTGGAAAAAAACAACTAGTTTTCCTAATAAAAAGGTAACTGGTGAATATTTATATAGAATTTTTGGCCTAGTTAATATATGTACATATGAACAAATCTGATAAAAAATTTAATAGTAAGAGAGTATAAAAGCTATAAAAAAAAAATATTTAGAAGGTCCTAATGTCACCGAAGAGACTTTGAGTATTTTAGGTAAAAAATTGTAAATTTTGGACCACAAATTTTTTTATTACTTTACAAAAAAATTTGAAAAAATTCAGCATAGGGTATTTTGACCTGGAAAAGACGAAAATGATCATAAAAACGGATAGGGTTCATGTAGAAGGAGATATGGGGCCGAAAGAGCAATTTTGGGGCCTTACGAAAAAACTGAGAAGCTCTAGAAAAATGTTGAGGTAATTTTTGGCTTTTCCAGACCCAAATTACGCTATAGATTTTTTTCGGAATTTTTCGAGTTAAAATAAAGAAATTAGAATTCGCACGTGCTCAAAAAAAAAGGCGCGAGAAATTGAAAATCTATCTTCTAAAGGAAAATCCGCACAAACTTTTAGAGGCCATTTTCTTTCTTTTTATGACATTCTATGACATGAAAAGTCACAATTAGTCGACCGTTTGGAAAATATTTTTTTTTTTTTAAAGAAGAAGAACTCTCCAGGACATGAGTGCAGATAAACCATTCCTGGGCCCATATTATTTGAAATATGACCAAAATATGTTGGAGAGCGGTTCAATAGAGTATAAAAGTTATAAAAAAAAAATATTTAGAAGCTCCTAGTATCACCGAAGAGACTTGGAGTATTTTAGGAAAAAAATTGTAAATTTTGGACCACAAAAATTTTTATTACTTGACAATTTTTGTTTAAAAAAATTCAACATAGGGTATTTTGACCTGGAAGTAGATGAACTAGAGGAATTAACCAGAGGCCAGCATGCCTCGGATTTATGGTATATTGAGAGAAGAAAGAGACTTACAGTATCGCTCTTTGGGGTTGTTTGCAAGAAAACAACAACAACCAGCTGTAAATCACTTTTGGAGACAATATTTTATCCCAAAAGATTTTACTCGGCAGCTAGAAAGCAACTAGAAGAAATAACTAGGTCTTTTTGTTGATATCGAACAACCTTTTTTGGCAGCAACTCCAGATGGTCTTATAGAAGAAGAGGTCTTTTTTGCTTGTAAAGTATGTTTTCTTTTATTTCTTTGTTTCTTTGCATTTTTGTAAATAATTTCAAAAATTATGTATATTTTAAACTATGTATACCACAACGTGTGATTTTTGCCTATATCAATAAAATGTAAGAGTTTTCGTTTTTTGTAATTTTTAAAAACAATAGTAGGTGTGTGTATATAATGCAACATTTTAAAGTGAAAAATTAAACAAGTTTATGGGCCTATAAATTTCACAGGGGTCAAATATGTAAAAAAATTGGTTAAAATTAGCCTTAGTGTTCGAGAAAGTCTCGAACACATTGAATTTATTATTTACAATAAACACATTTTTTTTGTATCATCCTGTATATTTCTATTCATAGTAAAGACTCAAAGTGGAACAGCTCTAGTTTTTTCGCAATCTTTCAAAATACTAGAATAAGCCCCAATCAAGGGTAATAAAAAAATCCATTAGAACGGCAAATAGTCCGTTATAACTTATTAAACTTAGGTAGTTGGTACTAATCCAAAACAATCTTAAGGAGGTCCTTTCGCCACCAAGGTTAAATAAAAAATATTAGATTATGACTAAAATTATTTTTTTCTAATAGTTGATGTCCTTATTTATCTAATAGTGAACTTTTAACTATACCTTACCGTGCAAATTTTTGAGAAAAAAAGAATGTTAAAAATGTGAGTATTTGTACAGTGTCTTATGAGAAAGTAAGACTTCAACAACAATTTTCGAATTGTAATTAAGTATACTATTATTTATTGATTAGATGGAGTAGAAAAAAACTAAAAATAAGGTTTTTGAAATATTTAGGTTTTGTTTTTTACAATAAAATATACAGGGTGTACCAATAAAAACTCCCAGGCCGGATATTTTGGTAAATAATAGAGATATTTTAATTCTGTAAAAGCCAGTTCATAGAGCGCTAAGAGAGCTTCAGTTTTAGATATAAATTAATTTTAAATAGGTCAATATGTAGATGGCGCTGCGCTCAATATATTTTTTTCGATGGGAGAATCTGTTTTATATAACGCATCTTGTAAAAAATGCATTTTTAAGCAGATTTTGTTCTATAAAGTAATTCGATAAATCTAGCCATTTTTGATATACAGAGTGGGTCACTCAAAACAGTTTAATCCTGTTTTTCAGCATTAATCATTGGATTTTAAGAAAATGATAAAACAGGTCGATTTTTATTTCAAATTAAAAACATTTTTGCAATACAGACATCTGTCATGTGTCAACCCCCTGCCTTGCACTTCTCCAACACCTTAATTTTAAATAGGTAATGTACCATGTATGGCACATCATTGCAAAGATAATTTTATAAAATTAATTTATATCTAAAACTAAAGCTCTCTTAGCGCTCTATGAACTGGCTTTTACAGAATTAAAATATCTCTATTACTTACCAAAATATCCGGCCTGGGAGTTTTTATTGGTACACCCTGTATAGGTTACCGTGGAATTTATTGAGAAATTAATATTAAAAAATCACAAAAAATTTTCAACTAAGTTGTTTGAATTTTTTTTTTTAATATTAATTTCTCAATAAATTCCACGGTAACCTATATATTTTATTGTAAAAAAAAAACCTAAATATTTCAAAAACCTTATTTTTAGTTTTTTTCTACTCCATCTAATCAATAAATAATAGTATAATTCGAGAATTGTTGTTCAGGTCTTACTTTCTCGTAAGACAGTGTACAAATACTCACATTTTTAAAAAAATATTTCTCAAAAAATTTGCACGGTAAGAACTATTAGAAAAAAATTAATTTTAGTCATAATCTAATAACTCTTTTTTTAACATTGGTGGTGAAAGGGGTGGCGAAAGGACCTCCTTAAAAGACGGTTTTTCCCGAAAAATATGCCTGGTGCTTCTGGAGGTATAAGGAGGAAGACAAAGTTAATAAAAAGGGTACAATAATGACAGACTTCAACGATATTTCGTGTATAAATAAAACGTTTTGTAAGCGGATAAAAATTACGTGGTAATTTTTTTTTCTTGGATTACAATATTCTTAAAGGATGATTCTAAGTTTATCTTAGAATTTTTTTTTGCCTATGAAACAAGAAATTAATTAGGTCGTCATATTGACATTTTTAAAACTCCGCAAAAAAATACCTAAAAAAAATTCAAAATTTTTTTTCTATGACAAACCATTATACAATTGTTTTTCCTAGACATCTCAAAAATATTTTTTTAAGTATTGAAAAATAATGATATAATCTGTTATCAGCCGACTCTCTACATTTGTGTCAAAACTCGAGCGTTAAATTCCCCTTACTATATAAAAAATATATTATAAAATGTTCCTAAGTCCGTGCAAAATTTAGCCACTCCCTATATAAACGAAATGCATTTTACCGCTGGAGGCGCCACTTAACGGTGTTCAAATTTGCGCTTTTAGAGGTACAGCTGATAACGTTTTACGAGCTTATTTTTTAAGATATATTTTTTGTTCTTGGGTTAGAATGTTATGAATCTAAGTTTTTTAGTTTTTTCTTATGAAGCACGAAACTAGATCTTAAAGATCCTCATTTTTTGACATTTTTAGAACTCTGCCAAAACAACACATGAAAAAAATTCAAAATTTTGTTCTAACATAAACCTTTAAAATTGTTTTTTCTAGACATCCCAAACAGATTTTTTTTTAATGTTGGAAAATGAGCCTGTAATCTGTTATCAGCCGACTCTCTACATTTGAGTCATAACTCGAGCGTTAGATTCCCCTTAAATCATATTTAGCGGTGCCTAACATGCATCTGTTCTGTGTCAGTACTTATGCGCAGCACCCTGTATATATACAAGGTTGGAAACCAAACAAATATCTTTAAAAAGGAAACGATGATATTAATGCAGGTTGCTGTAATGATGCGACTCTTTTGTTATTGTACTTCCGATTAGCAATAATAAAATTAATAGTTTAGTAAATGTGAATCGCTTAATCTTTCCAATTTTTACAGATAATCATACTAAACTGAAGGGTGAACGATTCCCGAAATAATGGCACGTTTTTACTCAAAATCGCTTACAAATCTCTCTAAATCTTCGAAATCATCACGGAAATCCCAAAAACCACTACCAAAATCACCCCCGAAATTATGGTCGTATTCCCGAAATCACTTCGATTACTTTTCGTGCTCCAAAATCAACATGATGCGGAAATCATTGTGTCCAGGATGGTCCTGGTTTGGAGATTTGACGATCTTTATCCGGCTCTGGGTTTACACTAAAAATTATCCGGGGAATAGGCGCGGCAGGTGGACCAAAAAAAAGTGAAGGACAAAAAAGATCTTTTGAATATTCTTCAAGAAAATTTTACTCATTTTATAATAATATTGATCATTAATTGGAAGTTATACAATTTGTGTTATAGATACGCACAAACAAGTTCCAAATAAAATTTACATGGATTTAAAAAATACGTATTTTAAAATTATTTTTAGATATACAAGGGTGTTGCGTTTTTTCCTGGCAAATTAAAATGTATATTTTATTACAGTTTTAGAATGATTTGATAATACTCTCTTTAACCTTATAATTTTTTTTTAAATATTACAGGTTTGCCAAGCAATTTTTTTTATGAAATTAGAGAATGAAGTAGACCTCAAATTAAATTATCATAATTTAAGTAGGTTTACAATGATTTAAAAATTATTTAAAATACACTTATAAGATAGTAAGCTAACGAATAGTAGTGATAGAACTGGAATATTATATACAGAGGGTTTAAAAATTTCTTAAATATGGCTAATTTTAAGTGCAATTTACTCAAGTTTTTCAAATACAACACCCTGTATATTATTTAACCATATTCCTTATAAATTTGCCTATCCAACGATACCAGTATGTTAGCCAATAACTCATATACAGGGTGTCCCATCAGTGCGTAATTAATCGGTAGTTGTTTTATTATTGGAAATACGAAGAAATGTTTAATACAAAAGTTGTATGACCATATTTAACAATAATTATTCTTAAATATACAGGGTGGTACATAAACGAGGTACTGACCAAACCTATATTTTTTTAAAGCAAAACACACTGAAGGTAGTTATACATATTTGATTGTTTTCACATAGTCAAACAATTTTAATTGACTTCATATATAGGGTGTGTCAAAATGCGAGGTTAAGATTTTCTCAATTTTTAAGTGAAATACTCTGTATGTTATAACTCATTAATTAATACCGGGTATTCCATATAAAAAAATGAGAAAATCGTAACGTCGCATTTTGACACACCCTATATACAATATAACGAATGAAATCAATTAAAATTGTTTGACTATGTGAAAACAATCAAATATGTATTACACCTGCAGGGTATTTTGCTTTAAAAAAGTATAGTTTTTGGTTAGCACCTCGTTTATGGACCATCCTGTATATTTAAAAATAATTGTTAAATATGGTCATACAACTTTTGTATTTTTTTTTTTGTATTTCCAATAATAAAGCAGCTATCGATCAATTACACACTGATGTGTTATTGGTTAACATGTTGGTATCGTTAGATAGGTAAATTTATAAGGAATTTTATGCTAAAATAATATAAAGCGTGTTATATTTGAAAAATTGAGTAAATTGAACTTAAAATTTGTTTCAAAACACTCTGTACAAAATAAATCAGTTCTACCACAATTATTTTTTAGCTTAGTATCTTATAAGTCTGTATTTTAAACAAATTTTTAAATCATTGCAAATCTACCTAAATTATGATAATTTAATTTAAAGTCTGTATCATTCTCTAATTTCATAAAAAAATGAATTGCTTGGCAACCTTGTAATATAAAAAAATCTAGGGTTGAAGACAGTATTACCAAATTCTAAAACTGAAATAAAATACAGAGTGTTCAATTTAAAAAATATACATTTTAATTTGCCAGGCAAAAACGCAACACCTTGTATATCCAAAAATATTTTAAAAATACATATTTTTTTAAATCCATATAACTTATTCGAAACTTGCTTGCGTATCTATAACATAAAATAAAATATTGAACAATTACGCACTAATGGGACACTCTGTATATGATGATCGTATAAAATTAAGGGCGAATTCTGCGAAATCATATAAAACCATGGTTGATTTCGCAGAACATCGAAATGATAAAAATATATAGAAGATTTCGGCGAAATGGCCGAAATCTTACAAATTATAAGGGATTTCCGAAATATGGGTATTTTTTGACCTTAGTGGTTTTACCTCTCGTACTAAACTCAGTATGGACGAATTCAGGAAAACAAGGTCTATTAAAATTTGCTGGAAAATACATGTAAATTCAAGAACTTGAGGGTATTTCAGGTAGATTCAGAAATAAAAAAAAAATATATGTATTATGCGTCATTATAAGTTGCAAAGTTTTATAAATATCATCGTTTCCTTTTTAAAGATATTTGCGTGATTTCATACTTCATCCCAAGCCTGTATAGTAAAAAATTATCAATCATTTCTTTTACAAATATTAGTTGCTTATTTCTTTTCAAATACTTTCTTCTTTTCAGACTACTAACTATTTAAATATTTTTTAGGAATTTTATAACAATTTATAGCGGAAAATAAAGGTTTATAAAAAATATGTTTATCTGTAATTGTATGAATAGAAAAAAAATCTATCTTGACTGTCACTGCTTTCCGGATGATCATAAATCACTCTTATTTTAGTTGTTAATGAGAAAATTTGATATGAATTTTCATATTTCTCATTTCCACAATTAATATCCCTAAATTTTGTCCAAAATACAAGGATTAGAATAAATTATTCAAAAATTTTTGAAAATATTGTAGAAAATTTTTGAAAAATGATTTCAGATATCCCATTGTTTTATTTTTTGTTCCAAAGGATTTGAAAAATGTTTTATAGAAATTTTTGAAATATTTGTATCAAAAACGAAAAGTGTCAAATCAATTTTCCTCATTAACAGACACAACCTCTCAATGAAACTATTAGCAAAAAAATCACCAGTTGGGCAGTGTCCGTCAGACAAATATTTCCACCAATCAGGCTGTGACATTTTTTAAGCATGAATAAAAAAATATATAAATAGTATAATGTAAATTAAAATAAATGGTAACAGAGTAACAAATTAGCTATGTGGAAGGTGTCAAATTTTCAAAATGGCAACTATTTCCAAGTTTAAATCCTATTGGACACTGGAGCGGAACTAGAAAAGTTTCGAAAGAGCCTAAATTCGCACCTGAATATTTACTAAAATGTTATAGGTAAAAAAATTATCCGGATTATTATATGGTAAAACTAGTAGTTTTAGTAGATCCCCAAATAAAACTTATGTACGATTTAGTAATGTGTGATTTACCTGAAACTTCAGATATGTTACAATTAATGATCATTCATATGATGATTGCTGCGAAATCGTATAAATTTAAGAGAAATATTTTCTATCTTCTATGTATCAAGTGGGAGAACTGTATCAAGAAATAATGTGACAACTACGCCCACAATAAGTGGAGTTGTTGTATATAAAATGGCGCATTATTTCTTGGTAAATTTCTAGCAAGCCTAAGCCTAGACTCTACTATATTGATCGAAAGTTACCACTTGCACAAACTTCTGTCACCGCTTAGATTATTATTGTACATTGTGTTATTTCTGGAAATTTATCAAGACATTTATTTTGCTCATCGATACCCTAATTTTAATTGGATGTATCACGCATGACTAAAACTTTTCAGCGGATCAAAGAAAACTATTTATTTTATTATCAATACTAAACAGATGTTCAAGATACGACATAATAATTTATTGGAAAAGTATGTTACGATGTGTATCAATATCAATATCAAAAACGCAATTTCTGAAAAATATGGGATATGTCTAAAGTGACCAACCGTCCCGAATTAGGCGTGATAGTTCCGATTTTGTCCCATTTTTGTCCGATTAAAACAATTTTATCCCAAATTCGTCCTATTAAAAACGATTTTGTTCAGCTTCTTAAGCCTTTATGGTGACGTTTTTTTGCTTTTCAATAAACCGTTACTATTTCAAAAAATTAAATTCGTCAACGAAAAATTTCCAAATTTCAATGTTTTCGATTTGTCCCGCTTTGTACTTTTTAAAATATGGTCACTTTAGTTATGTCCTATTAAAATTAGGATATCGTGGTGTTGAAAAATAAATATTGATAATGGATTTATTCGCTGGATACAAATAAATATCTAAAAGCAATATATCAATCCACGGCAAATAATAATAATAACCGTCCCTTTCCCCGGACAAGCTCAGCTTTTGGGGTTAAAATTCACTCGTAAGGGGGTGAATTAGGGAGAGTATTATTATTATTATTATTATTATTATATATAATGTAACGCTTTCGCTGCCCAAGCTTTAATGCCAATCGGTATACGAACATTTAGAAGTTTGGACGTTCATTAACGTCATGGGTCATACATAATGAAAATCTAAAAGTTTATTCTGCGAAATAGCTATTTTATATACAGGGTGATTATAAATACAGATAGCAGCTAACACAAAAAGAGAAAAGAATATAGACATCTACAGGATGTCAAGTACTGATGTCAAAAACGTATATTACCGGGCCGCTGAAAGTACTACCTATAAATTACAAGGTAGTCAAGCATTTCATGAATGGTTGACCAGAGAATATAAGTTCTCTAAGGAGTGGAATAAATGAGGAATTAATAAATCGAAAGAAGGGTATCCAAATGGTGGTACAATTAGCCAATGAAGCTGCAGCCACTATGTCATAATCTTGTAGGAAAGGCTGGAACATTAAAGGCGGGGAGTCAAAAACAATTAAGAGTAGTCTGAAAGAATGAAAAAAGACGTAAACTCTCGTCGTAGTTCTATACAGGCTGTCCCATTAGTGCATAATTGCTTGATATTTCAATTTGTATTATAGACACATGTTTTGAATAAAAGTTATGTGGATTTGAAAAAACATGTTTTTAAATGGAACACCCTGTATTTTATTTCAGTTTTAGAGTGGCACGGTAATACTGTATTCATCACTAGAATATCTCTCAACTTATAAGGACAAGTTGTGATGAAAGAATTGGTTCATTTTATACATTGATTTAATTATAAATATACAGGGTGCCCCATCAGTGAGTAATTGATCGATAGATATTTTATTATTGGAGATATGAAGAAATGTTTAATACAAAAGACATTGCATTGCAATTTTTGGTCAAATGGAGTTATCTGCAAGAATCGCTAAATAGTAATATTGACATTTGTGTCAAAAATGAGACATGTACTTTACTTAGATCCGGTCCTGCACAATTTTTTGTACCCACCTCCTCTATTTCATACGGTGCAATAACAAGGCAAATATGCAGATATTTTCATGTATTGTTGGTGGCAGATGCCTCCTTTTTGCACCAGATAGTTGAATTATTATTAAATATACATGGTGGTCTATAAATTAGGGTAAAACTAAACGGATAGTTTTTTAAACCAAACACCCTGTAGACAGTTAGGCCTCATAGATTTGCTTGTTTTTACATCATTTTATAATTTTAATAGACTAAACGTTCCTAAAAATGTTTCATCTTCATTTATTTGCTGTGATGCATACAGAGTGTGTCTAAACTTGAGGTCACAATATTCTCAATTTTTTCAAATATATCCTGTGTGTTATACCACCAATTTATAAATTAATTTCTTTCCTTTTTTTATTTTGTTGGGCATTCTATTTCTAAGCGAATGTTTTCTCAAGATTTTGATGGTTTTACCATAAAAAGTGACGTATTTTTTCACATTTTTCTAAGTGGCTTTGGAAAATATGGACTTATTAAGGGTAAAATGCTGAAGTAATTTTTTGTAACTCATTTGTCAGAATTAATAAATGGTTTTCTATTCCTTCGACGTTACAAGTAATATGAACCATTGTAAATAAAATTTTAAAATCAGTTTAGGCTCAAGAATGCCAAACAAGATATAAAGTAAAGAAAGTAAATTATTAGATAATTAATTTTGTGGTGTAACATACAGGTCATTTTATTTGAAAAAAAAAAAAAAATAAAATCGTTTTCTTGCGTTTTGGCACACCCTATATACAACTGGGTACACGGTGGAAGAGTGATTGTGTTATTGGTAGATGCTGTAGACATGTCACTTTTTTATGACGTTTTGAAAATTTCTTTATCGTTTTTCGACGGTTTATTAAAAACAAATAATTTTTTAATATTTTTCCTAAACATCCTTTGCCTCTCTCTACCTCATCACGCACACAGAAATTTCGTCGGGCGCCATTTTGTTTCGGCTAAATTTCGTATTAGGGGTTTCCGAGCGACTTTAAAAAATCGTACCGTCCGAATGGAAGAATCGATTTCGATGAAACTTGGACCGAAGGTGTAAACCCACGAGACGCTCCAAAAAAAAAAAAATTCGATGTCAAAATCTATTTGGCGGTTTCCATGGAAACCGCGAAAAACCACCCAAACTCGTGTTTTTTGAGCCACTGCTCCCTTTTCAGAGAACTGGGTGCACAGTGGAAGGGTGATTGTGTTATTGGTAGATGCTCTAGAAATGTGAGGTGACTATAGGAGGTTTTCATCTGTCACCTGTCAACTGTCACTTTTTTATGACGTTTTGAAAATTTCTTTATGGTTTTTCGACGGTTTATTAAAAACAAATTTTTAATATTTTTTCTAAACATTCTCTGCCTGTCTCTACCTCATCACGCACACAGAAATTTCGTCGGGCGCCATTTTTTTTCTGCCAAATTTCGTATTAGGGTTTCCGGGCGACTTTAAAAAATCGTATCGTCCGAACGGATGGATCGACTTTAATAAAACTTGGACAAAACGTGTAAACCCATGAGATGCTCCTAAAAAAAATCAGCGTCAAAATCCATTTGGAGGTTTTGATGGAAACATCGAAAAACCACTCAAAATCGTGTTTTTTTGAGCCACTGCTCCCTTTTCAGAGAACTGGGTGCACGGTGGAAGGGTGATTGTGTCATTGGTAGATGCTCTAGACATGTAAGGTGACTATAGGAGGTTTTCATCTGTCACCTGTCAACTGTCACTTTTTTATGACGTTTTGAAAATTTCTTTATCGTTTTTCGACGGTTTATTAAAAACATTAAGTCTATTAAAATTGTTTGACGATGTGAGAACAAATAAATTTGTTATACAAGGAGGTTTTATTTTAAAACACTACGTTTTTCCACCACTCATTCATTAATTTTCCTGTATACTTAGGAATAATTTTAAAATAAGGTCGTACAGCTTAAAAATATCTTCGTATCTTTAACAATAAAACAGCTATCGATCAATTACGCACTGATGAGACACCCTGTATATGTATAATAGGCTACATAGGTAAATTTATAATGAATTTGATGCTAAAATAATATACATGGTGTTGCATTCAAATTGGGTAAAATGAAGTTAAAATGAGCCATATTTACGAGATGTTTTAAAATCAAAACCCTCTGTATAAAATAAACTAGATCTATCATGTCTATTCGTTAGTTTGGTATCTTATAAGCCTGTATTTTAAATAATGTTCAAAGCATTGATAAACTACTTAAATTCTGATAATTTTATTTAGGGTCTCTATCATTTTATATCACAAAAAATTAATTGCTTGGCAATATTTTTTAAAAATATTCTAGGCTTTAATACAGTATTTCCTAAGAATTGTAAAACTGAGATAAAAATACAGTGTTCCATTTAACATATATATAGTTTTACTTTCCTAGCAAAAGCGTTGTTCAATCAGAACATAATAAAATAACATCCTGTACATCAAAGTTTAATTTATTTCACCATAAATTAAACAGTTGAAATTAGAACGATTTCTGGTCGGCGAACCTGAATACTGCAACTCAGCGAAAATATCTAGTTCGTTGTTTAATTAATTAGCAAAGTTTTGTTATCTTATTTTTAATATTATTGAAATTATGCTCTTTAACCCCACGTTTCGTCTATCCAACATCCTTAAAATTAATATAATAATTATTAAAAAATAGCCCTTATTTTTTAATACAAATTAGTCATTGGTCCTTCGAGCAGCAAAAGTGTAAAAAATATTAAATTAATAGTCCAGAAAAAAATGCCTACAAAAAGCGAAGAAATAGACAAAATAGCAAAAGATCAAGAAAAAATTGGTAAGCAAATAGTACAATTGCTTAGCAATGCCAAAAAAAGACTCGTCATCTAGAAAAACAGAAGAGTATATTGCAAATAAAACTGAAGAAAGAGAGAAGGTATTGGAGTAAGCGAATGAAAACCATTTCAAAGCCTTAAAAATAGGTCTCTCCGATCATGTGTATTTTACAAGTCAGTATTTTGATCAAATAAAAGGGAAACACGATGAATACAAGGAATATCTGAAAGATTGTTCAAAAGCAGACCCAAATATACAACCAAATAGTAATGAAGAAGTGGAACAGCAACTTAGAATCAAAAAACAAATGGTAAAAATGGAACAATTCAAACGCACTATCCAACAAATACAACAAGAAGCAACCCAAGGTAAAACAAAATACAGGTATAAGGCATTAACCAACAAAGTGCAAAAACAATGGGATGCAATAATAGAATTACATGAGGAAATTATGGTATACGAAACGCGTTTTACACATGAGTATTTTGTTATGGACAGATATATAAGTATGGAAAACCAATATGAAATAGTAATGGAAGAACTGAATACAAAAACAAAAGAAAATTCAGGTAATACTCTAGAAAGTATTAAATCCAATGTGGTATTACCAAAAATAAATATTCCCTTCTTTGATGGCAACTACGAGAATTGGTGTTCCTTCAATGATATATTTCAAAAGGTTATACATGAAACATCATTATCAAAAACAGAAAAGATGCAATATCTGAAAACCAGTTTAAAGGGTGAAGCCTTCAAGTTAATACAGCACTTTAAAATTACTGAAGATAACTATGAGATCGCTTGGAACACACTACAGAATAGATATGAAAACAAGCGCCAGATATTATCCACATTATTAGATAGAATAATAGATTTACCAGTATCCAAACGAGAATCGCCGAATGATATCAAGCTATTACATGATGTAACCGCTGAAAGCCTTCAAGCCATAAAGAACTTGGGAGTCAAGACGGATTATTGGGGTCCATTACTAACACGTATCATAATGCGAAAGTGGGATTCAGAAACAAACAGAATTTATGAGCAAAGCCTAACCGAACCAAATGAGATACCACATTTTGAAGATGTCATGAAGTTCATCGAAAGACGATTTTAAGAACTAGAAAAATCTAGTACCGTTAAGAAGCCAAATGGGTTCTCCCAGACTGATTTTAAGCCAAAAAGTCAAGACTGCGTTACATAGCATATACCAATGCATACAATTTAAAACATTGTCTATAGCTGATAGAAACCAATTTATCAGAAACAATCGGCTTTGTTACAACTGTATGACACAACTGTATGACACGTAACACACTGTATATCCAAAAATATTTTAATATTATGTGTTTTTCAAATCTATATAACTTTTATTAAAAACTTGTTTGTGTGTTTATGCCACAAATTGAAATATCGACCAATTAGGTACATCATTTAATTAGAACCTGTTAAATCCTTGCTATGTTAAATTCACAAACATAATATTAAAAACAAATTCATAATGCACTAATTTAAGAACTTTTTCACATGCCTACGGGGTTATAAAGACAATTCACTACATAGCGGCTTGTCTACATTCATAGAAGCATACTTCTTCAAATGACGTTACAAAACGTCATGGGCATGGGGGAAAGAACTATCATGACGTTAATGAACGTCATGGGCAGCGAAAGTGTTCACTCAAAACAAGTTTAATAATTTGACTTCCAGTAAAATCTCACGCAACATGATTGTTTTCAAGAATGGTCCGGAGTCCTTTAGTTAAAAAAAATTAATACATAGTAATAATTAATATCAAAGGACAAGGAACATTTTAAATTGGCTCTCTGTAGAAAAATTTGAATTTTTTGCCGTTTCGCTAAAATTCAAAAATTATGTAGATATTTTCATTTTGTGTAGTATAACAATGAAACTAGAATGCAAGAAACATTTTAATTCATTTTAGAATATAACCGCGTTGATGCGATAATTTCTTACATCTACAGGGTGCACTAAAAAAATAAGACACGCGATTTTCGTTTTAAATACAGATAAAAGTAATAAGTCATTATTTTTTTTTATTTTACTGCTTTCATTATCTATTTTTTTTTATAGTGTATACTTTAAATGTGCTTTTATTGTAATCAATAAATTATACTTAATTTAAAAAATATGTCATTTACATTTAAAATGTGCCATGTCCTTTGAGTCTGTTGTAAATAAATGTATATAAAAAAATAATATACCTAATATATTACCAAATTAATTAATATCATTTCATTCATTTACGATCGGTCAATCAAACATAAACCAAAATAACTTTACGCGCGGCGAGATGAATGCGAAGATGGCTTTTAAGAGTTGTAAGTAGGGATGACTGAAGATGATTCTCTCTATACATAGGGAGCCTTTCATTGGAGTATCTCGATGTAACTTTCGACCATATAAACAATAGATAAATACACGAAACTAATTAATGTCTTTTTTGTATTTTTTTAACCAATTTAATTTATTACATGTATGTTCAGTAGATATAATAGGAACACCATTATTCGCCAAAAGCCAAAATTTGCAAACTACGAAATCAATACTTGCTAGGGATGAATATGATACAGATGAAGATCATTCTTTTCCATCTATCAATATAGCATGTAGTTTTTTATTATTGTCTTAGCCAAGTTAATCATTTTAGATGAACGTCCGGTAGATGAAAAAGAAACACTATCTCTTTTTAAAGGATAAAATGTTGTAATAACCGAATGTGATAATGATTATGACAACAGAGCATCGTCGTCAGATAACTATGATCCTGATAACGAATCTGACAGTACAAGCAGTTCTTCTAGTTTCTCCACATCCTTAAACTCTTCCAAGGACACAAGTCAAGAAGCAAGTAAGTTAAAAAAAATATTTCAAAATACAAATACTCATTGCTTTTTATTTTAGAAGAACTTCCACTAAAAAAGAAGAAAAATATTGGTACTTGGAAAAAAAATATCAGGAAACAAAAAAGACTTAGAGGAAAGGCATACTTAAATGTTAAAAATATCGAGAAACCAACAAGACCGTTACTACCATGCCCTTGCGCTGGCAAACCAAACATAAAGGCCTCGAATCTGTTTCAGAAAAGAATAGGTCAAACGTTTATGAAGAATTTCGGCAACTCTCGTCATTAGATGATCAGCGGAATTTCATAATTCATCATGTTGAACAAATGCCAGAAATCTAGAAACTTCTAGAAGGGTAAACACCTATAATTATTTTCTTACCGTTGATGGACAAAAAATAAGGTGTGCAGCGAATTTTTCATATCTACACATAATGTAATAGATTCATTCATAAGAATATCTTTACAAAAACGATACTCTACTGAAACAGTAGAAAAAGACCGCCGTGGTAAACACACCCCTACTAATAAGTTAACTGAGGATTGTTTGCAAATGGTACGTGATCATATTTTATCATTTCCTGCAGTTGAGTTCCACTATTATAGGTATTCAAGTAAAAAAAAATATTTGAACCCTACCCTTAACTTGTCCATAATTCACAATATGTACAAATCACTATGCAAAGAAAAAAATATTCGCTCTGTTTCAATTGAAAAATACTGGGAAATTTTTTAGAGAATACAACGTGGGTTTCTTCAAGCCAAAGAAGGACCAGTGCAAGATATGTTTGCCACAGAAAAATATAAATGGAGAAGAAAAAGAAGCCCAAGAACAAACTTTCCAGCAACACTTGAGAAGAAAGTAATTAGCACGTATGGCTCGCAGTGGTGATAAACTGAAAGCAATAGGCAATTCTACTATATTAGCATTCAATTTTGATCCTGAAGCTGTACTCACAACTCCAAAAGGATCTGCAGGACAGATATTTTACTTGCGTAAGTTAGCTGTTTATAACTTGACAGTTTATAATATTGAAAATCAAGATGGCATTTGCTATCTATGGGATGAAACCCAGGGTAAGAAAGATTCAAATGAAATCGCTTCTTGTATCTATGAACACGTATTATCTAATGCAGAAGTAAAAGAAATTAGAATGATGACAGATGGCTGTAGTGTAAGGTGTCCGTTATTTACCAATTTGATTTTTGAGTTTGCAACGCCCCTAAAACGTTTAGTGTATGACCCAAAAAAAAATATCGAACCCATATAAGCCCTTAATATTGATGATAAACCGTGCCACAAAGGTTCATTTCCCATTTAAATAACATGGGGTTTTTGTAATTTTTGCAATCAATTATTTTTGTAGTAAATTTAACGCTCTACAAAAAATTCTTAGTAATTTTTTCGATAAATTCACTTGCTAAAAAGTTATTCAAGCTCAAAGTTGAACTAAAAATAACTTATTAATTTTCTTTGTATTTTGACTTTCTTCTTAATAAATTCTACTTTCCTCTTTTCAATAATTTTGACAGACTCAACAAAATAGCTGAATCAGATATTTTTGTAATAAAGAATAAATTGTAAAACAAATAATAATATTGTTTTTCAGTCAAAATACAAAGAAAATTATTAAGTTACTTTTAGTTCAACTTTTAATTTATCGAAAAAATTACTAAGAACTTTTTGTAGAGCGTTAAATTTACTACAAAAATAATTTATTGCCGCAGCTTTGTATGAGCTGGCTGAGGAACGAAAAATTGATTGCAAAAATTACAAAAACCCCATGTTATTTAAATGGTAAATGAATTGCCTTTGTGGCACGGTTTATCATCAATATTAAGGGCTTATATGGGTTCGATATTTTTTTTTGGTCATATACTAAAAATTTTAGGGGCGCTGCAAACTCAAAAATCAACTTGGTAAATAATGGACACCCTACTGTCGTGGCCAACAAAAAAATTCAAATTTTGCTGCTATGTGTATGCACCCCATTTCTGTTCATCCTAGCTTGAAAATCATAGATCATACATTTTTCCAAACCGGACACATTGAAATGGAATGCGATTCCATACATTCCAAAATTGAGCAGAAAGCTAAGCATGTTCCTGTATTCGCTGTGTGCAAGACTGGTAGCGCTCTCTGGTGACGGGATAGCGACAGTTATCCTCATTCATTCCCGCATACTTGCTATACACCTCACACTCAACAGTTGAACTTGAAAATTCTTTTTCAACAATTAAGTATTGCAACAAGTTTTGTGTTCGCTGTTAGTTGATAGACTAACAAAAATTGTTTCTGTCGCACAAAAAGTAAGTAGGGTAACATGGTCAACAGTGAATCAGTGGTACACAGTGAACCATCCCTACCACAATGTCATTTATGGGTTAAACTTTTATTGCATTTCATCTATTTGTAGCTAACCACACTGCCTATCTGTCTATTTAGTGAGCGACTTGTATCGGCGACGATTAGACGTGTTTTAAGGTTAAGTTTTGTTTTGGCTGTACGTTGAAAAAAACTAGGTAAGTAATATTTTGTCAAGCATGTTCTTATTATTGATTTTTAACTATTACTTTCAATTCAGATATATAAAGTGGTTATTAGTTTATAAAATAACGACTAAAATGATTACATAGTGATATCTTGTAAACAGTTATTGAATTTCAAAAGTAAATAGATCAGGTGGTACTCAGTGGATCAGAAGCTTGTGGTACACAGTTGATCATGATCCACTATGTACCATGTGATTTATAACAAGGTTGTGCTAATATTATTTACAAATTCAATCTTGTTTTTATTTCAGAATGCCACGAAATAAGAAAGAAAAATAGGTGATCACACCAAAGAAGCAATGCTAGCAGCACTTAATGCTATTAGGGAAGGAAACAGTATACGACACGTTTCTTCAGAATCAAATATACCTTTTACTACCCTACGAAGGTATTATGCAAAGACCAAAGAAACTGACCTAGTAGGTAACGTAAAATTAACACCCAACTATGAAGTCAACCGAGTTTTCTCGGAAGTACAAGAAAATATTCTTAGAGACTATTATAAAGATTGTGCTTTATTATTTTACGGGCTGACTTCCAAAGATTGTCGTCATGTAGCCTTTGAAATGGCAAGGTATAATAATATAAAAATGCCTTCCTCGTGGGAAACGAATCAAATGACAGGTATTGACTGGCTTAGGGGTTTTCGGAAACGTCATCCTGAACTCTCACTTAGAAAACCAGAAGCATGTAGCCTTGCGAGAGCTACATCATTTAATAAAGAGACAGTGACAAAATTTTATGATAATCTCGAAAACGCAATTAAAATCCAGCATTTTCCGATGGATGCAGAATATTTAACCTCGATTAGACAGGCACAACCACCGTGCAGAAACCTCATAAAGTAATAGCCCTGAAGGGCCATAGAAACCTTTGCAAAGTTACTAGTGGCGAAAAAGGAGTTTTATGCACAACATGCTGCATCATAAGCGCTCCAGTAATAATTTTCCCACGAAAGAAGGTAAACCCTAGAATGGGTATTGGTACTCCACCGGGAACTTTGATTTTAGCGGCACAGTCGGGTTGGATGAACAGCGATTTATTTGTAGATGTTATGAAACATTATATCAAGCACAGTGGTAGTTCATTGCAAAATCCCAGTATTTTAATAATGGACAATCATGAATCGCATCTATCCATTGAATCGTTAGATTTGGCAAAGGCATCCGGTGTGATTGTACTCACATTACATACTCATACTTCAGCGAAAATGCAGCCTCTAGATGTGTCAATTTTTGCACCATTTAAGAATTATTATCATTCTGCCATGGATTCTTGGATGATGCGTAATCCAGGACAACCGATTACTATTTATGATGTTGGACAACTAATTGGAATCGCATTTAAAAAATCCATGACACCATCCAATACACGTCAAGGATTTAACAAGACAGGATTAGTACCATTCGACAGACACAAATTTAAGGACGACGACTTTTTGCCTAGTACGGTAACAGATAGGCAAAATCCAGATATACTACAAGATACTGAAGAACATCAAACTGCTGAAGTACTACTGGAGAAAAAAATTAATTTAGCTCCTTCGACATCAGCAGGCCCATCAAAAGATTGTCAAATATTAACTCCTGATCAATTTAGACAGCCACTAAAAGCAAAGCCAAGAACTGGGAAAAGAAAACCAAGAAAGTTAGGACGAAGTTTAATAGCTACTGATACACCGGAAAAAGCAGCAATTGCAGTCGAAAGGGAGGCTGCTAAAAGAAGAAAAGAAATGAAAGGTAAAAAAGGTAGTGTTCGTAAAGTATTGCAAAGCGATTCAGAAGACGAGGAAGAAGTTGTGCTGCATGATGAATCTGACGATGATGACATTGATTGTTTTGAAGAGGAAAAAGAAAATGATCAAATGACTTTAACTGAAAACTGCTTGCAAAATCCACTTTGTCGATCACCAACTGTGGGGGATTATATTATTGTGGAATTTAGCACAAAAAAACAAAAAATTTACTACGTAGCTAAGGTATTAGAAAGTAGAAATACTTCCATGGAAGTGTACGTTAGTTTTTTAAGGCAAAAAACTGACCAACTATTTCATATCCCCAACGTCCCGGATTTAGCATGTGTTAATGACCATGACATAATATTTATTTTACCGAAACCTACAGTTACTGGAAGTACTGCAAGGCAACAATCTTGTTATAAATTTCCCATTAATATGTCAAATTTAAATCTGCGTTAGATTATTTTAGGTATATTTATTCTTGTAAATGAGAATTTAAGTTTTACGTTATATTTACCTATGAATAAATTTTATGTTACTTTTGTGTTTATTTTTTGTTGCGTATTCACTGTTAACCAATGGCCGATTCAGTGTGTACTAACTATAGTAAACAGTGGATCATTTTCATTTTTTTAAAAAAACTAAGACAGACATTTCAAAAAAATTTCTACGGTGTTCAATCTAATATAAATTGGACACTAGACACTTAAGGCAACCTGTGCTCGAATTTGCGACAATTCAGGCGTTTAACTTTGAAGATAAGAGCAAGTTAAAAAATACTGATTCACTGTTGACCATGTTACCCTAAATGACATAAAAATATTTGGAGGTTATGCATACGAAGTATCTGCGTTTTGAATGTCATAAATCAATGTAATTTGTCTGTATTTTTAGATGCTACATTTTTGTCATGAGTGTCATCTTGTACACTGGATTTGAGAAAATATCTCATGACATAAACTTTCAGCCTGAAACGCCAAGAAAAGGTAAAGATTTGGTAGAAGCTGGGCATGTCATAAATGTCGAAGATCACAGAGAGTCAGGTGTTGGCCTTTTTATCCGAGCTGGTGTCATTAGACAAACGTCTGTCACGAAAAAAGAATATCTTGTAGAATTGCATGTAAGATAAAAATTGTGTTGTAATCCATTTATTATTGACAATAATAAAAATAATCGCTACTACGATGATGTGGACAATCGCCGACTCCTGCCACCATAGGCGCTGCGATAGCTCAATCTATCCCCTCCAAGCCAAATGCACACAGCGAATACATTCCTGAAGGTTGGGCGCAAGTAATACCGAGGTGCTCGTATGAAACCACGCTCATTTGAAGTTAAGAGCAGAAGTTTTGATGATGTTTATTATTTTAAAGAATTTGCAGCGCAAAAATTTGAGATAAACAAAATACCATAGCGTAAGGTTTGCTGGATTCGTTATCTTAAATCGGACATGACAAAGGTGTTTTACAAAATAGATTTTGAATAAGAATTTCAAGAGATGAACTGCATGAAAAAATATCAGGATTTACAAAAAATGTGGTTTGATTTGACAATCCCAAAAGTTCATCATAGTTTTTACAAGTCGCTAAAAGTTAATAATAATATTAGGGATAGATTACCAGAACCAGATTCAAGCATATAAATTTATTTCCTATTGTATTTGCAGTATTTTTTGAGAAAACCTTTCTTTGTTTTTATAGTTTATTTTACCAATGATTTAGGAATTAGGTTGTTTTGTGTTCTTAGATTTATAGCTCGTGAATGTATCCTAGTTTCCCAATAAAAATACCTGTTTAATGATATTTCAAATTAATAAAAATATTAAAAATCAATGTACTGTAAGTAATTTAAAAGAAAATTATGCAATGCCAAATCCACGAATGTGACATTTTGGAAGGTGGGGGCTAATAAACAGAAAAAATAATAGACAAGTCATAAACTGTCAAAATAGATCCTATACCTGCCAGGAAATGAAATTATTCCGACAAAAATCCGAATTTTCAGAGTATTAAAACCTTAAAAAATAAATATCTCTAAATCACGATTTTTCATTCATGGCTTTGGCATTGGACCGACGACATTGTATATTTAAAGGCGGAACTGTGCGTTTTGATCTAAAGGCAAGATTTATTTCATTTCACTCTTCATCTTCACGTTTGTTGTGAGTTAGATCGAGCACTTCAACATTGAGTTTTGGACTGAATCGATGGAATGTATAGTTCAATTCTCACAAAAATCGTAGGTAGCGTGTAGGGCTTCCTTAAAATAGATGCTCTTCTCGCTTCGATATGGCACAGTTCCGATCTAAAGGCAAAATTTAATTAGTTCATTTCACTCTTCACCAGATGTGAGTTAGATCAAACACTTCACGTTGAGTGTTGGGATGAATCGATGGACTATACTGTTCAAATCTCACAAAAATCGTACAGTGTAAGGCCCATTTAACGCGTGAAATTTCTCGGTCCATCTCCAGCTTTCAGCTGTAAGTATCGCAAATAGCTTTGAGCCTAACGTTTTTTCGTGATCTAATACGAACCCTAACCACTATATGTTCGGTCTTTTCATAATTTTATTTCAAATATTTATTAGGAAACTTATGTTTATGTTTATATTTGTTTATAATCAAATCCCTAATTTTTTTTTTGGAGTTGCTTTACCGCGACCCATTTTTAATAACGAATAAAAAAATTACGTTAGAAACTGTCACAAAGATATCGTCCCACTTTCAACAACTTAAAACGTCAAACCACAAAATAAGTTAGTGTTTCATTATGCTGCCGTGCTAAGCACAAAGGTGGTAACTAACTTTTTTAAGAAAAATGAGTTTTTGATTATAATACATTAAATTAACAATTTTTTAACAATATTATTAAGTTATTAAGCAAAAAATGTCAATATTTTATTTAAAATAGATCTATAAAAATAGTCATAACTTTCTTTTCTACCTCAAAGTGCCGTATCTACAAAAAACTGAGGTGTTTTTATTGTTTTTGAAAACAAATACGTCCATAACCCTTATTATTTTTCAGATACGTCAAAAATGCTTTAGTAAATTTGTTAAAAATTTCAGTAAAGTTAAAGTAGGAAAGAGAAGATTGGCGTTATTTTATAAAAATTCGATTAAGAACCCACATTACAAAATAGTTATTTTCCTTAAAGTGAAATTAATTAAAGACGGTATTTTAGAACCAAATAAGAAAAAGACGGCTAACGGAATTTCCAAAGATAAAAAGAAGCCTTCAAATGGTATCATACCAAAAACTAGGTTAAAATTTTGGGAAGATTTAGCGAAAAATGACTGTGAAGATAATAACGATGAAGTAAAAGATTAAAGTACTGAGAACTGATATTACTAACAGATTTAACTAATACAGAGACCTCAGAAAAACTTCAGGAAACCTGCAACAGAATTAATCGATGGACAAAAAAGTGGAAAATAAAAATAAATCAAACTAAATCAGTGCATGTTGATTTTACTCTTCGATCAAATGAACAAAAACAAATAAGAATAAACAATGACGTTATTCCGCATCACGATTCGGCCAAATACCTAGAGATGAACCTAGATGTAAAACTTAAATGGAAAGAGCACATAAAAAAAAGCGTAAAGAACTTGAACTTAAATTCAAAAAAATGTATTGGCTTCTAGGAAGAAAATCCAAATTGACAGTGCACAACAAACTACTAATTTATAAACAAATCCTAAAACCAATCTGGATTTATGGCATACAGCAATGGGGATGTACCAGCAAGAGTAATATCAACATGATTCAAGTTTTCCAAAATAAAGTCCTAAGGTGTATTGTTGATGTACCTTGGTTCCACCGAAACGATTATCTTCATAGAGACCTGAAGATGCCAACAATCGAAGACGAAATAAAGAGGTTTGCTGCGAAACATGAGGGTCGACTCCACTCCCACGTCAACGAAGAAGCGCTGCAATTACTGGACAACTCTACACTCAACAGAAGGCTCAAAAGGAAGAAGCCATTTGAGCTAGTGCAGTGAACGTTAATGTTAGTGCTAGTGTAAAACAGTGTAATAAATATTCACGCCAACTTGTGATGCTTTCCTATAGAAACAATTAAGACTGCCCAATGGGGACTTCTTAGATAAGTAATTAGTTTGTAAGATTTTTAGAGTAAAATTGTAGGTTAGTCAGTAATGACTAGTAACAATATTCTAAAAAAAAAAAAAAAAACTAACAGATTTAATGTTATGCAATTCAATTATCATCTGTAGCTTTTATTTCTTCCTTTTTTATATTCTTTTTTTTGTCATTACTTAAAATTGCTTCATAACAAAATTAATTATTATAACTACTATCTCATTAATAAAGATTTCAATTTATAAAACAAAAATAAAATAAATGTGAATGATCATTAATTACATACGGCAATATGATGTAGTAATAAACAATTGAAAAAAATAGATTAATTAGTGGTAAGTTGAAAAGATTATGATTTTTGTATCAAATCAAAATGACTTTAAACAGTCACACCTGGAACTTTATGTCAATTTTTAGAACCACAAAGTTGACACATCGAAATATCTAAATTTCTCGAATTCAAGTTTATTACAGTTACCACCTTTGTGCTTAGCATGCACATACTTTGATTACTATACGGTGCAAGAGAGAAGTTCGACACGCCCAACATAGGACGCGGCCATTTTGATTCCTATGCCACAGTTTATAGCTAAAGAATCAGATCGCTCACTTGCGTCGGCACTTTTGATCTCAATGTTCCAGTTTATGCACTGCGCAACTCGGATAATACAATATATGACAACTGCCTATAATAAAACAGCAGTCTTCTGCGTATCCTTGTATCCCTGGAGTGGATATTATTTTGGAACTTTCAACTGGTCCGAGTGAGCTAACTGATTCTTTAGCAATAAACTGTGACTTCAAAAATAATATTCACTGACACTGACAGCAGCAAGCAAAATATCAGGTGCGTTTTAATCATCCGCTTCTGCTTCCGGAATTGTCGGTTTAGTCGTTTTAACCTGTCAGATTAAAACAAGAAAACCGACAATTCCGAAGCAGAAGCGGATGATTAAAACGCACCTATTAAAAATATTGCGCCAAGATGTAGGCAACACGTAATAAGGGATCAAAATGGCGGCGTTTTCTATCTCCTTTTAAAAGGCACTCAGAAAGCTTCGCAGTGCGACCATTCTTCGTATAGTAAAAGAAAATCAAAGTATGTGTTAGCATGGTATGCGCGTCAAACACGTAAAAAATTCTAAACGTCAAAAATTCCAAAGCCTTCCAATCATTAAATTTAATAATTGCGGAGGATATTGTTCGAACATTTAAATGGTCATTTATCTTTAGATTAGATAAGATCATGGTGCATCTTGCTCTCACAAATAGTAGAAACATTAACAACTATTAAATTTAAGTAATTTTTAAAAAATAGATGTTCTTCCTCAACCTTAAGTTTCCTAATATATAACGGAAATAAAATTATAAAAAGGCCGAATATATAGTGGCTAGGGCTCGTATTTGCAGACAGCCAGCATTCTCTCAGCATTGAAGTATAAAAATACAAAAACATATAGAGTATTAAGTTTCTAAAAGCAAACGTGTGGCAAGTTCACCTAACCACAAATACATTGTGATTGTATATATGTATGCAGATGTAATTTTCATCAGTTTTATTAATCAATGCAGGGTGGTAATAAGTAAAAGTTACAGTCCACAACTCTCAGTACAACTCCAGCTATGTTCAAATGTAGGGTTCATACATGGTGTGAATACCTGAATCCGCGTTATGTATCTACTGTTTATATGATCGAGGATGTAACGAATTATTATCAAGTTTCTCATGACAAAGAATTAAATTTTTATGAAACTAAATGTGTATAGATTAGTATAGAATGGCAAAAGGAGATTTTGAAGTTCGTGCACGATTGACTGGTATCACAAGCAAATTTATTTTACAAACAACTATATGTTTATAGGGGTGGGTGGCTCAGTGGCAGAGTCTCTGCCTGTGGATCCAAGGGTTCTAGGTTCGAATCCCATCGCTGGCCGGGATTTTTTAAATTAATTTAATTATTTAAAATTAATTCTGATGACTTGGTAGGATTCCCCACTCGACCATTCACTGTTAGGTTCTAATTAACAATGCTGTCCCTAAAGTGGTGCTGGGAAACAGTAACAAATCCTACACAGAACACGAGGCTAATGGTCTTAGTAGTCGATGCCGATGACACCAAATAAAAAAAACTATATGTTTATATTTTTACTATGCTTCAATAAATTACTTAATAAAAAATTATTGTTTGATTCACCCTCGTTTTCTATAATATGGAGTGATCCATAAAAATGTTTTTAAAGTCAGCCATGGAAAAATTACAAATGTCAGAGCGTACAATTCTTGGTTTATTCTAAATGCCAGTTTGAATTTAATTCAGAGCCATGCGTACTTATAACGAATATGACTCGTATCTATCTTTGTCAGTCATAGCCTACTTTAGAAACATTTTTTTGTGGATCACTCTTTGTAATTCAATAAAGAGGATATTCTAGTTAGCTAGAATTTTTGAAAACATGGGTTCTACTGCATGTAAGTACTAAAAGATTATCTATATATGAATACCTATTTGGCAGTATGGAGTAGTATTAAATAAAAAAAAAAACAAATTATGCAAAAATAGAACCCAGTTTTTCCAATTTTACTCTTTTAATACTTTTCAAATGAATAATTAAAAACATGTTTATCAATATCATAATAAAATTAAATATGAAAATCTAGACTATTATAGATTTATCGATTATTTGGTATTGCATTGTCGTATGCTAAGAGAAAATTTGACACCTTTGTCAATTAAATAATAATTATATATAAAAAAAACAAAATTGAACTATTAAATCGGTTTCCTATCAAATATCTTTCTATCATTCTTATTTAAAAAAGACGAACAGTACACTATACATGTGGTAATCCACTGCTGACTTCCATCATTTCATCTGCGACCGCCATGGGCGCCAAATTGAACGTATTTGCGGCAAAAGGATTATGATGATGGGCATGAGGATGGTGTGGAGGCCCATGATGCGCATGGTGGTGATTTGCGTGTGAGGAGGTTGTACCCGCATAATTATTAGGATCTAAGACATTACTACTATGCTGTGTGGGATGGAAACCGAAGTGCGGCCTATACGAACCGGATTTACGAGGAGATCTGGCTTTAACTACAGTTGGTTTATAAATTTCTTCCAATACAGATGGTGCTATATATGTGAATCCCTGAAAAACAAAACAAAATTAGTCATAACATTCATTGCTTTACACACAACGGTAAAAAGAACATTCTGAATGAACCATAATTAATTTATTTATTTGTTACACAACCTAACAGTAATCACCATTTACTGGGTAGGAAAGACAAAACATTAGAATAAAAATACAAATTTATTAAAAAGCTATACACAATGTAAACATCCAGAAAAAAACTGACCGAACACAGGATAAATAAAAATGGTTGTCTACATTGCATTACATGCTTTACATAATTTTTTTATACACTGTTAAAGAAAAACATTTTTAATCATATATTTTTTACATGTAAAAATGTCCAAACTGTCTTGAATTTCATATTTTTGAATAGATTGGTACATTGGAGACGAGTTCAAAATATTAGTTCTAGAAGCTGGCATGTAGAAACTTAAGTAAAGTCTTAAACCAGCACGGGGGATTTTTAGAATAACGTAATTTAACAAATCAATGCTGTCGACTGAGCCATTTAAAAGATTATAAAGTAAGAGTACCTGTTGGAAATTTCTGCGTATCACGAGCTCTAAAAGATTGAATCTAGATATTAGTAAATCGTGGGGATATCCTCTTGTAGGGTATATACCATCTAAAATGTAGGAAGCCAATTTCATGAATTTTCTTTGAACTTTTTCGAGTAAGTCAACATAAATGTTATGCACGGGATTCCGAACAACAGAACAGTATTCAAGTTTTGACCGTACAAAGCTAATATATAGAATTTTTCAAATAACAAACCTTAAGCTCCTGTTAGCAGCAAATAACATAGTTTCAATGTGTTTAACGAAAGTTAGTTCAGGATCAAAATAAACTCCGAGATCTCTTATACATTCGGATCGATTTAGAACAATGTTCTGTAGTTTATAATCAAAAATTATAGGTGTTACTTTTTTAGTAAAGGAGATTACGGAACAGTTCTCAGGATTTAGAGGGAGTGAATTATAGAGACACCACTTCACAATGTCGGACAAACACTTTTGAAGTCGCAAGCAATGATTAACAGAATTGATTTCAAGCAATAATTTTAGGTCGTCGGCATACATTAAAACTTTAATATGCTCGATATTAGCGACTATATCATTTATAAAAATTATAAATAGAAGAGGACCTAAAATTGATCCCTGCGGACTTCCTGATGTTTGTTCGAAATTTTTTGACCTGTAACCACGACATTGATGCCTACCCAATAAATACGAACCAATCAATTGAATGATTTGATCGCATAAACCAATGGAACATAACTTGTGTAGCAAGATGGAATGATCAATTTTGTCGATGACCTTGGAGAAATCTGTGTATATTACATCTTCTATCCTAGACTTCCGAAATGAATTGCGACGAACATACAAGGTTTGTAACTGTAGATCTATTTTTCATGAATCCATGTTGGTCACAAGATATAAGACGGGAAACATGATTGGAAATATGATCGTAATTATTTGGAATACTTTAGCAAAATTGCAAAGAATGCTTATGGGCCGATAATTACAAACATCATTTTTGTTGCCTTTTTTATGTACCGAAGTAATTCTGGAAATTTTCCAGGCAGTAGGGAAAATACATGATTCAAAATTAAATCAAAAATGTTTCAACCGAGTGGCTAAAATTAGTGAAGAGTCTCTGACAAGAAACGAAGGAATAAGGTCAGTACCCATTGACATATTGGGCTTAAGCTTTTTTAGGGCTCTAATAACTTTATCTTGAGATACAGAATTAAAGTGAAGCAAAGGTAAATTAATGGTAGATTCATGAAGTGATTTATTTGAGTTGGCTTGGAGAAATTGCTTGAAAAGCTTGAACAATTGCCTGTGGATCTTTTATACAGTCATTATTATATTCAACAGTAATGGGTATGGAATAGGAAGAATTTTTAAAATTTATGTATGACCAGAATTGTTTTGGATCATTTTTAATATTATTTTCAATTGATCTTAAATATAAGGAGTGAGCTATAGAAATATCTTGTTTAATTTGTTCTCGAAGGTTCTTAAATTTAGTAAATGCATCTATGGAATAAGCGGATTTGTAGGTTTTTCGGCATTTTTCTTTTTGACGAATTATGCGTATTATATGACCATTAAACCAAGGAGGATAAGTCCTAAGGTTTTTTACCAGTTATATGCTTATTAAATATAATAAACAATTTATTGCTCAAAAGTTGAACACTTTCATCAACGCTGCTTGCAGAATCAAGAACATTCCAATAATTGATATTGAGTAGTGCGTTATATAATTTTGGAAAATCTGCTTTTTTGTAATAATGAAAAAGTTGGGTAAAAAGTGGGAATTATAGATCAGTTTTGATGTACATCTAAAGTAAATCAAGCAAAGTGAAACCATCCAGAACAATAAGAATTATTTACATATTTTCATCCAGTTCTATTCAAGCACTTTGTCACTGTTCATTTCGCATCTATTCAGTGTGAGGTGCAGGACAAATTCCCAGCTAGCAAGGGACGTTGTTTCACGTCATAATCACGTTGAATTTTAATCAAATAGTAATCTCTGATAGTAACGTAATAATGACATCATTTTCGGACCAATTTGACACGTAAACACAGTAACTGCCTTAGAGCATATAAGACTAGAGGTGTTACACAAATTATTTATTTATTTATTTATTTACGGGAAAACCCCATTTTACAATAAAAAATATAAAAATATATGTTATATGCACAAATACAAAATAAAAAACATCAAAAATTGTATCATGTAAAACATTTGATTAAAACATATGATTAAAACATTTGATTAACAAGGCAGACAATAACAGTACTTTCAAGTGTCATTAAGAAAGTGGTTAGCAATACTTATTTTAAATGAAGGATATGAGGGACCAAAAAAATACAAGTCTATTTCTATACTGTTAGCACTCCTAACCAATCGTGTTGATGGACTATAAAAGCCGTAATTTTGTCTATGGTGTCTAATAAAAAAAGTTTCATTAGCTCTGGTTGCACTATTAATTTTAAGACCAATTTTTAATAAAATATCAGGAGAATATATTGACCCAGACAAAAGTTTGAATAGGAAGCATAGATCTAATTGAGTTCTCCGGTTCTGCAAAGTTGTGATTTCTAATCTGGAACATAGGTTAGCATAATCATAATCGTAATTATTTATACGCACTCCTAATTTATATGCTGAGCATCTCAGAAACTTATGTTGAAGCGTTTCAAGTCTATTAATGTGAATGCAATAATAAGGGTTCCAGACAACAGCTGCATATTCCATATTAGAACGAACAAGAGTGCAGTAAAGAATTTTAAAAGAATTTATTGAGAGACCATTAGAGATTCTTTGTATATAACCCAACAACTTTCTGGCTTTTAATGATATCATTGTAATGTGTTCTGAAAAAGTAAGTTTTTCATCAAACATTACGCCAAGGTCCTTTATTTTGGTCACCAATTCAAGATCTAATGAATTGATACAATAAGTATAGTCTATATTAGTATGGCACCTATTAAACTTAATATAAAAACATTTACTTCAATTCAAATTCATACAATTTACACTACACCACAATGCTAGGTTGTTAATAACAGTCTGTAAATCAAAACAATCAGATATACTTTCAACAATTTTAAAGATTTTTAAATCATCTGCAAATAGTAGGAACTGAGACTTTTTTATACAACATGCAATGCCATAGATTAAAAAAAAGCGGACCACAATGGGATCCTTGAGGAACACCAGACAATACTTCAATCAAATAAGAAATGTGATTCCCAATTTTGACCCACTGATACCTACCAATTAAAAAAACTAGATAGCCAATTTAAAAGTTTACCATTGATACCATATTGGCGATCAACAATTCATGGTTAACTCTATCGAATGCTTTTGAGAAGTCAGTATAGACAGAATGTACTTGATACCCCCCTTCAAAAGCACTCAATATTTCATTTTGATAACTTAACAAGGCAGTTACTGTAGATTTCCCTTGTGAAAAACCATGTTGTTGATCAATTATTAGCCCTTTACATTCCCATGACAAATATTCTGTAATGAGTGAATCGAAAATTTTTGGAATGTTAGATTGCAAACATATTCCTCTGTAATTTTTAATGTCACGATTACATCCCGATTTATAAATTGGTCTTATAAAACTGTATTTCCAAAAATTCGGAAATACTCCTGAATCAAGTGAAATATTGTAAATAATATAAATAGGAGTACTAACAGTACAGACACACCTCTTTAAAAAGTAAGATGGAACTCCATCTGGACCACAAGAGAAACTGTCTTTTAATTGAGAAATTTTAGAAAAAACTTTACTCAAGGTCACTTTTACATTATTTACATTAATGGTTTTCTTATAGTTTAATACAGGTACATTACAATCAGTCTTGACATAAACTGTAGATAAATTATCAACAAATAAATTTACAGTATCACAGCCATTATTACTAATTTTATTATTTAGATACATTTCATTCGGAAATTCACCCCTTGATTTATCTTTAGCAAAGCGCCAAAATGATTTAGGGTCTGTCGATATATTGTTCTCAACCCTTGCAATATATTGTTGGTAACATTCATCAGTTAGTGTTTTGCATGTTATTCTTAAGTTGGAGAATAATAAATAATCATTATTATTTCTGGTTTGCATATATAATTTATGTGCTTTCTTCTTCTCAAATATGTAGCTCTTTAGTTCAGAGCTATACCAAGTTGGAAATTTTGTATTGCGTATAATCTTTGTGGGTATAAAAGAGTGAATTGAATAGTACAATACATCATATAGTTGTTGTACTGTAACATTGACATCCGTATTGGTTAAATAAGTAGACCAATCTATTGTAGATAGATAATAATTAATAGCATCATAGTTACCCTGTGAAAAATCAAAAACTTTATCTTCAACATCCAATGCTTTAGTAGGGGGTTCAGTAGGCATGCTAAAAGTACATGCTGTGTGGTGTATACTATTATGGTGCAGTAGATCAACTGCTGAAGAAATTAGTACATCTTTTAAATTGGAAAAAATTAAGTCCAGGAGAATGCCTTGGCTATTTAAAATATTATTTAGTTGAAACCAATTTAAGAAACTAAATGTTTCACATAAATCATAAGCAGGTGAGTTAATTGGACACTGAACAGTCACTCCTAAGTTGCCATTTGACCATGAAGCTTTGGGCAGATTGTAGTCTCCGACAATTATAAAAGAGTGATTTACATAACGTTCCATCAAATTTTCAACTTCCATTGCATGAATCATATATTTATCTGCTGTTCAATTCGGAGGAAGGTAAAAACCACCAACAACAAACTTACAAGTACCCGCAACTAACTCAGAATAACATTGTTCAACTTGAGGATTTGTATTAATTAATTTTGGCTTTGGGTTTGTTATGTACTGAGGGGGTAACCCTTTCGGTGTTAGGAATACGACGCTTTATGATTGGCGAGTTAGGTACACGACGTTTTAAGATTGGCGAATTTAAATAACGCATGTATTTATGATAGATTAGATTAGGAGTTGGGACATTATTTGTCCTTGTCCACCGCGACCTTTTCAGATCTATTGTGGGACTCCGTTTTTTTTACAGTATATCGTCTAGCCTGGTCTTTTTTATTAGACTTAGTAGCTTTGACAGTGGCTCCCGCATGTAGTTTCATGTATTTGGTTTTTCTTCGCCCAATGTTAGAAACCTCATTCCAGCCAGGCCTTCACATTGGCACAGGACGTGGAATGATGTTTCCTCTTCTTCTTCTTCTTCACAGAACCTGCACAAATTTGCTTCTTCTAATGGATTGATGACACTCATGTGCCTTTTGAGGCGACAGTGTCCAGTAAGAAGGCCTACTGTTATCTTAATGGTTTGACGTTTTTGAGGTCTTTTGTGAACTTGGCTGATGGTTCCTTGATGAACTGTTTGGCCTGTCTCAGTCTTGGATAGTTGTTCCACCATTCCTGAGACTCTTTTTGCATCCATTGTTTAATAGATGCCTTGCACAATGCCTTAGCAACTCCACAGAAGGGTTCGGGACCTGTCATGGCCTTATCTAAGCCTTCTCGGGCTAATTCGTCGGCCTTTTCGTTGCCCTGATATCGCTCATGGAATGGAACCCAGGCAAGGGTCACCTTATTTTGACTATTTAGCTCTGTCAGGTCTTCTAGACAGTCTTTCACCAGTCGTGATTTGATTTCTGGTGAGAGAATTGCCTTTTGAGCTGCTTGGCTATCAGAGTATATGACAGTATATGATATGACAGGATATGACAGAGTATATGATTAGTTCAGCCTGGAACAATGTTGCATATTTTCCTAAACTCAGCGAAATCGTTGGGTCAGAACCTTCCAGAGGTTGATTTTAAGGGTGTTGTTGCTGACCCTCAGTCTGTTAAGGACTCTTTGGGTTTCTAGCCTCTTTCCACCCTCGTCTGCTATGTACGTTGTACATATCCTTGGTTTTGGGATGTCGATGTCCTGCCGAGCCTCGAGGGTTGCACCCTCCCAGGGCCTAAGCGTAGACACCACATCCTTTAACCATTGTGCACTAAGTCTGTCTGCACAACGTACTACAATGTATCCCGGCCTGTGTGTGCATTTGGCAAAACGCACCTGTGGCCCTCCCATGGGGATACCTTCGAAGACAATTTGGACGAGGTACCACTTTTATAAACGAGAGCTTGTATAGTTTGCAATAAAAAATTCTTAAAAGGATCCCGGTTAAAGTTTCACAAATAATTATTCTATATTCCATAAACGTAACTTAAAATGGAAAATGGACAAATTAATAAAAAAACATGTTTGTAGAAAGTTCTTCATTTGAGCATCATCGCACTCATTGTTTCCTTTGCGATATGATTCTTAACTTATTAGTCTTTTTGTGTATTGTAAAATAGATTAGATACCTATTTGTATTTTACATATTTATTTGCCATTAATTTTTTAAATCTTTTTTTTTTACTTATTTCAGATTCTCTACTGATCTCACAACCAAACTGGCTTAGTGTCAAGTGCTCACTTTGAGTTTTAATAGCATGTCTAACAATACATGTCAATGTTTAGACCAGTTTTTAACTGAACATTATTATAAAGGTAGCAATAGATTAATAAAAGGAGCTATATAACAAAACCTGTACCTTGCTTTCGAAATGTTTTTTCCATTAAACACTAGAAGTAATGAAATTAGATATTCATATTATATGTGACTTTCGAAACACACTTATTTTCTTATTTTGTTAAATAGTAAACATGTAGGTATTATTATAACATTATTGTTTACAGGCTTGAAAATAACGAGAGTAAAGAAAATATGCCCTTATCTCAGTTTCCATCAATGGGAATTTCGAAGTTGGAAAAGAAAGACAGAAGGCTAACGAAAAGGTATGATTAGCTATTACATTTTTAAAAATCAAAAAGATGCTGGTAGTAGCCTTTGGAACTTTTAAAATGTAATAAAATGTATATCATTAATAAATGGGCAAAATAAATTTTATGTACATTTCATTTGTAGGAATGAAAATATGCAAGACAAAGAACTTCAATCATTAACTCTCTTTAAAAGACAAAAAATTGTTCAAAATTAATTAAACTAATCACCTAAAACCACAATGTCTGTAAGCTTCCATTCATCTACACTAACTGCTTCTGAAGGAGAAAGAGAACTTACAAAAGAAAAAAGGTTTGTTAGAGTCAAATACGATAATTTCTCATTATTATGATTTCAGGAAAAACTTTTAAACAAAGTTATTTTTTGATAGAAAATTAGCTCTTGCCCTAAAGAAGATTCTAGAAAGTTTCAACAAAATCAGTCAGTTGAACAAAATAAGCTATTGTGTTTTGCTTGTAAATACGTCTATTACACAATACGTTCAATTAAATGGATTTAGGTCTGATCAGTATTCTGCCACCTCCGGTGTTCCTCAGGGATCAAATCTAGGCCCGTTACTGTTTAATATTTTCATGAATGACATCGTGGATGTAGTTGATGTTGACTCTTTAATTTACGCCGACGACTTTAAATTTTACACAACAATTAAGAACGTTGCGGATTGTGAAAGGCTATCTGAAAATCTTCTAAGAGTTATCGAATGGTGTCGGGAAAATAACCTTAATTTGAACTCCTCTAAGTGTAATGTCATGTCTTATTCACTAAGCTCTGATCCAATTGCTTACAATTACCGTATAGGCAACACTTTATTATGCAGACATAACTTTGTGGATTTGGGTGTTACTTTTGATTCAGCACTATCCTTCAATGACCACATTGACGGTATATTACACTTACACTGCATAAAATCATAACCAACAAAATAAATTGTAAAGAGCTGCTGCATATGTTAAATTTTAGGATTCCCCGCCAAACTTCTCGGTGCATTGATACTTTTTATTTGACCACTCCTCGCACCAACATTTTAAGCAAATCTCCATTATATGTAATGTGTAGTAATTGCAACAGCATAAACTCTGAGTTGGATATATTTAACATTAGAATTTTGGACATAAAACATTTGCTTTTGTGATTATTTTATCGTTTTAAATAGTCTGTTTTTTTTTTCTTTCTTAAATCTATATTCTGTTTTGTAATTTTTATATTATAATTTTTTATATTGTATTTTGCTGATATATGTGTTTTGTCATATTTTACCTGTTCTTTAATTGAAAATTTCCTGTAGAACAGTTTATAAAAATAAATAAAAATAAAAAAAAAAAATTACGAATAGTAGGGTACCTACTGTATTTTATATTATCTCTTGTATGTATATATAGTAGGGGAGAAGGGGGTACCTTTAAACGGGGACACTTTTGAGCAATGTATTTAAAAAAAGATAGGTACTGAATTTTTATAAAAGTGCAGTTTGGCAACAAAGCCTAAAAGCACTACGACAAACCGTGTTCGTTGCGCTGACCAGTTGCGGTCGTTTGCGTCTTAGATCGGATATATGATTTACCTAAATAAATTATTACATCGCACGTGATTAAAATTTTAAATTAAAACTAAAATACTGACAATTTAAAAGTGATATCGTTTTTTGTGGTATGTTAAGGTGTCAAGAAGTAAGGTACTGTTGAATTTAAGTTTTCATAGATTTTATAATTATTTTTTTTGTATGTATATGTATGTATACCTGGGGAACATTTGAACAGTGTTCAAAAGTGTCCCATATTATGTATTAACGCTTAGTTAAGGTTTAACGAAAACAGTAAATGCGGGTATTTAGCTAACACCATCTTTCTTGTTTACAGATCTTTGCATATACTTAACACAATGGTCAGAATTATGTAAAAAAGCGAACAAAACCGGAATTCAGTGAAGAAAGCAATGGAATGTGTGAGGAAGAAAGAACTATTTCTAAGAAAAGCTGCTGAATCCTTCGGAGTAGGTCACACTGCACTTATTATTGACTAAAAAAACTAGACACCGAATCGCGAGACAGTTGTTTACGAATAAACAAGAACAGCAACTGGTCTTAAATATTCTTAAATGCTCTAGAATAAATTATGGACTAACATACATACTATGACATACATTGGCTTACGATTATGCGTTAAAACGACACAGAAAATTTCCTGAAAAATGGAAAAAGAATGGATTAGCAGGAACTGACTGGGTAAAGGGCTTTATGAAAAGACACGAACCACTGTCATTGCGTAAGCCAGAAAACACGAGTTTATCTAGGAGTACGAGTTTTAACAAATCAAATGTCACGGAATTTTACGAGCTCTTCAAAAACATGCATTTTCTTCTCAGAGAATATTTAACCTGGACGAGACTGGTGTAATGACTGTTGTACAAGCGCCCAATGTAATTGCAGAAAAAGGAGTTAAACAGGTAGGACAAGGAGTTTCAGGGGAGCGAGGGACACTTGTTACAATGGTTGGAATTGTCAGTGCGACGGGAAATACAGTACCGCCCGTTTACATTTTCCCCTGAGTAGGGTTTCACGATTCATTTATGATTGGGGTACCACCAGGAAGTCTCGGATTAGTTAATAGCCCAACTAGCTCTAGAGCACTTAGTAACCTGCACAAAATGCAATAAGGAAGATCCCATATTGCTACTTCTACGTCACTGTTCTTTTGATGCTGTAGTGTATGCAAAAGATCATGGATTGTGATGGTAACTTTTCAACCTCATTGTACACATCGGCTACAACCGTTAGATGTATCTGCAATGGGACCCTTTAAGGCGAAATATAAAGTTACACAAAATGATTGCATGCTTTCGCATCCATGCAAGACAATAACCATTCACAATATTGCTGGATTTCAAAAACCGGGCATATATCTATTTGATCGTAACGCATTTACCGACGAAGACTTTGATTGTGCTACGGTCACTGATAGGCTTGAATTGTTCGATCAAAACGGATATGCCACAGCCCCAGCAGTTAGCACCTGGTAGTGCTTTATTACCGTCAACCAGCAGAGATAGCATCGATAATACACAAGACCTTCCATCGAACAGCTTGCCTACTCCGCCTGTTGAAACTGTGCGACCCTAACCAAAAGCAGAAACCCCAGAGAAAGAAGCCTTGGAAGGGGCATTAAGCGCCAAAGACCAGAAAAAGCGAAAGTTACAAAGAGAGTCTTCAACACAAAAGAAACATCCAGTTAAGATGAATCTTTTTCCATCCATGATGATTCTGATGTTCTGGATTTGGAAGAAGAACGGTCGGAAGATGAACTTAATTATGAAGTTGTATTTGAAAACTTGTTAGTAGGTGATTTTATAGTTATACAATTTTGTACCAAAAAAACTGAAATGTTGCTCAAATTTTGAAAAAGACCAGTTGTGACTTAGAAGTCAAGTACATGAGAAACAAAGGTTTAAAATTTTATTTTCCTGAAACTGGCGATATTTCTACTGTAGAATCTACCAGAGACGCACCGCAAAAAAGTTCAGGAGATGACTTCCGACAAATCACACTGTAGGTTCTCACAACCATCTGGCATGCCTAATGATGTAAACACCTAGATTCCAATTTTGAGATAAATGACTGCAAGGGTTATAGGAAACAGTAACAAAGCGTTTGAAGACCTATGTTTATATGAATTTTTAGTCATGAATTAAGCCATAAAATTACCCCCATCCGTATGTACATAATATTTAGGAACATCCTGTATATTTGCAAACTAAATTTCCAAACGAGAATAGAACACCAAGTTGATTTTATCAGAGGAGCTGTAAATGAATACAAAACGTCGTTCATCTTTAAAAAATTTACCTGAAATATTAAGTTGGCACTTTCACTAAGCGTAGATTCATCTGGAGAATCCACTGGCGTTTGTTTTGTAAACCTTGTATCAAATTGAGAGACATCATCGTCACTTGTCTAAAAAAGAAAAATCGCATATTAAATCTTCGATAATAAATATCTTTTTATAAAAATTTCAAATGTAACTCACAAGGCTAGGTTTAAATGGAGGTTCATATTTCCTTCGCAGAACGTCTTCCCATACAATGTGTTTGAAGAATTGATGACGTTTAACTGCGCCGGCATCTTCGGGCGCAGCACCCAATCTAGCAGTCACCTGCCTCTTCAGCAGTTTACGCACTAAATCGCGAGCATCGCCTGTTAAATAAGGAGGAAGATTCAATTTCCCCTTTAAGATTTTTTCTATTGTCTTTTTCCTATTTTCGGCACTAAAAGGAGGCTAAGAAAAAGAAAATATTTCATTATAAGTTTCTAAAATATTTTGCTAAAACTTTCATTTAATTAAATAAACTGAACTGATCCCTTAAGATATAGAATGTCTACAAAAAATCTGATGTGTTCAACACATGACTTTTCTGGTACAGCCTATTATATCACCCCTGTAAATAATTAAGAGGATGAACTAAATACATACATTTGTCACATACTTTTACTCTAAACATTTTATATATATATATATTTATTGCCAACGAAAATACTGAAAAATTAAAATTTTACACTGTTCCTCAAATTTTCCATTATGGTCCATTTTAGAGAAAACCCCTGTAGAACAAAAATTATAGAGAATGATATCGCAAAAGACTTTTATTTGAAGAATGTTATTCTCCAATAGTGAATAACGAAGATATTCCTTAAAGGACAACCTATAAAAAGTACCCCCCAGATACTTCGACCTAATTAAAATTTAATCAGCTCGTCGCAGAATGGATTAAAACTTAAGTTTAGAATTTGGTGTTTTTCTCTCTATTCGCTTTTGAATTATCTTCAAAATTTGAACTTTTCCACAAATATCTCGAATACGGCCCATTTTAAGAAAATTATATATTGGACAAAAATTATATAAAATGACATCGAAAACAACTTTTATTTAAAGAATTTTCATCTACACGCGTAAATAACAGATATATTCTATAAAATAGAAAAACGACCCTATATAAATTACCCCCTAATGTTCCGACCATGCCCAAAATCTAAGAAGTTCACCGCAGGATGGATTAAAGTTTAAGTTTAAAATTTTGTGTTTTTCTCTATATCCGTTCACGAGTTAAAACGCACGCGCGCACGCATACACATAAGCAAACACGCAAATATGCACACTTACACGCACATCCACCCACACATCTACTGTTTGGGTGCTATCCGCGACGGCGCACATTAACCCCCGTTGGGCCCTTGAAAGTCTCCCCACATTCTCTTAGTAAGAAGATAATCAAAGCTAAATAGTTTCAGTCCCACCGCCGCATAGACCTTGCCGTATAATCGTTACAACAATTAATTTTTCCCGAACCGTGTTTTCTTAATTTAATTGTGACGTCTGATTCAAGCTACACATGTGTTTGTTGTAATCACCGATGCGACCTTGAATGCCTTGTGTAAGATTCGGTTTATGTACGGGTGACCGTTAAAATAAATAACAGTTGTTGCCAATTTCGATTAAAATTTGTGTTTATTATAATTTTATTTGAATGTACCTATATATCCTAATTTGAAAGTATGTATTTGTACAAGCCCATTTTTTCGGTTTTTTCCACAATAGAACAATTACATAATTAATTAACTCCTTAATTCTGCTTTTTTGCAATCCAGCTGTCAGTTGTCACATCTAATCGGAAAAACGTTACAGAAACTGATGGATTGGTGTTGCATCGATTGCAGCAACGTTGGATAAAAAGATAGCGCTGTTAGTTCATCATTGATAGATTGATAAAAAAAAGAGACAGGTAGATACCACACCGATGCCAAAGTTGCTGCATCAGCATAAGATAGATGACTAAAAAAATAATACAACGGAATTGTGGAAAACACTAAAAACGTTGGTTCCAAATAATGTGGCCAATACGGATTTTTTAGAAATTGAAATTGAACAGAAAACCATAGATAGAGTTGAAGATATACCAAATAATTTGAATTCTTTCTACATTGAGAGTATTGATAAAATTATGGATAAAATTGATAAAAATTGTCCAGACTTCCCCATTAATATTAATCGGGAAAATATCAGTAACTTTTCCAAATTTACTTTAATTGATTTTAGTACGCTTAAAAAAATTATTTTCTCAATGCCCAATAAGAACAGTCCAGATGGTATAGGCATGGCATTTATAAAAAATACCTATGACAATATTGCTAAACCCTTGATAAATGTTATCAATACTTCTTTAGAATCTGGTAAAGTCCCAGATGGTATCAAGGTCTCCACCATTGTACCAGTTCCTAAAGTTGCAAAATCTAATAAAGCTTCTGATTTCAGACCAATAAATATGCTTAGCTGCTTTGAAAAAATTTTTAGAAAAAGTAGTATATCGATGGCTTATTTGTAATAGGACGTAACCCCAAAAAGTAAAATTTTCAGTAAACAAGAAAAACATAATAGAACGTGAAAATAAAAAAAAACGTGATAATTTTTGGTATAGATATAATCTTGGTGACATTTTTTCATATTTACAATGGCTAAATACAATTTTTTTGGTAAATTAATTAATTATGTGTGATACGTCATATTTGTTACAATAAAAATGCATTTTTGAGGCTTACGCCAAATTAAAAGAAGGATGATACTTAAAAATATTTATTATTTTTAATCACTTTAATAAACAAAACATTTTATTACAAATATTCGTAAACAAGAATAAAATAAGAACAAAATGAAAAATTCTAAAAATTTAAAAATACTTTAAAGTAGCAAACATTACTAGTTATGAAACTATTCTATATGATGTGGAAGACAATCATAGAAAGAATGCGTATCAGATGTGAGATGCGTTTTCAATTGCTGCAAATGCAACCATTTAGAATGTTTTATCTTTAGTCTCTCTTGAAATAATCTTTGGAATAAAACTATTTTAATGTTATTTTGTTTTGGTCTTTGTGGTAATTCTTTGTAGTCATCATCAAAGTTAATTTTATAAAACAGTTTTCCTTCTGGGGTATACATTAAGGCCCTAAGATCTGTAACCGTTGGATCATTAACATTTCTTCCTGGCCTAATAGAATTATAGATAAATGATGATTTATCATCGAAGTTTATAAATTGATCGTGAGTTAGGTAACAGACATCAAAAGGTTTAGGTTTTGATCGAGCTTCGCGAATTACAGAAATGTACTCACTTGGTAGTTGTATAATTCGATATTTTAATTTCTTTTCGATTAAAGCATGGACAGAGTCACACTCCATTTGAGTGTGACCCTTTTCCAAATATTTCTGCACAATAACAACATTATGCTCGATTGAGAAATGCAGTAATGCATTAGACAATATAGCATTACGATTCTGATAGCAACAGCCATCAGAAAATAAAATAATGGGTTTTTATCGGCCAAACAATTTTCTTTTAAATGTTTTATTATGCAAGTGGCAAAAATAGATGCACTTAAGTCACCTTCACTTTCATTCCATACATAGTTTACGCAACTATGAGACTCTAGGTTATAAATGGTAAAATTATGAATTTGGAGTTTTGTTTTATAATAAAAAGCACCCACGTTTAGAAATGGACATAATTTTACCGCTTGTGTGTCCATAGTGAATGTATAAACCTGATTTTGGAGAGCTTCTTCCTTATTTTTGTTTTTTTCAAGCCTTGCTCTAGTTTTTTTTGCAAAATGTGCATTGTAATCATCTTCAGATATTTGCTTTATCTTATACCCGTAACACACATCGCATTCGTCTTTCTTTGGGCGAAAAATCGACAAATTCATCTCTTCAAATACACGGTAAAAAGGGAAAAGTGTGTACGGTTCGATATTGTTCTCCAGACAATTGTCTTTGTATAATTTATAGATCTGAGATTTTGTTTGAAAAGTTTGCTCCAAGTACACTTTAGAACTGTCTTTTCTACAATAATGGGACGGTTGCTTCGGCAATTCATTAAAAAAAGTATTTAGGTGATTTCTCCTTTTTTCGTTTTCACGACTTGCTTCATTATTATTTCCCACTCTTTCTGTTTTTTCTACTATTCCCGAGCTACTTTTTTTTAGCCAACAATGTACCATTTTTTCTTTTAGTCCCAAAGTGCCTAAAAACATTCGTTTGCATACTTTAAGTTTCTCATTATTAACTTTTAATTGGTAAATAAATGTGCCGGATCTTCTAGACGGGCCAGCAGTATAGCTGCGTTTTTTTGGGTTATAATCTACCAAAGAGCAGACATACACTTTTTTCTCGTCCCACGATAAACTCCAAAATTTTGAAAAAAGTTTCTGTGAGTCTTCTATAGATATGGAGCTACAAAATCTTTTGTTTCTTAAACAGTATTCTGACTCACAATGTACTGACTTTCTAGAATCGCGCTGTACGTTATGGCTTACTTTTCCATCTCTGGTTCTAGTGTATCCTAAATAGTTCTCACCTTTCATTCTTTTAACTTTATTCCTCTCCCTTTTCCAATTTTCTGGTTGAGCTCTTTTCGATCTATTTAAGTGGACTGCCTCTTCTGTATTAGTTTCTTCCTGATTTTCGTAAGTAGCATTTTGCGGGGGGGGGCAATGTTTTTTTCAGCATCCGTTTCATCTTCACTGTTTTCATCAGATGGTGCAATATTATAGTCTGGATCATCACTATCAGATAATACTGGAAAATCTACTTCATCTGTAGGCGTAGTTCTAAAATATCCTGTAGATCGACATTCTCTCTCAGTAGCTAAATGTTCTTCATCTGTAGTATTTAATGAAATAAGTCCATTGATATCGACATCAACGATGTCTCTATTTTCAAAGCATTGTAGATCCGTATTGATGTGGGCTGGTAAAACGTTAAGTGGCAAAACACAAGCTTCGGTGTGAACGTTATCTGCACTGGAACAAACGGGTTCAGGATTTGTACTGTTAACTTCTAAAGGCACACATTGTTGGTTATCAATAAAATTTAATTGCTCATTTTCAAAAATAAGTCCTGCATCTACCAAATTTTCTATGTCAAATTCAATATGAGTTCCGGGTTTATGATTTTCAACAACCTTCAAAGTTCGATCAGAGATTGGGTTAACACAAGAAGATTGTAAGATCTCTTTAGGTTTTTGTTCTATTGCTAATTTAACAAGATTCTGGCTTCGAGCTGACATTTTTCTAGAAACAAAAAACATTATTAATTACTCCCATCTATAGCATCGTAAAGCTCAAACTTTTCAAACGCATGTTACTTTTAGTAGCAACTCTTGAATAATACATCTTAATACTAGTTTTGTTCAAAGTAACTAGAAAAGATAATTATCAACCAATTTTAAATTTGTAATACGGGATTTCCTATGTCCCGCCTGGCGATTCAACACCCTGTATCACTTGTCTATTTTAAAAATGAACAATAATTGTTCATTTTTAAAATAGACCAGTGATATTACAGTCTTATTACATTTAATTTAAAAAAAATGTATATAGTATTGTTTTTTAAAGAATTATTCTTTAAAAAACAATACTGTATACATTTTTTTAAATTAAATGTAATAAGACGTATCGCAAAGAATAATACTATAAAGTTTTAATGCAATAGGACGTATCAGCAAAATAGTGTGAAAAACTTACCTGTAGATTATTTTATGCCAAATTTATATTTATTTCACTGCTATCGCACCTCTATATTGTTATAATAAACTTCTTGCACGAAAACGCACTAAAATAACACACCAAAGTCCAATTTACTTTAGCGGCAAAGTACAACGTGTACCCCTGCATAAGAGAAATGTGGTTTACGCGTTATTGCAGCTCAACATATTTTCGTTGCGATACGATATATTACTACAAAACGAAATTCATGGTTCTGATTGGCCCGAGGCTGGCGCGCTTCTGTAAATGCATGTCAAATGGCTCTGTTCACATAGTAACACCAAAAGCGGGGTTTTCAAAAAAATGTGGGTTACGTCCTATTGCAAATAAGCCATCGATATGAACAAATTGTTGATTTCATAGAAAGAAACAAATTTTTAACCAAATTTCAATCGGGTTTTCGCAGTAAGCATTCATGCGAAACTGCGGTACAATGTGTGCTGGATGATTTGAAAGGAAATCTTAATCAAAAACATGTTACTGTTGGTGTTTTTTTGGATCTCCAAAGGGCGTTTGAAACGGTAGATAGGAATAGACTCTTAAAGACTCTTAGCAGGGTTTAGTGGTACAGTATTGGAGTGGATTTCAAACTATTTAACAAATAGAAGGCAAAAGGTCAAAATTAAAAACTTTGTATCTGAGGAGTTAGAAATAAAACGAGGTGTACCACAAGGAAGTGTCCTAGGTCCCTTTTTTTTTTTGATTTATATCAATGACATTGCAGGCATTCAGACTAAATGTTTATTTCACTTATTTGCAGATGACGCGTTCATTTATTATTCTTCTCTAAATATAATAGATATTGTTACAATGATTAATAAGTGCTTAAAAGTTGTTTATAGATGGTGTTGTGCTAATCTATTAAATATTAATTGTAAAAAAACCAAATTCATCATAATTGGCAATGAGCAGCAATATAAACTCTTTGTAGAAGAAGATCATAAAATAATGATTGGGCCTTCCGAAATTGATATGGTAAATGAATACAAATATCTCGAATTCATCATAATTGGCAATGAGCAGCAATATAAACTCTTTGTAGAAGAAGATCATAAAATAATGATTGGGCCTTCCGAAATTGATATGGTAAATGAATACAAATATCTCGGAGTTATTATAGATCGACAACTTAAATTTAAACAGCACGCAAACCATTTAATAAAAACAATTTCATTTAAAATAAATTATCTTTACAGATGTTCACATCATTTATCTAAGTGGTCAAGGCTTGTTCTATTTAATTCTCTTATACTACCTCACTTCACTTACTGCTCAACAGTATTATATCTCTTAAATCAAAATGAGAGAAATCGGTTCCAAAAATTGCAGAATAGAGCTATGCGAATATTATTGTCATGTTCTAGATTGACCCCTATTGTAGAAATGCGGATATCTTTAAACTGGCTCTCAATTAAAGACATGTTCCTTTACCAGACATTAATTTTTATATATAAAATAAAAATAGGTTACGGGTATGACTATCTCCAGCATAAAATTACGTATAACCATCATGTTTACACCCATAATACAAGACTTAGAAATGATTTTTATATTAGGACCGTCAACACCAGTCATGCTCAAAATTCAATCTTTTTTAAAGGCTTACAGCAATTTAATGACTTGCCAGAAGATTTAAAGAAAATAGAATCAATTAATGAATTCAAATGTAAAATAAAACAATATTTGTTAGATGTAAGTAGCTAATTTAGTTATTGAAGTATTCATTATTAATATTAATATTTTATATGTGTTGTTTAATTGTATTTTATTTTATACGACTACAGTTATATTAATAACCTATTATATTTATACATTTATTTTTAGTGAGAAAGTGTATTATTGACTATGTATTAGTTGTTTTTTGACTAAATAAAGCATATATATATTAAAAACAATTGGATAAAAAGACGCATCTTACGCGGAAGTCATACACCGGTCATCTTCTTTATTGATTTTCGTTCAGGGTTATTAGCCATTGCAAGGTACGAGGGTGGTCGTTGTTTTATTTATTTAATTTTGTATTATATTTTTTATACTCAATATTATATGTCAACGTTATTCTGGCGTATTATTGAGGTAGTACTAATTTCCTTACTTACTCCCCCTTATTTTTGAGCTAGTGAGAAATTTTTTGCAAGTGCAAGCAACGATTAAAGCTGAAGCCGTTAGAATTCTTAATTCTTCTAACTAAATCTCAAGAAGGGGGTGGGTGATACAAACAAACAAACAAACAAACAAACAAACAAACAAACAAACAAACAAACAAACAAACAAACAAACAAACAAACAAACAAAAATACGTGTGGCACTCGGGGACTGCCGCGGTAAAGCTATTGCATAGCATTTTTACTTTCCTATCTTTATACAGATATAAGGAAAGTATAGGAATTATGATTTTTTTCGACCTCGAGTTTTCGACGGATTTTTACGTTTTGAGGTCCCCTGAATCCGTTTTGACTATTTTTCCGATGATGTCTGTGTGTGTCTGTGTGTCGCATAACTCATGAACCGATACACAGAAAAACACCAAATTTCAAACTTAAGCTTTGTTCCAGCGTCAAATGTGCTGATTAGATTTTGGGCAGTGTCGGAACATCTGAGGGGGTACTTTATAGGTGGTCATTTTTACATTTTATCGAATATATCTGTTAAGTTTGGGGAAGAAAATTCTTCAAATAAAAGTTACTTCTTATATTATTATCTAAAATTTTTGTTCTATACAAAATTTTCCTAAAATGGTCCGTATTCGAGAAATTTGACAAAATGTAAAAAAAAAAATTTTTATAAAAATTGTTCAAACAAAATATGTACCGTATTCGAGATATTTGATAAAATGTGTAAATTTCGAAATTTGAAGAAAACTCAAAAACGGATAAAGAAAAAAACATTAAATTTTAAACTTAAGTTTTATTTCGGCCTGACATGAAATGATTAGATTTTGGACAAAGTCGGAACATCTGGGGGGGTACTTTATGGGGGACCGTTTTTATATTTTATGGAATATATCTGTTATTTATGTTTGGAGAAAAAAATTGTTCAAATAAAAGTTATTTCTAATATTATTATCTATAATTTTTGCTTTATGTCAAAACTTCCTGAAATGGTCCGTATTCGAGAAATTTGACAAAATGTGCAAAATTCTGATTTTTATGAAAATTGTTGAAATAATTTTTGTTTATACATGATTTTTCTAAAATGGACCGTAATGGAAAAATTGTAGGAAAAGTGCTAAATTTAAATTTTTCAGTATTTTCATTTTCAATGAACATCTATAGAAAAATGTTTCGAGGTAGATGTATGTGGTTAATGTATATATTTATTTTATCCTCTAAACATTTATGGAGGTGCTGCAATAGGTTGTACAAAATAACCGGGAAAAGCCTGTAATAACTAGATAGGAAAGTCATGTGTTGGACACATCAGATTTTTTATCAACTTATGCAATTATATTTATTTATTTATTTTATTTATGCAGTATTTTTTTTCTTTGATATTAATTCAAATTTTTTCTTTGATATTAATTCAAGTTACACTTTTTGAGCGTGGTGACCGATAAGAAAACAATTTTTTTTTCTTTTATTGAATAAAATATTTTTATTATCTTACAATACATGTAGGTTATTCAGGAATTTTTATCATTGAAACTATAGGTTTATGGTAACTGAAATAAGAAACATAAGTTTGAGACTTGATATCCTCTAAATATCTGGAAAATACCGCGTCAATGGTGGTCTCATATTTTGTTGTGAATTCTTGTGGATCATTATTCATTTTCAAATTCAATTTTTCCGAAATTGTGTCTAAAAGAGATAGAATCAGTTATAAGCAGTTAGCAGCTGGTCTACACGCATATGTCTAGTCGCACGCACACCGTGCCGAAGTCTGCCGAACTGAAACGACGTTAGACGATGCACGGCTTTCAACGCCGCACCGCTGTACCGGTCGGAGTGGGGAGTGTTAGGTTTATTTTCGTTAGGGAATTTCTTTTTCGATTTTAGATTTTTCGATTTTTTTCGATTTTTCGGTTTTTCGATTTTTCTTTTATTGAATAAATGAGAAGTAAATATTGTTTAACGCCGCACCACTGTGCCGGTCGCAGTGGGGGTGTTAGTTTTTTTTTTCGTTACGGTCGTTACGGAATTTCTTGATTCGGTCGCCGTGCTCAAAGCCCGCGATAAAAGATATGCAATAGCTTAAAAACTAAATAAATAAATAAAACTATTGAGTATGTAAATTGGTTATTGATTTTAATTGCTCGTACTTATATTAGAGCGAAGTATTATAATGTACATTCATATATCACCTAGCACAATGATAGGTCTTACTTATTGCTAAGGCTGTACTCTAAACCTGCGACAGTTTCCCTACATTAGTCCTGAGTCCCGTGGTTAAAGGTAATAGAACACTTCAAAAGTCTGTCTTATAATGAAATAAGGAAAATAACCTATAATAATTATATTCACCATGACTGATGCACAAAAAAGGAAAATATTAGTAAAGTAAAGAATTATGTACAAATTATTCAGAATCACTGGTGTTATGCCCCAATCAGTACTGTTTGGTTCCCAATATCATAGTAAGTACATTAAATTTCAGGTTATACAAATAAAAGTTTCCATAGAGCTTAATTTATACAATCGATGGGAAAATCCCTCTTTTTATTAACACTAAATACTTAAATAGTCCTACACAATTTTAATTTTACAAAGCACAGAAACCAAGTACTTATTTTAAATTCTGTATACCTAGTAATTAGGCTCAACTTATTAGCTAAAACTTATTTTCTAAAATCATAGAAACCGATCCTCGTCAAAACTATACAGTGAGCATCTTAAGTCTTACCCCCCCCCTAACTAACTCGTTACTGGGGTCTTGTTAGGAAAATCGCTGAGACAGGTCGATTTTTAATTTCTACAATTTACATTTTTGCATGATTAGTTAACCCTTAATTTCATCCCTTACTGGAGGGTAAAAACCCTTTCGAAAAATTTCATGGCATGGGGTGGTGAGTGATAGCTCATTTGAAAGGGGGTTTTATTCTCTATTCAACCGTGCAAAAAAAATTTGAAATTTGCATCATTACATGTTTATTTATTAATGTTTAAAAATAACAAAACCTCACAAAATAGGAAAGCAACTAGACTAACAGTGACCTTCTAATGGCAAAAAGTCTTACTTCACGTCTGAACCAAAACCGAAGTCATGCAGGGCCGAATTTTAATTCTAAGGATGAGTGCGCTACGTTAATTTCCGTTATTCTGAAACAACAATTAGTCGAGAATTAATGAAGCAAATTTCAAATTTTTTTACACGGTTGAATAGAGAATAAAACCCTCTTTCAAATGAGCTATCACTCACCACCCCATGCCATTTAAATTTTTCGAAAGGGTTGCTCCCCTCCAGTAAGGGATGAAATTAAGGGTAAACTATTCATACAAAAATGTACATTGTAGAAATAAAAAATCGACGTGTCTCGGCGATTTTCCTAACAAGACTCCAATAACGAGTTAGATAGGGGGGGTAAGACTTATGGTGCTCACTGTATAATTATTTCGTTTTAATTAACAAATGCGGGGTATATACACTACTATTGGTAGTGAAGCCGTTAAGGAAATTCCTCTTACCTTCTGAGGTATATATAACTGGTAGTAAAGATTGGGTTTGTCTTACTTGCTGGCACTCCAGGTTCCTAGAGGAACAAGCAAGGAATCGACATCCTAAGGTAGATATACATACACACAAATGTATTCTAGAAGTGGAGAGTATCTCTACTGGGTAGATTAATTCGATGGATATCTAATACGACAAAATAACCTTCTTGTAGTGACCAACCGGGAATTTTGGGGGTGTCGTATAGTGAGGGGGTAAACCCGTCCTGGGGACCACAGCCTGAGGACCTGTAAGTCACGTTGAGATAGGGGTGGTCCGTGTCTAAGGCTAGTTCCAGAGCGGTAAGTACAAAACTATTCGAATAGTACATGTACTAATAGTAAAAATAAAAAGGTCTGCAAAGAAAATACATATATGTACACATAAAAATATTATTTTAGGACTAGGTGAGCTGCTGCAGGAAGAAATAAGTTAGACTCACTTGAGGATGTTGGTTGACCTTAAGGAGTTAGTCTTTTTTTCAATGGTTAGTACCCTAGATCCACAATAAAGTGTTAATTGATCCCACGCTCAATTCTATATGGGTTACTAACAATGATCCTTGTTCTTTCAAGCTAAAGAATCCGAAAAATCGATTGATTTCAATAGCACATGTTACAATCAGGTTAGCTTTTCAGAAGGACAGTAGAAAAAGTGTTCAAAAAAACTAGCAAGAAAATCCCTAAGACAATTTGGTAAGTCACTGAGAGGTCTAACTAATTGGATGCAACTGAATAGGGTATAAATCTTTTCATTTGGTTGGCTAGATCTCCAAAGGGGTCAGAAAAGGAGACTATAGTCTATCTTTGTGCCAAATTTCATCCTGATCCGTTCAGCAATTCTGGCGTGATTGAGTAACAAACATACATCCATCCAAACTTTCGCATTTATATAATAGTAGGATGAAATTCACTTTACCACCCTGTAGAATGAAAACTGTGACGTTTTTAAAGGAAAATTAAATTTAGCTTTTTTTTTATTAATTTGTTAAGAACTGTTTACGGTACTTTATTCTGAAACACCCTGTATAAAGTTGGTTATAATGCAAATACTTACAGCACCAGTTAGCATATCATACATAAGGGCACCTAATGACCACCAATCAACCTCTTTTCCATGACCATGTCTTGTCAATATTTCTGGAGCCCTGAAATTTGATAACGTTAATAATTTCTTAGAATAAACAAAATCAGGGTTGAAAAATAAATTTACACGGGGGGAAAGGAGCACCGGTAGAGCCAAAACTATAATTATTTAAATTATACAGGGTTCTCCAAGAAAGCGATACATATCAAGTTTGGTTTTTTAAATAGAACTCCGTATTTTATTTTATATATTGTCCTCGTTTTTCCCTTTATAACAATACAAAATAGTATGATATTATACAGGGCATTTCACACGATATAACCATTTTTATATAAAAATCTTATTGATTTTAATGACTTGTATAGTACAAAAGAAACAACTAAAAACCATTTTTTTGCGGTAAAAGGTTTTCGATATTAGTCAACATTTATGCCGATGCAATCCTTATTTTGATTAGAGTCAAAACTCAAATACATCATTTTTAAATTGACCATTTAAAAATACCTTAATTTAAGTTTTATTTATGTTAAGCATTCCCTGTACCTAAAGTTAATAATTTTCGGAGATTTTTAAATTTTAATGAGAAAAAATATAATTCACAAAATATACGAAGCATCTGCAAAACTTGATGGAAAGAATTTCATGTAACATGTAACGTTTTCATCTAGTATTCAAAAACAAGAGTTTTTTAATATTTCAAAATGCCCCTCTTGAAATTTCGAACTTCTTATTAAACATAGAAAATACTGGAGATGATCTTAGAAAAAAATTAATTTTAGAATGCTCTGAAGTGGAAATCGTTTCGAAAAACCGACAAAAGGAACTAAAATTCTCACATTTGCACATACACTGAAGACACAAAAGGTTATGATTAATAATAAAGTTCAAAAAATCCGTATGCAGCGTGATCTTTTCGGGCGTCTTCTTGCAATTGCACTTGATCAAAAAATGTATATAGAGAAAGTGTTATCGTTCCCACTAACGCCTGTACCCTTGTCTCTGTCATCTAGACGCTACAATATGTAAAACCTATAAGTCGGTTTTACTAAAAACAGAAAAAAGACCTAGATGTAATTGTCATTGATGGGTTTTTCTTCTTGTACTTACTGAAACATATACCTTTGACATTTGGTAATATATCTAAACAAATATTACAAGCCGTAGCTAAGTAAAATACAAGAACAATTGCGATTATTTTGATCGATACGAATCGCCCTCAATAAAGGATAGTGAACATATTCTTTGTGGAATCTTGATTATGTCATCACAAGAAGAGAATAGAATCGACCTAGAGATTTTGTAAAAGAGCTTCGAAACTTAAAATTCAAGGAAGCTTTGGTCAAGTTTTTGATAAATGATTGGAAAACAGATGAAATGGCGACTTACATTGGAATTAAAACAATATCTGTAAATTTTGATTATTACTATAAATTTGAAGTTGTAGATAATACAGTAAAAAAGACAATAGATGAAACTGCTGATACAAAATTTTTTTACCATGTTTGAAATATAACAACAACAACTGATAAATCAAATTCTTGTTATATTGCTTGCAAATTTCAAAAATGTAAACAATTTATGTAATGTTTGGATGAAAGTAGGTGTTGGAAATAATAAACGTCACATCGATGTAAGCAAATTATATTTGGAACTCGAAGAACCTCTTTGAGCTGTTTTATCAGGTTTACATGCATTAACTGGATGTGACTATAATCCGGCATTTTTCATGAAAGGCAAGAAACGCCCAGTTAGTATTATGGAAGCGTCGGATGAATTCCAGCGAGCTTTTGCTGAGTTTAGCGATATCAATAGTTATGATTTTACGCTCGTATTCAATATAATACAATTCGTTTGTAGTTTATATAGCTTGAATAACATAAGCTTTGTGAATGAAGCTCCACTCGCAATATTCACAAAAACGTATACATTTAAGGATGATTTATTTAAAATAAAAAGTAAAAATGTAGATGCCTCCAATTTACCACCATGCAAAGCCGAAATCAAGAAACATGTTCAACGAGCTGCCTACATTTCAAATATTTGGAAAAATGTAGTCAACCAACTTTGACGCAAAGGTCAGCAATGGAAAATGGTTGGCGAAATGTCGAGGGAAAATAAGATTTCGATTGATTTGAAGGCGATCAATGCCCAGTCCTCGTAAGAGACGTTGTTCTTCAGCTAGATGGAAATGAAGGTAAAATGTTCCTTTTGAAAATTCTCAATTGTTGAAAAATGAATAAGGTAAGTGCACCAATAATTGACAGTGTTCCAGTAATTGACACTTGCTCAATTAATCTTCAAAAACATTAGACTATATATGAGCAATTTATCTTAAACATTGGTATTTTTAGAATATTTGGCAAACGTGTAGCCTACGTAACAGATGTTAGATGGTACCACGGTCAGTTACAAAATGGTGAAAAGAGCACGTGCAGTGTTAGAATGTATATGTTAAGACATTTCATAAGGTCAGTATACCAAATTGAATATATCTACTTCTTATCACTTCATGTTAAAATTTATTTAAACTATTCCTGGGGGTGTATTAAACAACACTGATGGGTTTTTACTGGTTTTTATGCATGTAAATCCTAAAACCCCATTTTTTGTTAAAGTGTCAATAATTGGAACAAACAAAACCAGTATGTTCCAGTTATTGACATACCCTGTCAATCACTGGTCCACAAGCAAATACTGATATACACTTTTGTCATACTGTCTAAAAGTCTGCAATATACCATTTAAATATGAGATCTAACAGCCTTTTGGTTCCAGTCATTGACAGGGATGTCAATTATTGGTACAAGAAGTGTCAATAACTAGAACACGTTTTTTATTACAGTTATGGCACATAAAAAAAATTATACAGATGCTCAGTTGGATGAAGCTCTTGTGCTATAGCAAGAGGGATGTCAGTAGCTAAAGCTGCTAAAACTTACTTTGTTCCACGAATAACGTTACTTTATAAATCAACAGGAAAGCTACCTATACATTGCCGAATGTGACCAAGTACCATCCTCACAAGCAATGAAGAAACTCTTGTCGAACAGTGGATACTTTCTCTAGCAAAAGTGCACCATCCAGTAGGCAAAGGGCAATTACTAGACAGTGTCCAGTTTATCGTTAAAGAAAGTAAACGACCAAACCCTTTCACTGATTCGAGACCAGGGGTAAAATTCTCGAGTCTCGCATTAAAATTGTCGTACACGGCAAATGTCGCATACCAAATTCGTATGGTTGTTAAAAATACATATTTATGGATGCGTTTAAACCTATGACGCCGGGGTTTTAGAAAACTGAAATTTTCAGTGAATGTAGTTGTGAAGTACCTGATTAAATCCCACTTAGTCAGAATGTGGCACAAATCGCCGTTTCCTCATAAAAAAAAATAATAATCTTTTAGGGGTGCTTTTTAACCTATGACGCCGGGGTTTTAGAATACCGATATTTTTGGAAAAGTAGTCGTCAAGTAGCAGATTAAATTCCAAATAACCTGAATTGCCGGAATTGGAGATGCGACTTTATAGATGGTTTCTTGCTCAACGTAAGAGGATATGCCAGTTTCAGGTGACTTGATCAGGCAAAAAGCCTTAAGTTTGAGCGTGAGTTTAAATGTTGGTGGTTTTAAAGCAAGTGATGGTTGGTTGCAGCGTTTCAAACAACGTCACGGAGTAAGATCATTGAAGATAAGTGGAGAACAACTTTCGAGCCAGCCTGAATTCATCGACCCATTTAAAGCAAGATTAATGAGCGTGATTCAAGAACACAATTTAAATGAGCACCTGCTGTACAACGCTGACGAAACTGGATTATACTGGCAGTTGCTACCGGATAAAACATATGTTGCTTTAGCGGAAAAAACAGCCTCTGGAATGAAGCTTGCTAAACAACGAATCACGTTTTTGGGTTGTACAAATGCTTCAGGCTTACACAAAATCAAACCATTAGTCATAGGAAAAGCCAAAAATCCCAGATGCTTCAAGAACTTCAACAATCCCCTCGTTTATAGAAACAGTAAAAATGCATGGATGACAGGCGAATTGTTCAAAAACTGGTTTTTCAAGCAGTTTGTTCCTGAGGTAAGATTGAACTACCATTCACATAGGTGCACAATCTGACTAGCTGTTAATTTCAGGTTAAGAGTTTTTTGAAAATTCAAAAACTTTCAGAAAAAGCGATGTTCTGGACAACGCACCGTCTCATCCACCGGCTGAAGAATTGAGAACTAATGATGGAAATATTTTTGTGATGTTCATGCCGCCAAATGTAACGCCTCTGATCCAACCCATGGACCAAAATGTACTCACTCACCAAACTTTATTATAGAAACAGTTTACTTAGTTGTATTGTGGCTGGGGACGATCCAGCCGGAATCGCTCTTAAGAAAATTACATTAGGGGACGCAATTATACATTTAGCAGCTGCATGGGATAAATTAAGTCCTGATGTTATCTCTAAATGTTGGCATAATATTATTGTAAACGTCAGTGCAGAAACTGATCAAGGACAACTGGATGAAGACGACTTACCACTCTCTGTTTTACAACAAAGAATAAATCAAAATAGGGTTGTTGACATTGCTCTTGAGGACACAATTGCACTGCTTCAAGCAATAGAGCCTGTAAGGTTTAAATTCAAATGCCTAGATTAACTTATGTACAGTGTTTTTCCGAATGTATGTAAATGTTCTGTTCATTTTTAAAATTACAGGTCGAATACACTTCTCAAAACGTAGAGGAATGGAACAAATATACAGTTTCAACTGATGACAGTGATCAAGTAACGATGAGTGTAACGATGGCAATTTTGGGTGCCAGGTCACAAAGGGATCGAAGGCAACGAAAAGGCTGACGAACTTGCAAAAAGAGGGTCAGAAGAAACACCGGAACCAGACACAAACCCAGGAGTACCAAAAAGTACAGTCCGGGGTTTTATAAATGACTGGATTCGGGAACAACATATCAACTATTGGGGAAGCACCCCAAAACAGGCACATGGAAAAGCCTTCATAGGTAGACCATGTCCCAAAAGAACTGGAGAACTACTCTTAATGAATAGGAACCAGTTGAAAGTGATAACAGGGTTCATGACTGGGCACGCCCCAGTAAAGGGACACTTGAACAAAATTGGCATGTACAATGGGGAACTCATGTGCCGACTATGTCGCAAGAAACCAGAAACGGCCAAACACATACTGTGCGAATGCGAAGCTCTAGATCGCAAAAGAAAGGCTCTTTTTGGACAACCCCAGGTTGATCCAACAACGTATAGAACCCACTCACCCAAGGATCTGTACAAACTTGTATAAGGTACAAAGGTGATAGAGTGGGTGCTATGAACTAACATGGGGTAAAACACAATAAGCCAATAGGCTTCAGTGTTATTCGGAAACACATAGTCAGACGAGCCCAGGAGAGAGAAAAAAAAACGATGACAATGAATCCGAAGGAAGTGATTGTGAGATCCTCCCAGACTCGGGCACTAGAGTAGCACATTGTGAAGCAATAAAATGGGCCCAACAGAACGCGTCAAATATAAGTGAAATCATAACTCTAAAAAAAATTCATGAAAATGCTGTCTTAGCCAATCTGTCTGTTAAGCAAAAACAATCCAAACTAACTTCATATTTTTCTGCAAGGGATTTGAAATAAATGTATTCTTAAAATAATAAAAACTATATGCAGTTTGACTATGTTTTTTAATATTTTTGAAACCTTCATTATTATGTTGAAAGAGTAAAACCAAATTTGGTAGATTTTCACACTTTTATTTTAAAAATATAAAAAATTTTAAAAACACTAACATGACATATGTTTCGAAGTACAACTTCTTTTTCAAATGTTACTATTTACAATTCCGTATCCAATATATATACGAAATAATTTAACAAAACAAAGTACTTAAGAAAAACATCAATAACATTACAAAATAAACTAACTATTTAAAGTAAATAAGGGTACTTAGGTAATTATAATATCAATCAGATAACAATAAGATAGCACATTACAGGGATTATCTCACAGAAAACTAGGAAAGAGATTTAATAAGGGTGAATTATTAATATCTAATTGATCATTTAGTAAGTTATCTGAATTTTTAAATCTATTTCAAGTGTTTCTAAATGGTTTAATTTAAGGCTCTTATTTTCTATATGTAAAATTTCAAAGTTGTCTGTAAAAGAATGATTTTCATCTAAAATATGATTTGAGTAAGTAGAATTATTTTTGTTTTTTGTATAGCTATTATAATGTTCGGAATAGCGTTTTTTGAAAGTACGGCCTGTTTGACCAATATGCAATTTTGGACAACTACCACAATTTAATTTATATACCCCCGATTTATTATTAGGATTAATTTTACCCTTATTGTTTTTAATATACTTCCCAAGCGTATTATTGGTTTTAAAAGCTACGTTAATATTTTGGTTTTTTAAATATGATGATACCTTTTCACTAGGAGCTCATATATATGTAAGACTCTTATATCTGCAATTTTGATCTTTAATTATGGGATAAACTTGTTGAATAGCCTGTTTAAAAAGTTTTGTCTCTAAAATGTTGTCTACTAACTTTGAATTAAAATTATTATTTACTGCGATTTGTTTAATGATATTTAATTCTTTTGAGAAGTTCTCTTTGGTAAGGGGAATATTAACTAATCTATGGATCATACTGTTGTATGCTGCCAGCTTTTGTTTGTATGGATGAGATGAACTATTATTTATTGTAATATCAGTATGTGATGGCTTATGAAATATCCCAAAACTATGGCCTTTATTATTTTTAATAATATTTAAGTCTAAAAAATTAATTGAATTATCCTTCTCTGCTTCCATAGTAAATTTAATATTAGGGTGTATAGTATTGATAAAAACTAATAAAGAATTTAACTGTCTACTAGTACCAGTAAAAGCAGTCAATATATCGTCAACATATCTATGCCAATACAGACAATGTTTACTTAAATTATTGCTATGAATTTTATTTTCTATATTATCCATAAATATTTCTGCAAGCAACGGGCTTAATGGGTTCCCCATAATAAGATCTTCATTTGCTGAGTAGATGTTATTTTGAAATTGAAAATAATTTTGTTTTAGGCAAATGTTTAACAAATTTAGGATTTCTTCTTTGATTATAATATTACGATCTAATAAGTTTTCTACTAGCTTAACTGTTTCTTTAGGAGGTATACTAGGAAATAAGTTTGTTACATCGCACGATACTAATTTTGTGTTACTAGGTAACTTAATGTTTTTTAATTTTTCTGTTAATATCAAAATAAATAAATATCAAAAAGAACTAAAACGTAATATTCAGGATTCAACAGCAATTTTTGATTCTAGAGAAAAATTCAAACTAATACAAACGAACCCTCAACCGCCACAACTTTATTCTTTAATAAAATTACACAAAGAGAACTATCCTATTAGACCAGTTGTGTCATTTGTCACGGCTCCATCAGTTAAACTTTCACATACATTAATTAAACCTATACAAGAAAACTGAAAATTCAATTCAAAGTATAGTATAAAAAATTCTTATGAATTAACAGAAAAATTAAAAAACATTAAATTACCTAGGAACACAAAATTACAGTTCATAAAATTTCTAGAGGTGTTCGACGCCCAGACAGAGAACGCGCTACGTGTGACTAAGATAGCTATTGTACAGTCTGCTAAACAAGTTATTTTAAATAGTTTTTAATATTTTTAGGTAATTAAATTTTAAAAGTGTGGAATAGTTTAGGGATTAAATTGGTCTGATTGGACTTTCTTAGAACGTTTTTAAAAGCAGCTAAAGATAGTATGTAGAATTGAAAATAATTATTATGCCATAAAAGGTGTTTTGGAATTCCTTCAACCTTTTGAAATTGAGTCAGAAAATATAAATTTTATAGGATAGCGGAAAATACCTATAATTTTTTTGTAGGCCTTTGTAAATCGTGGAAATAGTTTATATTTTATTTCTACCTTATTAAGGAAAATGGTACCTATTATTATTAACGGTTGTTTCTGAAACATTACTAAAATTTTCGAAATTTTGTTTTTCTACAAAATAATAAACTATACTATTTAGAAAAAAATTTATTTCTCTTATAATTTTATAAAAAATAACAGGGGAATATTTATATTTCTTGATCTATTAAACAAAACGATAAATTATCTCGACGAATGACACCATGTTCTAGTACGGAAGCTAGCTTTACATTTTTGTTGGTGGTTTCATATCAATTTTTTGTAATTGTAGTTTACACGTACATATACCTCTTAACACTTGTTTGCTTTATTAAAAAAGTGTGTTGTTGTGATTTACGTCGAAATAAGTCAAAAACAACTTGAAACCCCATATAAAATCAAAAAGGAGAAACGGAAAAAAATTGAGCCTGTAAATAAACACAACTCAGAAACAAAAATAGCTATCTAATAATAAAAAAATAAAATTTGATTCTTGTTCATCTTCGTTGTAAAAATAGATAATACTTTTTTGATCTTAGGTACAGATATAATTTTAATGGTCTTCCGAAAAACTTTCTTCAGTTTCCATATCAGATTCAAAATCAGTCTCACTGTCACTGTTTAAGTTAATTATAAATCTATCAGTTGCCTCATCCAAAGTAACTTCTCTGTCATAAAATTTAGATTCCCACATTTTAGCATTATTACAACGAGATTGCCACTCCTCTTTAGAAAACGTATCAAAAAAGTCTTCACACAACAGTTGTACCTGTTAACAGTTGTGCCTCTTAAATGTAGTGTTGTTACTAGCTACATATTGTTTCAATGATGCCCACACTAATTCGATCGGATTAAGATCGGGATGATACGGTGGCAAACGCAAACAACTAAAACCATGTTCATTTATCATTTCTTTAATTGCATACCTCTTAAATCGTGACTTATGCAACAGCACTAAACTGTATAATTGCGTTTTGAGCATATCCCCTTCGTAAGCAATATTATGATTCCTTAACCAATCCTGCATGTCAGCTTTTTTAGAAGTTGACGTTGGTGCTTTATTTACCTGGACATTATGGTAAGGAGCATTATCAACAATAATGACGCTTCTTGGAGGGAGGTTCGGAAACAGCTTTTCTTTCAACCATTTAGAAAAATTATTAAAATTCATTTCATCGTGGTAGTCTCCACTTTTGGTTCCAGATTTGAAAATTAACCGGGCATTCGGAATAAAGCCCATTTCACCTCCTGCATGGACAATAATTAGTCTATCACCTTTATTAATTGGTTTCTTTAATCCCTCATTTGAATTATCACTCCAAGTTTTCTGGTGTGTGTGGGAGACATGAATGTATGTTTCATCTAAGTAGACAATTGGACGGCCCTCTGCTCGATAACTTTTTAAACGAATCAGATAGTCTAAACGTAGCTTTTGAATATCAAACCTTTCCATTAATATTTTTCTGTTTGTTTTTGTTTGTCGCCAACGAAATCCTAGCGACTTTATTATTTTTCTTAAACTTTCATAGCTTCCTTTGTACCCTGTAGCTTCTCTAAATTTAGTCAGAATTGTTTTTAATGTTGGAACAATATTTTCCGAGATTAACATGAACAGAATAATGGTTTTTTAATGGTTTTTCTTGGTGATGAAAATTCCGATATCTCACGGTTATCGATTCTTTTTTTCTCTCCAGAAATGCGGACCACAGTGTTTTTAGATACTCCTGTGGCTGCAGCAACACGATCATTTACATTTTTAAATGGTATTGAAGGTGAATTAAAGTTTCCTTCTCTTCTCATAAACTCTATAACATTGGCTATTATTTCGCGAGATTGACTGTTAATCACGCGGCCTCTTAATTTGCTATTAAACTCCATACTTAGGTTCTATTAAACTGTAATGAGCAAAAAACACAAACGAAAATAAAAGATATGTTTTAGCGAAATTTACATCTGACATTTACGTCTGAATAAAATAGTGAAATACTTGATGCCCAGAGTGTACTTTCATTGCGTAAATCCGTCGGCCCCGCCAACCGATGCCTCTCAGTAGTGCTTTCTCTGTCTAGCCGTCGAAAGCCTCTAGAAATTTGATGAACTGTAGTATCGTTCGATGTAACAAACTTATTTCCTAGTATACCTCCTAAAGAAACAGTTAAGCTAGTATAAAACTTATTAGATCGTAATCAAGTCAATATTATAATCAAAGAAGAAATCCTAAATTTGTTAAACATTTGCCTAAAACAAAAATATTTTTAATTTCAAAATAACATCTACTCAGCAAATGAAGGTCTTATTATGGGGAACCCATTAAGCCCGTTGCTTGCAGATATATTTATGGATAATATAGAACATAAAATTCATAGCAATAATTTAAGTAAACATTGTCTGTATTGGCATAGATATGTTGACGATATACTGACTGCTTTTACTGGTACTAGTAGACAGTTAAATTCTTTATTAGTTTTTATCAATACTATACACCCTAATATTAAATTTACTATGGAAACAGAGAAGGATAATTCAATTAATTTTTTAGACTTAAATATTATTAAAAATAATAAAGGCCATAGTTTTGGGATATTTCATAAGCCATCACATACTGATATTACAATAAATAATAGTTCATCTCATCCATACAAACAAAAGCTGGCAGCATACAACAGTATGATCCATAGATTAGTTAATATTCCCCTTACCAAAGAGAACTTCACAAAAGAATTAAATATCATTAAACAAATCGCAGTAAATAGTAATTTTAATTCAAAGTTAGTAGACAACATTTTAGAGAAAAAACTTTTTAAACAGACTATTCAACAAGTTCCCATAATTAAAGATCAAAATTGCAGATATAGGAGTCTTACATATATAGGAGCTCCTAGTGAAAAGGTATCATCGTATTTAAAAAACCAAAATATTAACGTAGCTTTTAAAACCAATAATACGCTTGGGAAGTATATTAAAAACAATAAGGGTAAAATTAATCCTAATAATAAATCGGGGGTATATAAATTAAATTGTGGTAGTTGTCCAAAATTGCATATTGGTCAAACAGGCCGTACTTTCAAAAAACGCTATTCCGAACATTATAATAGCTATACAAAAAACAAAAATAATTCTACTTACTCAAATCATATTTTAGATGAAAATCATTCTTTTACAGACAACTTTGAAATTTTACATATAGAAAATAACAGCCTTAAATTAAACCATTTAGAAACACTTGAAATAAATAGATTTAAAAATTCAGATAACTTACTAAATGATCAATTAGATATTAAAAATGCACCCTTATTAAATCTCTTTCCTAGTTTTCTGTGAGATAATCCCGGTAATGTGCTATCTTATTGTTATCTGATTGATATTATAATTACCTAAGTACCCTTATTTACTTTAAATAGTTAGTTTATTTTGTAATGTTATTGATGTTTTTCTTAAGTACTTTGTTTTGTTAAATTATTTCGTATATATATTGGATACCGAATTGTAAATAGTCACATTTGAAAAAGAAGTTGTACTTCGAAACATATGTCATGTTAGTGTTTTTAAAAATTTTTATATTTTTAAAATAAAAGTGTGAAAATCTACCAAATTTGGTTTTACTCTTTCAAGATTAAATGGATTTTCATCAAGTAAAGGCCGAAACAATAAATAATTCATTAGTATGAACAGTTTCCGTAATATGAACGCGTCAGGATTTTTTGTGTTCATATTACCGAGCTTGTACTGTATATGCCGGGGATCAACTTGTGTATCACTTGTAAAGTTAAAAAAGAAACAATACCAAGCTTCACACAAAATTGGAATCATTTCTAAATCTTCGTCAACTTTATGAAACGTTTTTTGAGATGTTCGCTACTGCTCTACACTCAACTTTTGTATTACTTCCAAAAATAATTTTGTGGAAAATATTTGATTTGGATTCAAATTGTTTAACAAATCCCGTTACTTTTGCTCCTTATTTTATCAAAATATGTTTTAAAATTAAATAAAATACAATAAGGAATGTTAAAAAAAAGTTATTTTAAACTTAAAAAAAAAAACATTTTTATCAGCTTAAAGAGAAATACATACATATATTCGATTGTTCCACAAAAAGTATGAGTAAGTATTCCTTCGTTGATGTGTTCTTTACACAAACCGAAATCTGTCAATTTAACATGTCCCTGAGCATCTAATAAAATATTTTCAGGCTTAAGGTCTCTATATATAATTCCTTGTCCATGCAAGTGTTCTAAGGCGAGAATTATTTCAGATAAATAAAAGCTAAAAATTATTTTTCATTAGTTTTCTTTTTAACTTGTTTTGAAGACAAAAGTTACCAAGCAGTGTCTTCTAAAAATATTCCTTCTCTTTCTAGATGCATAAAAAGTTCACCACCACTAAGATATTCTAAGATTAAGTACAATTTTCCACCAGTTTGGAAGGCATATATCAAATCCACTATAAAAGGATGCTGAAAATTAAATATTAAGATAAAATATTAAAATAATAGAGTAGGTAATGTTATTTCTCTTGATATATTCCATTAGAGGACAATGTGAAAGTTTGAATAAATTCAATAAAAACTTTGAATTCAGTAAGAAAAATGTTCAAAAATTTAAATTTTAAATTAGGGATCGTAGGCATAGAAATGTTCCTAGTTATTATATATACGAGGTGATCCATTAGTGTGAAAAAGTCCAATATCTCCGCCATTATTAGAAATATAAAGAAATATTTTCACAGAACGGTAGACAACATTAAATTACATATTTTAAAATTATTTTTGAATATACAGGGTGTTTAATAACTTCCCTCTGGAACCAACTTATGTTCTTTTTAATGGATCACCCTGTATTTTATTTTATATTTTAATTGCTCTAGCTTTTCCCATTCTAAAAATATAAATTATTGGTTTATACAGGGTATTTTGCAGGATATAATCGGTTTTGTATGAAAATCGTATTGAATTCAATGACCTATATCATACAAAAGAAACCATTGATAACCTTTTTTTTCTACCACAATCTGTACAGGGTGAGTCAAAACACAAATTCATAATTTTCTCAATTTTTTTAAATGTTTCACCCTGTATTTTATATCATCGTTCAAAAGTATCCTAATTATACTTTAATTTGACTTAAGCATTCCCTATAACAAAAGTTAATAGTTTTTAGAGATTTTTAAATTTAAGTGGTAAAAACGATAATTCAGAAACTAATTGATAGAAAATACATTCTGTTTGATAATTAGTAATTATTATAATTTAACCAGCTGTAATTTATTATCGATTTTTTACATTAAGAAAGAAAAAATATCAATAGCTAGCACAAATTCATACTTTATTATTTAAATGTAATTTTTGCAAATTATATTTAATTAGAACAGTTGTTCAAAGTGGCCTCCCATAATATTTATGCAGGCCTGAAGACGGTTTTCAAAGTTCCGACTCACATTTCTAAGAATTTCCACAGTAACACTTTGAAATGCCTCTCTTACTCGTATTTTCATAACATCTACTGTAGTTGGAGGTATTTTATACACTAGAGCCTTAACGTAGCCCCAGAGAAAAAAATCCATTTTAGTTAAATCTGGTGACCAACGGATTGGCCCGCCTCTTCCTATCCATCTTCCTGGAAATTGATCTGCAAGTTCGCCATTTACAAGAGCGTTATTGTGAGCAGGAGTACCATCATGTAAATACCACATTTTTCGGCGTACTTCAAGAGGAAGATCTTCAAGCAATATTGGTAAAGAACTAACTAGAAAGTCTAAGTACAATTCCCCATTTACAGGTTCGTTAAAAAAATGAGGTCCTATCACGTACTCACCGATAATGCCACCCCAAACATTTACTGACTGTGAGTAATTATATGGTATGGATTTGAAGTAAAATAATAATGAAAGTTGTGCCTATTAACATATAATATATTTGAAGGAATGAATTGGTTCTAATAAATACTACTGGGAGTTTTAGATGTTTAAAAGTTGATTACCTTGTATAAAATCCCCTGTACATAAAAATAAACTTTTGATCTTGTCACACGTTACAGCTATTTAACAAATATTTTATCTTAGATGTTAATACCAAAGTTTCGAGCATTTTTTTGGTAAATTCTCACATTTTTTATAATAAGTAGATAATATCTCAAAATAAAAAAAAATGGTAATGTATGTTAAATTGTTAAAAGTAGAATGAACATGAGCTCAAACCATTGATATCGAACTACCGATTAACTCGAAATTAAACTGACTTAAGATAGGAATTATTTTATTAGGTAGTGGTTTGGATCAACCCCTTATTAAATCACCCACTTTTCAATTTTTCTAGGGCATCATTTTGATGCCCTAGCTTTTCCCATTCTAAAAATATAAATTATTATTGGTTTATACAGGGTATTTTGCAGGATATAATCGGTTTTGTATGAAAATCGTATTGAATTCAATGACCTATATCATCAAAAAGCACGTACTCAAAAAAATCTCTTCGTTCAGTAATATTTTGTTGTGACCATTCACAAAAAGTTACCCTGTGTTCAAAATCCATAATAGTGAGTTCTTGATATAGTTGCATATGATACGGGTGCATTTTATTTTTGGAAAGTATTCTTTGTACTGACGTATAACTTATTTCCTGTTCTCTTGAAATATTTCTTATACTTGTATGCGGATTTTCGGTAACTGCTAACATTGGCGGCGGAATAACTTTTCTTGAGAGGGGACTTGAGCCCCTCTTAAAAATGCACTCTTCCATAAAATAAAAATAATATAAAGGGTGTTTATCTATGCATATTTTTAAATTAAAACAAATAATTATGCATATGTGAAAAAAATTAAATGCGTATACATGTAAATATATAATATGTAAGTATGTACCAGGTTGATATAAAAAACATTCAAAATTAAATTAAGACCTTTTTCTATTTTTCTTTGCAAAAATTTCCACTCCTTGAGGGTCAATCTGTTTAGCCAACTCATTTTCGATGTGAAGTATGGAAAGTTGTGAAAATCTATCTTGAGCAGCCAAGTTTTAATTCTTCTCATAGCCGAAAAACTGTGCCCGCACCCGGCGGCATTTTTCTGTTTCCTATACGAGTAGCGCTACTCGTGTAGGAATCGTAGAATATTAATATTTTACAATGCCTACGCGATCGACGCACATTCTCTGTACGCTTAATAGGAAAAATACTTTTGTTTTTTATGAAATGATTTACAAAGGTACGTTTACTCTATTTTATTTATTATAAATACAAGTTAAGAAAAAAAACCTAAATTAAAGTTAATTCTAAATATAAAAGGTACTATCCTTAATGCAAGCTTTCGTGACTTTTAGCGTTGGGCTGATTCGAAACTATATTTAGCAATAAATGTTTTTTCCGTTTAGAACATTTCTTTAAAGTCTCCATTTTTGAAGACCTGCCAGCCGTTATCGCTTTGGTTCCAGCATGCAAATATGTTTTTGTACGACGCGATATTGACGTAGGTTGAACTATAATTCTCCTACCTCGTTTCATGTTTTTGATAGAAGAGCATATATTAGAAAATAATTCTTCATTTTCAATGTGCCCTAATTTTGTGTTTAATTCTTTAATGGATGGATGAGATGCGGCAAACGCTCCATGGTGTATTTTCACGAGATGTGCGTCACTCGCGTAGGCATTGTAAAATATTAATATTCTACGTTTCCTGTACGAGTTAAGACTTGGTTTCTTTGAACACTCCGTCGCGGTGAGCGGACAGTCCGTCGACCGCTGAGGACAGCAATTTTCGCCCGAGGTGGTTTGTTAAAAAATATAGAAAATGATACTTTCTCTATGTCTGTACGTGCTGTTTATGTATTATGAATGTAAACGAAAGGTACTAAAATGGTTGCAAATAAATTGTTTGCATTGTTATTATTGTTGGAAGAGGAAGAACAAGAGGAACTGGCAATTGCAGCCGTCAAAGTTTCCAATAAGCCAGTGAGTGAGTTGTTTTTGTGTCGCGATACAGAAGGTGCCTTTAATATCACTGTGCAGCGGAGGCTTTTTGGAAATGAAACCAAATTTAGGGAGTATTTTAGACTTTCTACAGATCTTCTTGAATTCGTGTTGAGTTTTATAAAGGACATAATTTCCAAGAAATCTAAAAATAAAGTCATGATGTCATATGTGTCAATAATTTGTCACTCATTGTTTTAAAATTAATAACAATATAGTCTCCGCACACGCCGACGATTCCGCTGATATCAAACTCAACAGATATCAACCGACTCTTCGCGACAAATCAGCGGCATAACGCCGTCCTGCTCAGATAAGCGGATTCAAGAAAACCATACCCATTTAAATACTCTGGTTGGATAAAATCGTCAAAACGCGACGGTTGACGGACTGTCCGCTCACCGCGACGAAGTATTCAAAGAAACCAAGGCTTAACGCTCCGCATAGTGATGCTCGTATAGGAAACGGAAAAATGCCACCCAGCGGAGCTAACAGGAATAGCTATTTCAACCCGTAACAGTTTGTATAAATTGGGTTGGGCATTCGGTCTCACATATTTTTTCAAAATATAAAACTTGGTGCTGTGCTCATTTTTAGTAATTTTACTTGGTATTTTAATTTCTGCCTCTATATCAATTTTAAAGAGTTGTGCATAATGATGAATGAAGGCATTACCACCTTCAAAGGATATATCGTTACCCTAATTAGCAAACCTCGTAACTCCACTTTTTGCCAAATTTACATTTTCATGCCAACTTGTAGAGAAAACCTCTATTATACAGGGTGGCTCACGCTCAACGGGACGGAGCTTTATGGGAAAACGACCAAAGATATAAAAAATTCGTTTGGGAGGAATACGTAGGTTACAGACGGCTACAATTTAAAATTTGTTAGATGTATACAGGATGTCCCACATAAGAAAAAAAATTAGTTCATTAAAAATTATTCAAACAAGAGTAAACAATTAATTTCTGGGAGACTTTTTTTCCTTAAAAATTCAAATAAATCGAAAACTAATAATAATAGTAATAGGGAACCTTTAGTTAACTGACATTATTTTTGATGTAGTTTTTAATTCTAAAATAAAAAACAGGGTGTTCCATTAAAAATAATATAACTTTGTATATTTTCTCTTATGTGGGACATCCTGTATACATCTAACAAATTTTAAATTGTAGCCGTCTGTAACCTACGTATTCCTCCCAAACGAATTTTTTATATCTTTGGTCGTTTTCCCATAAAGCTTCGTCCCGTTGAGCGTGAGCCACCCTGTATATTTCAAACCTCCTAAATCCATAATAATATTATTCTGGATTTGTGAGGTTTGAAACATGTAAGAGGAGGTTTTTTCTCTACAAGTTGGCATGAAAATGTGAATTTGGCAAGAAGTGAAGTTACGAGGTTTGCTAATTAGGGTAACGATATTTAATAAACTATCAATACTTTTTGCAAAGTCTATGTCGTCAAATCTTTCCACAAATTGATTTTTTACAGTATCACTGGCCCATAGAAATACAATTACTCTCCAATCTTCTTCGACATTTGTCCGCAATATTGTTTCTTCATGACCTGTCGAACTTTCTACTAAAAAATCTGATAAAGCTTGTGAAGTTTTTTTTAACGTTCATACTAGTTCAAGACATAACTCATTATTATCTGAAAAGTTTACTACTTTAGACCAAAGATTTGAAAAACTATTCTATTCATCTTTTAAAAGCAAAATAGTAGATTTGACTAACCTTTCCCAACGTAGCATTAGGATTTTGAAAAATTTTAGTCAGGGGGCAAATGATGCTTAAAATGAAATGAAATACAAAAAGAGATACTAAAAACTCTGCTTTCAACAAACTTGAAAGTATTCTTATCGTTTTAACTGAGTCGTGCTCTTTGGCATCAGATATTTCTTGTTCTAGGCATTATACTTTTTAATTAGATTGTCATAGTTTTGGAAACGACATCTCCATCTAATCGTACTCATATTTTGAAGTTCCATAGTTTCGAGAGCAAATTTTTTGTGAATGAGCTCAAATGTCTTATGAGCATCTGGTTTTGAGTAGCGGCAATACAAACCCTTAATCGCATTAAAAAATGGGCTGCTCCCGCAACAGATTTACACGTGTGTATTACTATAAAGTTTATTTTGTATGCCACCTGTATCTGTAACGTGTGCGGATTCTGACAGCCCCATGATATGGAGATGCTTCTGTACTTGGCAATGACTAGTCAGAATGCCTGTGACTTGGCGCAGATTCTGTCTAGTCATTAGTCAAGTATTTGTTTGCTGCAGTGTTGTCAGGATAACTTTAATTAGGTCTGTCACTACCGACTTTGTCAGGCCAATAGAAGGGCCATGTCCAAAAAGTATTTGTGTGCCATGCAGTGCATGTAAATTGCTTGTGGGTGAGACTTTTTTATTTTTGCTTGCAATCCTGCATTTTGTTCAGCCATAACACTGGCACCATCATACGATTGAGCAACAATCGGGGCTTAAATTTCAAGGCTTGTAGAAAATCCTTGATTAAATTTTCTAGACCAGCAATATCTCGACATGAAGAACAATCAATAAATCGCAAAAACCAATCTTCTATGTTCAAACCTTTGGCGTATGGACCACAACAGATAACTGTTTACTTTTGTAGCAACGAGCCTCATCAACCATTAATGAATATTGTCCACACTGATGAATTTCATTTATTTTTCTTTTTAAAATTATTTCGTTTTGAATGTCGTGGCTAAGGTATTTCTTTTTTGTACAGTCACAATTTGGTAACGACTTTAGTAACATACCTACCTTACCTGCTACTTTTTAGTATCAGTGAAAAAGTAACAGTTTGTGAAATATCGCCCATCACTATCAGGCTCGCTTCGGCAGGGTAAAAGTGATAAAAGGAATTAACCCTATTTTGTAATTAAAAAAATTAAAACCATATTTTTCTTTTTGCTGATCGGTTTACTTTGCTAGAGTAGAGTGAACTTAAAATCTGAGCTCCCCCTTCCGCCGCCAATGACTGCTAACAAAACATTTAGTTCATTTTCCTCTTTAATAACAGTTTTTGTTCTATCAATTTTCTAATATGAAACTGGCCCTGTTCGGTTAAATCGTTCCATCAGTTTTTCGAACGTTTTATTTGACGTTCTACGTTCTGGAAATCGTTCTTTATAAACTCTAGTTGCTAATAAAGAGTTTTTATTGCATTCTTCCAAAATCCATATCATATCAACTAATTCTTCACGACTATAATTCATATTAAAAAAATGGCGAGACTTTGTAGAAAACAAATAAATGAAACACTAATGACATTAATAATAACAAACTGTCAGTATTGGGGGTTTTCAAAGCCAACTTAAAAAAAAATTTAATAAACAAAAAATTTAGTAGGTTTCATTTGTAGTTTGTGGTTGCAATGTTTATTATTATTATTATTTTTTTTTTTTTAATAAATGTATAAGTGACATTACATATTGTCAGAAACTTACTTAGTCGATAATAAATAATTACTTGAGGTTAAATTCAATTAATTACTAATGATAAATAAAATTTATTTCCAATCAATTATTTTCTGAATTATCGTTTTTACCACTAAAATTTAAAAATCTCTAAAAACTATTAACTTTTGGTATAAGGGAATGCAAATTAAAGTATAATTAGGATACTTTTGAACGATGATAAAAAATACAGAGCGAGCCATTTAAAAAAATTGAAAAAATTATGTTATTTGTGTTTTGACTCACCCTGTACAGGTTTAATGCGAATTGAAAAAAGTAGTGTATCCGGATAAAATTTGACCATGATCGAAAAATTGTGGTAGAAAAAAAAATTGGTTGTCAATTGTTTCTTTTGCATTCATTGAATTCAATACGATTTTCATACAAAACTGATTATATCCTGCAAAATACCCTGTATAAACCAATAATAATTTATATTTTTAGAATGGGAAAAGCGAGGGTAATTCAAATATAAAATAAAATACAGGGTGATCCATTAAAAAGAACATAAGTTGGTTCCTGAGAGAAGTTATTAAACACCCTGTATATTCAAAAATAATTTTAAAATTTGTACTTTAACGCTGAAGACCGTTCTGTGAAAATATTTTTTTATATCTCTAATAATGGCGGAGATATTGGACTTTTTCACACTAATGGATCACCCTGTATTTTTAAAAAATATTAGATTATGACTAAAATTTATTTTTTTTTCTAATAGTTGAAGTCCTTGTTTATCTAATAGTGAACTTTTAACTATACCTTACCGTGCAAATTTTTGAGAATTTTTTTTTTTAAATGTGAGTATTTGTACAGTGTCTTACGAGAAAGTAAGACCTCAACAACAATTCTCGAATTATACTATTATTTATTGATTAGATGGAGTAGAAAAAAACTAAAAATAAGGTTTTTGAAATATTTAGGTTTTGTTTTTTACAATAAAATATATAGGTTACAGTGGATTTTATTGAGAAATTAATATTAAAAAAAAATTCAAGTAACCTAGTTGAAAATGTTTTGTGATTATTTAATATTAATTTCTCAATAAATTCCACGGTAACCCATATATTTTATTGTAAAAAACAAAACCTAAATATTTCAAAAACCTTATTTTTAGTTTTTTCTACTCCATCTAATCAATAAATAATAGTATACTTAATTATAATTCTAAAATTGTTGTTGAAGTCTTACTTTCTCGTAAGACACTATACAAATACTCATATTTAAATTTTTTTTTCTCAAAAATTTGCACGGTAAGGTATAGTTAAAAGTTCACTATTAGATAAATAAGGACTTCAACTATTAGAAAAAAATTAATTTTAATCATAATCTAATATTTTTTATTTAACATTGGTGGCGAAAGGACCTCCTTAAGTGTCAATATCAATAATATCGGTTTGGGAATCTTCCATGTTTTAAGGCCGTTTACGTTGGTCTCCTTGGACTGGAAGACTTTCAAAAATGCTTTATACTCGCTAGGGAGGGCCGGAGGATTCAATTTGAACAGACATAAGGTCGCCATATTTTTTTTTAAGTTGTAGTTGACTTTAATTCAAAGGCTCTTGGGTATTATTTGAAGACGACATTCGTGTTTTACGTTTAAAATTTAGAGGTCTAAACTCCCCATCAACATCTTCTGTAAAATTAATAATAAATGGCGTCGATTTTGAAAAGTTCAACCAGCATATTTTCTGCCCACTAACTAAGTTATGGCTTTTAAAAAGACACCGTAAAAACAATTTAGCAGCACAGAAACAAACCTGTTGTTTCAAGCACACAACTAGATATCTCATAGCGACCAAGAAGGTGCCAGCAGATAACTCAATAATACCAGTGCTAAAACTAGATATCTTAAGATCTCTAGTTATAAAATGTATATATTAGGAGTAATCTGTTTTTAGTCACTCTTCAAAAATAGGTTTGGTTGCTCGTACATGATATCCAGTTGTTGCATTGAAAAGAGCATGAAAAATAGGACAGATTAAACTGGATAACTCAAAATGCATAAATTTCGAGTTATCTAGTTGTTGCACTAAGGGGGCGAATTATTACATTAGCATTATTTTAAAGCGAGAAAGGTGGCTGGTATATATTCTGGGAAGAAGAAAACATTGCATTAGAAAACATTGAAATGGAGAGGATATCAATATACCTTAAATTTAATTTTTAAGATTTCTTCTTGAATAATTTACAAAATGTGTCTTCTGACCAAACATTTTTTTTTTTTTTTGAACAAACAATAGTAAAATGACACCAAGGGAGTTTCAACACTTTTAATTCAAGTAATGTTAACTAACACAATGTTAGCTTCCTATTTGGAAACTTCCTTCAATTCTAAACAACTTTTTTAAATAACATTTTTGTGTAATATACAAAGAAAAAGCACTTTAGATGCAAGCAATTTTTCATATTTTTTTAACCTGTCCCACAACTAAGGGATGCATTTTAAATTTAGGTAAGTGTTTTTTATGTTTAAAGTCACACACTAAGTTTTAGAATCATATTTTCTGAAAAAGTTTACATTTATGTCCATATATTTGGTATAAATTAAGTGCACCCATGATCAAATACATCAGAAAACAATGAAAAAGAAGACATCTTCCAAAATATGAACTGATTCATTACAAAGGACACAGTAAAAATTGATCTAAAACTAGATAAACAAAACAGGTAGACTGACTAATAATATTAAAATTAATATTACTTTATAAATCACCCTTTTATGAATGAACACTTGTGCAAAAATTTTGAATGGCCTCTTTGACAAAAAATTATTTTTTTCTAGAAATAAAATAAGGAATATCTATATGCAACTGACCCAACACTCTCAATTCTGCAATGAGGAAGATGAAACCACAGTGTGATGTATGATGTAAATAGTGCTCTTTAGAAAGAATAAGGCTTGAAACATTTAGATATATCTTCCTGGAAGCTACCAACTTTAAAACAGAACTCATGAAAAACAACAAGGGGCTTTGACAGTATGGTTTTATGGTGATTGAATTGAATTATAAAATTATGTCTGTCCTAGTAAATCTCATCATTACATTGTCATACCTATTTAACCTAAATGTACACCTAAAAATCAAAGAGAGGTACATTCTTAAACATATGGTCTGTCTTTCTATGGTCCAAAACCACTGACAGACTAATAATTACGTTTTTTTTACTTAGTTGAATGGCTGTGGTAGGAACCAATTAGCCAGACTTTTGTTTCTGTTCCACGAATATTTACGTTCGTAATACCAACTCAACTTTATAAATATTGAATAAGTACATATAGTATAATAACTGTAACTGAACCTCCATAGCAACAAACTGCAATATCAATAAAAAAAAGTTAACTACCAAACTATTATCATATTTACAAATCTAATTTGTAATTAACTTCACTTTGATTAATTTTGATTTATTTACCATATTTACTTAATAAGATCTTATTAATGTTTATACCAATAATTGCTCAATAAACTATTTTTAAATAAGTTATTGTATGTTCAACATGATTCTAGGTTATCAATAGATACAACATTTTTCAGAAATTTTTAAATTCTCAGACTAACTAAATATATCCAGATGGTTTAAATAGCATTCCCAGACTATTACTGTTTTCTTCCATCAAAATAAAACCATAAATATTTAAATTGAAATGAATTGATTTGGATAATAATTTAATTCTTTCTTAAGATTAATGTTATTTAATAGTCACTATCTTAAAAAAACTTAATATAGAGAATACAATAGACCTAATGAAAATATCATGAGAAATAAAACCCACTGTTTATATATTGTTTTTAACAATAAAAGCTTACCTTAACTTCTTCTAAAATATTTCTTTCTGCTTTTGTGTGGGCAGTATCTTTTTGATTTCTAACTATGGAAGCTTTACGGAGTACCTTCATAGCAAAAACAGTATTGGTGTCTTTGCCAGTAATTTTTCTAACTTGAAACACTTTTCCATAACCTCCTTTGCCAAGGACTTTGCGTAGTTCAAAGTCTTGAGGACCAGTCTTTTCCTGACCAGGATTCACAATTTGTTCTGTCAGTTGAACTGTTTCAGTGTCATCGGTTCTAAAAATATTTTAATATTAAAAATTTACCAAATTATATAGACTTAAAAAATAATATACAATGTGGGAGGTCTCACGGATTCAGATAGAACATTAAAAAATAAGATGACAAGTTCTTTTCCTAGCGGCCCTCCCTACGGAGATACGGCCTCCAAAAGGACGTCACTGGAAATCAATTTTTCTTGAATAACTTTCAAACTACATAATTTAATTTAATGAAAATTTAATATGATAAACAGTAGTAAGAATCTCTTAAAATACTGCCCTTAAAACATAATTAGCTTGTTTAGTTTACCAGGGGCGGACTAGGTTGTACATTTTAATGCTTACATTTTTAACACCCTGTATAATAAGGAGTTAAAAAAAATAAATTTCGATTCCTTGAACATTAAGCTAAAGAAAAGATACTCTTCTTCATTGTCGATAAAATGTGTTGAAACTGCCCAGTATAATTCTCCATTATTCACCATGAAGGGGAGAGTGCCCAACAGTGGGGCAGGTCCTACAGTGAGACATTTAACTTCCCTCTCGTATCACGTGACGGATTGATGTCGACACTAGCCAGCAAACTTACGCTTGATAAGCAGATCTTTTAAGCTAGTACAGTTCATCAAATTTCTAGAGGTGTTCGACGCCCAGACAGAGAACGCGCTACGTGTGACTAAGAGCTATTGTACAGTCTGCTAAACAAGTTATTTTAAATAGTTTTTAATATTTTTAGGTAATTAAATTTTAAAAGTGTGGAATAGTTTAGGGATTAAATTGGTCTGATTGGACTTTCTTAGAACGTTTTTAAAAGCAGCTAAAGATAGTATGTAGAATTGAAAATAATTATTATGCCATAAAAGGTGTTTTGGAATTCCTTCAACCTTTTGAAATTGAGTCAGAAAATATAAATTTTATAGGATAGCGGAAAATACCTATAATTTTTTTGTAGGCCTTTGTAAATCGTGGAAATAGTTTATATTTTATTTCTACCTTATTAAGGAAAATGGTACCTATTATTAATAACGGTTGTTTCTGAAACATTACTAAAATTTTCGAAATTTTGTTTTTCTACAAAATAATAAACTATACTATTTAGAAAAAAATTTATTTCTCTTATAATTTTATAAAAAATAACGGGAATATTTACATTTCTTGATCTATTAAACAAAACGATAAATTATCTCGACGAATGACACCATGTTCTAGTACTGAAGCTAGCTTTACATTTTTGTTGGTGGTTTCATGGGTTTCATATCAATTTTTTGTAATTGTAGTTTACACGTACATATACCTCTTAACACTTGTTTGCTTTATTAAAAAAGTGTGTTGTTGTGATTTACGTCGAAATAAGTCAAAAACAACTTGAAACCCCATATAAAATCAAAAAGGAGAAACGGAAAAAAATTGAGCCTGTAAATGAACACAACTCAGAAACAAAAATAGCTATCTAATAATAAAAAAATAAAATTTGATTCTTGTGCAGCTTCATCTATATCATTAACTGTTTTTGGTTTTTTAATGGTTTTTCTTGGTGATGAAAATTCCGATATCTCACGGTTATCGATTCTTTTTCTCTCTCCAGAAATGCGGACGACAGTGTTTTTAGATACTCCTGTGGCTGCAGCAACACGATCATTTACATTTTTAAATGGTATTGAAGGTGAATTAAAGTTTCCTTCTCTTCTCATAAACTCTATAACATTGGCTATTATTTCGCGAGATTGACTGTTAATCACGCGGCCTCTTAATTTGTTATTAAACTCCATACTTAGGTTCTATTAAACTGTAATGAGCAAAAAACACAAACGAAAATAAAAGAAATGTTTTAGCGAAATTTACATCTGACATTTACGTCTGAATAAAATAGTGAAATACTTGATGCGCGTAAATCCGTCGGGATGCCTGTCAGTAGTGCTTTCTCTGTCTAGCCGTCGAAAGCCTCTAGAAATTTGATGAACTGTACACGCAAAGCTGTGACGAGAAGTAGACACGAGTCCGAATCGTGTTTTTTCGTCTCAAAAGTAAATTTTTGCCACTCTCTTAGTTTTTTATTCAAAGACAATTGTGAAGGTGTTTTCAAAATCGGATTGCGTCAGAGGTATGTTTAGCTACTGAGTTTTTATTTAAGCGTATATTTGTTTGATTGTTTTTATTTAAAAAAGCCATTTGACAGCATCAGTGTCCAACAGTGAAACAAAATGTGTTGCACAACAGTAAGACATGTCTCACTGTTGGACATATACTTAAATTATGTATTTTATAGGGTTGTGTTTTAATATTTCGGATTACAATGAATTCAAGCAAACGAAAAATTGGTAATTGCTCAGACCAGACTATGAGAGAAGCAGTAAATCTGGTTATGGAAGGCGGAAGCCTAAGAAAAGTAGCTGCTTCAAAAGACATTGCACATCAAACTTTAGCTAGGTATGTTAAAAGAGCTAAACTGGCTGAAGAGGTTGGCGAAATTAGAATGGCTGCAAATTATCAGGTGAATAAAATATTTACAGATGAAGAGGAAGAATTTCTGGTAGATTATATAATACAGTGTTCAAGAATGTTTTATGGTCTCACAATTATTGATTGTAGAAAACTTGGCTATGAAATGGCTATTGAAAACAAAAAGACAATTCCTGACAAATGGCGTAACAATCGAATGGCAGGGCTAAAATGGTTTCGCAATTTTAGACATACACGACTGTCGCTGAGGACACCAGAAGGTTGCAGCTTGTCTCGTGCAACTTCTTTTAATCGGCACAATGTATCAGTTTTATAAAAATTTACAAGATATTTACTCCAGGAACTTCTAGTTTTGCTGATGGTAGAAGAGTTTTTAACTTAGATGAGACGGGAGCCGTGACAGTTCAAAAATTTCAGAAAGTGTTACGTAGCTGTTAAAGGCGTTAAGCAGGTAAACAAGGTAACAAATGGAGAGAGAGGCACCCTTGTTACCACTTGTTGCATGATCAATGCTACAGGCCAATACTTACCTCCGGCAATCGTGTTCCCAAGAACTCACTTTAAAGACCACATGATTCAAGGGGCTCCGTCTGGTACATTAGGGCTAGCTACTCCTAGTGGATGGATGAATGCCGATTTATTCGTACAGGTTATAAATCATTTCATTAAATACTCTAACAGCTTCAAAGAAAATCCATCACTTCTTATTTATGATAATCATGAAATGCAACCTAAGTATTGGCTCGTAAGACTAGTAATACACGAAAAAAGGGGAGAAGCCTCATAGCTACGGATACTCCTGAAAAGGAAGCAATCGAAGAAAAGAGCTTAGCAAGAGCGAATAAAAAGAGTAAGAAAGATAAATTAAAGAGATTAAAGATTAAAGAAGTGAAGAAACAAGTGTTTAGCGATACATCTAACAAGTTGGAAGATAAAATTAAGTACAGGACTAAAAATTGGAAAAATACGTATTTTCTGATGAATCTGAAATTTCGGAAGAAGAACCAATATTAGATTCATCATCAGGAGATGAGCTTTTTGAAGAAATCAACCCAGATGATTTTCAAGGTCTACACAGAATTCCGAAAGAAAATGATTGTACTAGTTAAATTTGCCGTAAAACCGGAGACAAGAAAGATAGGGAACTAATAAGTTCATTTTTCCTGATGTTGCTGATGAGTCTGTGGTTAATATAACACATATTAAATTTATTATGCCACCACCAACTCCCTGTGGACGCTTCTTTTACCTTTGAAATTGATTTTAGATTAGTAAATATAAGATAGAACTTTAGTTTTTTTGTTCTTTTGTTAATGCCAAATTGTGCCTTAATTACAAATAATAAATGTTTGTTTACAAATAGCATTAAAAAGTTGTATTTCATGGATAATTATTATTATTATTATTATTATTATTATTATTATTATTATTATTATTATTACCTAATATTATTTTCCTTTGAGTATAGTGCAAAATACCCACTGTCTCACAGTTGGACAAGAGCTGTCTCACAGATGGGCACTGTGGACCAACAGTGAAACAGATATAGCTGTCAACATTTATGCAAATGAAAAATTAGCTTGTTCTGTATAATTGAAAATTAAGTCAAAAACATGTAAATAAACATACAGCTATTTGTTCGTTTTAAAAAGATTATTTTTTCGCAATAAATAAGGATGTTACATCAATTATAAAAAAAGATGTCCCACTGTTGGGCACTCTCCCCTATATTTATTGTGTTTGATTGATTTTATTATTTTGTCACTTATTATTGACTGTAAAAATTAAAAACGATTATTAATATATATATTGTCAAAGTCTCTAAACTTATTCCTGTGTTATTTCTATGAAATGAACAGTTTTCGAGAAAAAAAAAATATTAAAAGAATTTTTATTAAAAAGAAACCATGATTTCCAATTTTTTTGTCTGTAGCAAAGTGTGATACGAAAGTCATTGAAATAGAACTGTTATCACTGTTATCAGTATTAAAAATTGCACTTTTTTTACAAACGTTACTATGGTACCTGCGAAATAAATAAATGAATAATTGAATTGACGTGTGCATTTTAAATCTTGTTGACACGTTGATCTTTTAGTACTCCGATATTAATTTATTGAATTTTGAATAAATTTAATTCGATAATGGGATTAAACATTTATTGAGTATGCAGATATGCATCTTATGTATGGTCTTGCAATGCTTATGAAGCAAGAAGGTTGTATGAAGAAAGATATCCTAATCGCAATATTCCAAATGAGAAAACATTTCAGCGACTTGACCTACGGCTAAGAGAGACTGGTGGGCGATTCCTAGTTAATAAGGTAACATTATTGAGTTTCTTTAATAATTTTTAGGAAGTTTTGGGAAAACAAGTACGATGCTGGTGTGACAAGAATGGTACGTACGGTGCAATTGAAGGAAAATATTTTGGATACTGTAGCTGATACTCCTTCAATAAGCACTCGAAGATTAGCCGCGCAGCTTCATGTGTCAAAAACGACAATTGCTGAAGTACTTAAAGAACAGTTGTTATACCCTTATTATCTGCAAAAAGTGCATCAACTACTTTCTGAAGATTTTCCTCGAAGAATCCAGTTCGCGAACTGGTTGTTAGATCCGCAACGAACAAACGGAAACTTCATTAGCCCTATTCTTTCTACCGATGAAGCAGGGTTTACCAAAAATAGTATTGTAAATTTACATAACTCGCATGTATGGGCTGATGAAAACCCTCATGCCACTGTTGTTCATAATTATCAACATCAGCCCCAACCAATTAATGTTTGGGCAGGACTAATCGGCAATTTTTTGATTGGACCATGCGTATTACCGCCACGATTAAATGGTGAACTTTATTTACAGTTCCTTCAGAACACTTTTCTGGATTCAATATGCCACTTGAAACCCGTCGAAGCATGTATTTTATGCATGATGGAGCCCCACCTAACTTTAGCGTCGCTGTACGGGGCGCATATTTACACATCCTCCTATATGATGGCACCGGAGTGCTGAAATCTGTTCGCCTTTGTAACCTACAAGTACGCTACAAATGCTCATTGTTTTAGGCACCAATGCATGAGGCCTCTCTTATTGCTGGAATCAGTAAACAAGCTAATCTGCATTCTATGAAACAATGACTGTACTTAAACTGCCATTAAACGGTCGTGTACTAAAATGCCGTTAATACAAAATACAAGAATAAAACGAAGCAACGACTTCTCGTAGGGAAAAATATTAACCCATACCTGGCTACGCCTACCCGCATAGACGCCAACGGCCTGGACACAGCTAAAATTGAAAAGTAAAGTCACATATAAAATTTGTATGGGTGTCTAAATCAATGAGCTTTTGTAGCTTACTTGTAGGCTACAAAGGCGAACAGGTTTCAGCACTCCGGTGCCGTCATATAGGAGGATGTGTAAATATGCGTACGGGGCCACCTGAATAACGTCTATCGAAACAGAGGAGGTCGAATTGCCTGTGGCGTCATCTCAAAACCTTGGTGTATTCCTCTCCGGTTGATACTAGGGAAGAACTTTTACAGAGAATCACATTTCATTGTGATGTGACAAGGAACAATGCTGGGTTGTTGTGGCGAGTACAACAGTCCTCTATTCGTTGGGCCCGCGAGTGTATCAGAGTTCACGGAACACATGTTGAACCCACTTATAAAGTTTTTGATTGATTATTTGTAATTAGAGTATTTAGGTTCAATCGTTACAAGCTTTAGTGAGATTAGGATGAAAACATAATACTCCAAGTTGTATTTTAGAATTTATCAATTTGAAATTAGCTAATTCTTGGAATTTAATTTTTTAATAAAAATAACACATTAATTCTTTTATTTTTTTCTCGAAAACGGTTCATTTTATCGACAATGAAAAAGAGTACCTTTTCTTTAGCTTAATGTTCAGGGTATCGAAATTTATTTTTTTTAACTCCTTATCATACAGGGTGTTAAAAATGTAAGCACCAAAATGTACAACCTAGTTTGCCCCTGGTAAACTAAAGCTAATTATGTTTTAAGGGCAGTATTTTAAGAGGTCCTTACTACTGTTTATCATATTAAATTTTCATTAAATTATATTACGTAGTTTGAAAGTTATTCAAGAAAAATTTATTTCCAGTGGCGTCCTTTTGGAGGCCGTATCTCCGTAGGGAGGGCCGCTGGGAAACACATTTATGGGAACTTGTCATCTTATTTTTTAATGTTCTATCTAAATCAGAGAGATCTCCCACATTTTCCCGGACACCCTGTATGTTGCAGACGTAAAATTAAATATTAATTAAGAAATTCCTACAACTAGACGAATAGAAATTAAGAGCTGAAATTCAGTAGAGCTTCCTTTTATTAGTAAGTGATGAGTGCAGAGCTGGGAAATATATTTTAAAAAAGTATCTAGATACAAGATACTAAGTATTAAAAATATTTTAGATACAAGATACCTCTAAAAAGTATCTAATATACTTTCGAAGAAAGTATCTAAGATGGTTTTTGAAAAAGATACTTCTAAAAGTATCCGAGATACTTTTTAGTATCTAAGATACTTCTAAAAGTATCTAAAATACTTATACTTATAAGGTATCTTAGATATTTTTAGTAGCTAAGATACTTATGAAATATCTGCGACAGCCAATGTTGCAGATTTTCTTTGAAAATTGTGGTAATCGGTGAGATGCCACAACTAGAAAACTTCTTGTTTTGCTTGACTACTCTACATCCTTAAGTTTAATATTGAGAATGCATATTGATTAAAGATGATTAAAAAAAAGAAAAAGGTCCTCAGCTTATTTTTCGTTAAAACGAGGGTCTTTTACCCGGACATTTCTCTATTTTATATAAATCCGGTTCCTCTGCGACTTTTAAAAAGCGTGGTATTTGCATAAAAAGCGTACAAGCAAGTCTGGCAACCCTAGTAAATACAGAGTACCTAGCTAATTCACAAAGAGATTTGTTCTTCTCCAAGTATACTGACAGCATGAAATCCTCTGCAATGTAACTCACTGATCAGCGCATAATCGACAGGTCTACTTTGCGACCTTCGCGCAACCTAAAAACATCTATTTCACAAAGTATCTTAACTACTTTTAAAAAATATCTTAAATACTTTTGAAAAGTATCTAATAGCGGATTCGACTGGCTGCATTAATGCGCATTTAGTTCGCCTTTTTTAAGTGGTGTCTGTTCGACTGGCAGAACCTAATTAATTAAAAGTCAATTATTGCATTCGACTGAAATTGCTCGGTACCAAGGCGTAGTGAAATTTTTGTTCGACTGGCAGGCGCTCTTGCTTAAAGTTCGAATTTTTTGGAACTGTACTTTTTTTCAGTGCCAGTGTCATTTTGGAGGTTAGGAATTATTTAATATTTTTAAATATATTACCATCTTTGTTTTTATTATTAGTGAGAATGGAAATCTTTGAAATTAATAGAGATTTAATTTTTGGTTTGACAACTATAAATAAATATCGTTAAAAATTTGTTAGAAACCTGAAATGACAAGTGCTAACTGTGCCAGTCGAATAACGATAAAGATGCACTACACCAATATCGAACTCTAGCTCGTGCTTGCTGTGTGCAATGCTAGATATAAATTTGAATTATAAAAATGCTGCCCAAAATCAATTCAGAATTAAAAGCGCTATGTCATCGAGCAAGAGCATTTGAGTCGAATCCGCTATTAGATGCTTTTGAAAAGTATCTTAGATACTTTTGAACTATCTTAGATACTTAAAAATAGATACAAGATACAGATACTATCTTGTATCTTAGATACTGAAAAGTATCTTTTTTTCTAAGATACTCCCAGCTCTGGATGGGTGTATAGGTTTTGAAAACACTTTATTTTTAATACAATTTTAAATGAGTGATTCATTTAAAATTTCTTCCGACGTCATATCTTGATAAATATGACAAATGACAAAAAACTTTATTTGGGTTGACTTTCAATACAATCCATAAACGGGTGTTCCGCCAATTGTGCCCAACCCTGTATATTACTAAGATATAAAGTAACAAATTGGTAGATTCAGTGTATGTGCTGCATACCTAAATGAACCTATATGAAGAAACCTTAGATTAAAGAGACCGAAGATGTAACATTGCACACTACGCATGTTGTCTGTTTTAACCCAAAGTAACTCACAAATTGAAATCATTGTTTGCACGACGCCATCCGAATTGCTCCGATTTTTCCATTCATCGCTCACCTCCGCCTGAATTCAATCACTATTGACAGCTGTTTTTTGATTTATTTGTTGGTGTTTTAGCAATTTAAAGTGTTCTAGTTATTCAATTTCAAGTTCAAAACGCCACGATGTATCTTGAAAAATTGAATGTACTTATAATAGCCCAAGACTGTAAATTTTTACCGTCATCTGATAACGAAATGAAATGTACCCCAGAAGCATGGAAAAACATTGTACTTTACCAAATCCCAATCCTGAGCAAAGTGGCTTAAAAAAATTATTTTATATTAAAAAAATCACATAAGGGATGATAGCGCTAATTTTGTTTGCCCTTAAAGTTTTTCAGAAAATAACATTCAAATATATCTTGATATATATCGTTAAAGGGAAACATGTTCTTCCTCTTAACATCGCACAAAAACATCTATCCACGATTAGTAGGTAAAAATCATTAAAAATATGAATCAACTTTTTCTGATTTAAAAATTTATTTGTATGCCTACTGTTGTGATTCATTTTGACAGGTTGCCATAGAAACGACAAAAAAACTACTATGATTATGGTTTAAAATAATTGTCTAACAAGAGTTTATAATTATTATTGACTATTTCTGCAAATGGTTTATACAATGCCATCCTTCTTCCTTTCACACATAAACATGGTTTAAAAGGTAGATAAAAATATTAATATTTCAGGTTTAAAAGCTAGGTTCACAATGAATTAGGATTGTAACTTTCAGGGAAAACACAATTATCGCTGTCATGTCTTATGTGATTTTTTGAATATAAAATAATTTTTTTAACCACTTTGCTCAGGATAGGGATTGGCACAGGTGCAATTTGGTAAAGTACAATGTTTTTACATGCCTTTGGAGCATATTTCATTTCGTTATCATATGACGGTCGAAATTTGCAGTGGGCTCTCATACTATAATACAAGTACTAATATTATGAAAGATAAAAAAATATATTCGTTTTCAGCGGTAAATATTTATTAACGTTTTGACATAAAGCGACAAGATCCTTTGGGCTGAATACTTCAGATCCGCATTAAGGGGTTTCAATAAATATTAAGCATCAAATACATATTTCAGAAATCAATTTCTTATTACTTACATAAATTTACAAAAGGGTAAAATTTTGAACATTTAATTTAAATAAGAAGTAAATAGGCATTGTTGCTAACGAAATTTTGTATTTAAGAAGTAGTTTTATAAGAATGTTTACTAAAGGTGGTTTTTAGCCTGTTTTGGAAGATAAATAAGAAGTAAAGAAGCATAGTTGCTAGCAAAATTTTATTTTTATAAGGTATTTTTATAAGAATATTAGATGAAATACGGGATGATCTACTTAAAATTTCAAGGTTCATCTTATTTGCGGTCAAATCGAAAGTGACATTTAAATGTTTAGTCTTAAAACAAAGTAAAACCACAATATGATCTAGTATAAGAAAAAAAAAAAAACTAAAGTTACGGGAGTTAGTCACATTGTTAATAAAATGTTACATTATAAACCCCTAAACAACACGAACAAAATTTTCGTTTACTAAAAAAATCCAAATTTTAGCAATATTTATTATTTATTATACAATCGAATGCAGTTTCAAAGATAGGGGGATCAAAAAATCCGAATCTCTAAATTTTTGGAACTAAATGCTCGTATAAAAGCAAGCGACCGATAGGGGTTACAAAAATAATCGATATATTGATTATTCTGATATTTTTTTATGAAAATCGATTTAGCCGTTATTTTTAATAAATTATTTTCGTTTTTTCAAGATAATGTAAAAATTGATTTTAAAGGAAATACAAAAAGAAAGTAGATTTCTTCAAATTATTTTTTTTTTTTTAAATCGATTTATCGTTTAATTGGTTTTTTTAATTAATCGATTATTTTCGATTTTTCAAACGTATTATATGAAAATAATCGATTGATCGAATATAATCGCTTATTTTATATAACCGATATTTCGGTTATTTTTTTAGAATTATCGATTTATCGGTTAATCAGCTTTTTAATAATCGATTATTTTCGATTTTTCAAAGAGAATCGAATAATCAATTTTAAAAGAAATATGAAAAAAGAATTATTAGAAAATAATCGATAATTTGGTTATTTTTTGGAAAATCGATTTATCGTAGAATCGGCTTTTTAATTAATTGGTTATTTTCAATTAGGCGATTATTTTCGAATAATCGATTATTTTCGGTATTTCAAAGATAATCGAATTATCGGTTTTAAAGGATATACAATAAAAATAGATTATTGATAATAATCGATTGATCGAAAATAATCGATTATTTAAAATAACCAATTTTTCTGTTGTTTTTTGAAAATCGATTTTTCAAAGATTATCGAATAATCTGTTTTATTGAACCAAAAATAAAAAATGGAATATTTGAAAATAATTGATTATTTAAAATAAACCATAATTCTTTTATTATTTTTTGTAAACACTGATTTATCGGTTAATTGGCTTTTTAATTAATAGATTATTTTTGATTTTTCAAAGATTATTCGATAATCACCCACCACTAGCGACCAAATGACTTTTAATAGGTTAAAATTTTAAAATGTTATCTGGTTTCAGACATATGCATTTCTAGAGTTTTATGTGACTCATCCTCCATATTAATTAATATTCCTAAAGAAAGAAGCTTTAATATACCTTTTTCTGAGGTTACAATACAAAACAGCATTTTCTCATTTTGACTAATTTTTAATATTATGTAACAGGTGTAGAAAAAATATAATGTTCAACTCAAAAGGTTTGATTTGCAGTATTCGCCTGCGCACATGCTTTTTTATAATACTCATAGACAGTGAGTACCATTTCTTGCTCTATTAACAATATTCTATTTCAACATTTTACTGTAGTCTCTTGCAGAAAAGTCCGTAGTAAATAAACGCTAACGAAATATTCTATAAAAGGTCATCTCTTTACAAAAAATTTGGCATCTGTTTAATATTAAAAAATCAAGTTAATTTTATTTCATAAAACAAAATTCCAATAAACATCTATTAAATAAATGTAATAGTTCATTATGGTCCGGTCCCTGTCACAGAGTTCGGGTTGCCGCCCAGTTCCCCCACTCCGTTAACCTTTCTTTAAAAATTGGCAACATTTGTGCAGGTTAACACCGGTGTATGTTATATCTTTGGTCTCTTTTTTCTAAGGAAGAAACCGATTAGTTTGATATTATACAGGGTGTTTCAAAAAGATTGGTCATAAATTATACCACATATTCTTGGGTCAAAAATAGGTCGATTAAACCGTACTTACCTATGTACAAAAGTGCACTCAAAAATAGTTACTATATAGTAATAATAATAATAATAGTTAAATAGTATAAGATAAAAATTTAAATGAATTTTTTTAACGTTGCTCTTAAACCGTTTGACATTTTTTCATGAAATGACGTGTTGGAATACCATGACTAACAAAATCGAGGTAGAGGCAATGTATTTTTGTAGGATTTTGGAGGGTGTCACCGCCCCTTTCTCTACTCAACTTTTTTGTAATATAAAATTTTATTAAAAATCGAACGCTACTGAAATGCAACATCTATTTGAAAACTTTTTTTATCTCTTAGTGTTTGTTTGTAAAATGTTTGGTTTAGACGATACAACTACTTAAAATGACATCTTAAAAATATTCAATGTAAATTATACGTATGCAAAAATATCAAAATTCGATTTTCATTGTTAAAACTATGTAGTAAGTGTATACAGGAGGAGAATGTAATTTTGAACACTTGTTAAATTAAATTTTTTTATTTTGATGACATTAGTTTGTAATTTAAAAATAAACTTGATTTTGATATTTTCCATACGTAGAATTTCCATTGAATATTTTTAAGTTGTCATTTCAAATGGCTGTATCGTCTAAACCAGCTGTACTTAACATTTTGTTCTTTCGGGCCACATAAATATGTTTGTTATGCTACACGGGCCATAATATCACAAGATTTTTGGGTGATAACCAGAGTTGCCACCTTTTTTGAAATGTAAATAAAGCACAATGGGTGACGATAGGGATCTTTTAAAAAAAAAGATCATATTGTTTTAGTTTAAATATTTTCTAAAAAAAGGACCTCATGTTGTTTTAATAAGCTTTGGGACAATTTGTTTCAAAAAAAGGACAGTACGTCATTCCTAATATTAGTGTTTGGGTGCTGCACAAAAAAGAGAGGGCCGCACAAAACAGCGGACCTAGGTTGAGTATGGCTGGTCTAAACTAAACTTTTTACAAACAAATACTAAGAGACAAAAAAGTTTCCAAATGGATGTTGCATTCCAGTGGCGTTTCATTTGTAATTAAATTTTATACTACAAAAAAGTTGAGTAGAGAAAAGAGCGGCGACCCCTCCAAAAACCTATAAAAATTAAGAAAAAAATATTACCTCTTCCTCGGTATTATTAGTCATGGTATTCTAACACGTCATATAAAATTTCATGAAAAAATGCCAAACGATTTAAGAGCAACGTTAAAAAAATTGATTTAAATTTTTATCTTATACTATTTTTGGGTGCACTTTTGTATATAGGTAAGTACGGTTTAATCGACCTATTTTTGACCCAAGAATATGTGGTATAATTTATGACCAATCTTTTTGAAACACCCTGCATAATTCAGCATATTGAACATTTGCTTAAGTATTCCATCTTTTAAATAGCAAAAAGTTCAAATCTGTTAATTTTTTTGTAATAGATGTTACCAACTAAAACCATAAAATATTTTGAAGATAAGTAAGATTAAGCATATTTACACTATCATTCTGAATTTTCCATTGTTTTCACATAAAAATAAATAGTAAAATCATACCATATAATCAAATTTCAAATTCAACTTTTTCTAGTTATTACCTGCCAAGATAAAAAAATAAATAAATATATATTACGGAAAGATCCATTAGTATACATAAATTACATAAAAAAGCTTAAATTCATTATAAAAGGTAGATACAAAAATATCTAACATTAAATATATGAAATGAAATATACCAAAGATATTAAAAACATATTCTCTTCACATCATTCTGGAACTGACACCCAATGACATCTAAATTGTATTGATTAGCCAGTCTAGGTAGGGGCGCATGATAAGCATAATTAGAAATAGACTATTATTCCTTGTAGTTCTTGTTGGAACTCCAAATGCAATCATGGATAATGGATAACAATCCCGGCTATATAGAGGAATGACAGATCCATGAAGATTCTTCGATTTACAAGGGTTGGGAGGTTTATTAATTGTGGAATAATTATATGAACCTGTCGTTAGACCAAGTTAAGAGGTACAATATCGTAAACATTTATTTTTGACATTTTCAAGCTTTTTACAGAGTTGTTGTAAAATGGACACCATATGGCGGTAAGCTGTATTCCAAAACCGTCCTAACATATGCAACATAAACCATTCTACAAGGATAGCGAGCTAGAGTTTCTTATCAGCATACAGTTCATCAAATTTCTAGAGGCTTTCGACGGCTAGGCAGAGAAAGCACTACTGACAGGCATCCCGACGGATTTACGCAATGAAAGTACACTCTGCGCATCAAGTATTTCACTATTTCATTCAGACGTAAATGTCAGATGTAAATTTCGCTAAAACATTTCTTTTATTTTCGTTTGTGTTTTTTGCTCATTACAGTTTAATAGAACCTAAGTATGGAGTTTAATAGCAAATTAAGAGGCCGCGTGATTAACAGTCAATCTCGCGAAATAATAGCCAATGTTATAGAGTTTATGAGAAGAGAAGGAAACTTTAATTCACCTTCAATACCATTTAAAAATGTAAATGATCGTGTTGCTGTAGCCACAGGAGTATCTAAAAACACTGTCGTCCGCATTTCTGGAGAGAAAAAAAGAATCGATAACCGTGAGATATCGGAATTTTCATCACCAAGAAAAACCATTAAAAAACCAAAAACAGTTAATGATAATGATGAAGCTGCACAAGAATCAAATTTTATTTTTTTATTATTAGATAGCTATTTTTGTTTCTGAGTTGTGTTCATTTACAGGCTCAATTTTTTTCCGTTTCTCCTTTTTGATTTTATATGGGGTTTCAAGTTGTTTTTGACTTATTTCGACGTAAATCACAACAACACACTTTTTTAATAAAGCAAACAAGTGTTAAGAGGTATATGTACGTGTAAACTACAATTACAAAAAATTGATATGAAACCCATGAAACCACCAACAAAAATGTAAAGCTAGCTTCCGTACTAGAACATGGTGTCATTCGTCGAGATAATTTATCGTTTTGTTTAATAGATCAAGAAATGTAAATATTCCCGTTATTTTTTATAAAATTATAAGAGAAATAAATTTTTTTCTAAATAGTATAGTTTATTATTTTGTAGAAAAACAAAATTTCGAAAATTTTAGTAATGTTTCAGAAACAACCGTTATTAATAATAGGTACCATTTTCCTTAATAAGGTAGAAATAAAATATAAACTATTTCCACGATTTACAAAGGCCTACAAAAAAATTATAGGTATTTTCCGCTATCCTATAAAATTTATATTTTCTGACTCAATTTCAAAAGGTTGAAGGAATTCCAAAACACCTTTTATGGCATAATAATTATTTTCAATTCTACATACTATCTTTAGCTGCTTTTAAAAACGTTCTAAGAAAGTCCAATCAGACCAATTTAATCCCTAAACTATTCCACACTTTTAAAATTTAATTACCTAAAAATATTAAAAACTATTTAAAATAACTTGTTTAGCAGACTGTACAATAGCTATCTTAGTCACACGTAGCGCGTTCTCTGTCTGGGCGTCGAACACCTCTAGAAATTTGATGAACTGTACCTAACATTTTCATTGCTCTATTAACAATTTTATTAATATTGTTACGCATCACCCTGCAGCGTGCTGCGGTCGTCATAAGTAAAGGTATGAGTAAAAGAAGACGGGGGAATATTCGAGAAATGTCATTCCACGTCAACAAAAAAATCTAGACATTTCGAGAAGGTGAAAGTTTTATGATAGACGTTATACGTTAATGTTATCAGTTGTATAGTTATTGTAAAAGTTGAGTTGAAATAAATTGAGATAACAAAAACCAGTGCAACATTCCTGTCCGCGCAGCGACACTATCAATGAAGCCACCATCTCTTTCTCGGCCCAGCCATTGGCTCTAGCTGCAGCTTAAAATTGAAGTCAATACGTTTCCCATTTCGTCCGGCCGTCAAACGTAGGTGGTTTAAGGATCTTGCTAATATGGGTCTATGATGTAACTAGGGTTTGAATGTGATTTGGTTCGGCTCTAGATGAAAACGAAATAGTGTTATCACCAAAGCTTGGCTACAAATTCTTCTTTCTAACTTTACCATTTCCACTCTAATTTGCCTTTCTAACTCTACTCTTGCCTTTTTCCGTTGTTTTAAATTATCTTGTTGTTGTTCTAAATTGCTTTTTAAATTCTGTTGCTGCTGTTCTACATTAGTTTTTAAAAAACTCTTGTTGCTGTGCCAACCTCTTGCTTGAAAGTGTCCTGGGTTTGTAGCAAACCGTTCATAATTTCAATCGCTTCTTTTCTGCGCCTCTCTTCCTTCTTCTTCTCCTCTTCGTCCTTCCTGTGCCTTTTCTTTTTCTTTTCTCGCCTTTTTCTCTGCTCTTCCATCTTCAAAACCCATGTTGGTGGACCTGAAGTATCTATATCTGTCTCGTGCACAGTGGATCTAGTATTTACTATGAATAGAATGCTTAGGTAACTTTTATTTTATATATCCCACCGCTCTCACAAATGGGTACGTTCACCAGACGTTTGCAGTTAACTTTATGCGCTAAACGGCTGGGCATTAACCGAGAATACCGATCAAGGAGAAGCGACAGCTTGGTGTTTTCAGTGTACCGTTTTATAACGCGCATGTGCGAAAATAAGTTGTGTATCACTCAAAATGATGTTGTCTGTCAAAGTCAGTCCAAGTTGTGTTTAGTACGTGAGCAATGTTAAGTGATATTTTTTGTTGTTTGTTTTGTGTAGTAATAAGATGAAGATTTTTACACAGATATTCTAATACAGATATAAAATGTGCCAAAAAAATTATTAGGAAACTAAGAATTTTATCACATGCATAAATATAAAGTATAATGATTTAATCATTTTTGACATTTTATTTTTCATATGTAGGTATTGTATTTTGTGCAATATATGTTTTTCTTATTTTAAATAAATTTAATAAACAATGAACTGCAGATTTTGTTTATTTTATTTTGAAATTATATTTTAAAAAATATAATAAATCCGCGTGTTTTAATTAGGATTGGTCAAAGTGGGCGAAATCCCTTTATTATGGCTAAATTGTAAGTTACAATTATGTCAATATAAAGATGTTTTGCCCATTAATATTTACATTTATTGAATGAATCATACTGGAGTTGATATTGGAAATATTGGTGCATACTTAAATAAGTACTATTTCTAAAAATTCGTCTATGCCCACACAGCACACATAGTACAATGGACGTCTACTTTAGTTCTATTTGAGGGTCAGGACGTCCATATCCGGGCATCCAGTGTACGTCCGTTTATGCTAATTAAATTGACAGCTGAATATCGATACCCAGAAAACGTCTGTTTTTGGACTTAATTTTAAGTTTAGTAGTATTTTGACGTCCAGTGGACGTCCATCGTAGGTCATTATTTATTAAGCCTACCAGATAATACCCATCTATATATACCTCTTTTTTTAAATATAACTGGTCATTAAAAATTGACAAATTAAATCTATTGCATTTCATTCTATCAGCGGAAGTTTGAAATCTTATTCAATTATAATTGTATCTAGTAAAAAGTTTTCAAGTGGTTCCTTGGTCGAGCTCGTCTAGCGATTGAAAGCGTAAAACGATAATGGATGTGTCGTGAGTTCGATGCCTGCTCAGGTCAAGCGATTTTTAATAAAAAAAAAAAAAAATAAATAAATGGTTTATAGCGGTTTGCGAAAATAATAAACAAATTATTAATAACATAAAATAGTGTGTGGTGAGTTGCGGTTCTGTAAAAAAAGTGGGGATGTGGTCTCAATGGAAATATAATCCGGGACGTTTTTTGAATGTCCAGTATTCGACGTCCAAATATGTTAAAGAATTGGACGTCCTCTGAATGGTCAAAAGTGTGCCATTTGTATATTTCACTGGACGTCCATTGGATGTCGGAAGTCCAGAAAAAACTCATTTTTGGACGTCTAGACATCCAAAATTGTATATCGAATGGACATACAGAACCTTATCAAGATCTGAGAAAAGCCAAATTGGTTCAATTTATGAATCAATATCCCATGATCAATTCTGTCAAAAGCCTTTGAGAAATCAGTGAAAATAACGTCCACTTGCCTATTACAAGTAAATTACTTTCTGTAGTCAAAGATTTTCGATAGATTTGACAGAATAGATACAGGCCGATAGTTTTTGATTTGTGTCTTATCACCCGATTTAAAAACAGAAATAATTCTTGCCTCTTTCCACCGCGCCACTAGCATAGTAGCACTAATTGGATACACCTGCATCTTAAACTTGAAAATTGTAAATAGTTGTCATAATTGGAAGTACTTTTGTATTTTGCATGAGCCCTCTTTTTTGCCAAATAAGTTGTTTAAGTTTAGGACTGTAGATTGCTTTCTTCATTTTATTGGGACAAATAAGGATAATGCATTATTGATTATTTGATAAAACTTAATATTGGTTTGTTTCATCGAGAATTTGTTCCCAATTACTTGGTGCTAAATAGTTATTCAAACCTCTATAATCAGCATTTTTTAAATCATAGTAATGTTCCGAGTATTGAAGATTTTTACAATTAACAGATAGTGCTAGAGTAGCCACAAGAGCAACATCAGCTTCCACCAGACTAATAGAATTAGGATACTGAGTAAAAATTAAGTTCAGAAATACATTATGATTATTAGGTATAGAGTTAATTTGATATAAGTTAAGGAAAGAGAACATTTCACAGAGAGTAAGTCGCTGGTAGTCAGGAGGGTACTTTAAATATAGAGGTAAAATATTTATTACAATAGTTCGCCATTTCTTTGTCAGTATTGAAATCTTTATTCCCATCATCAACAATTACCAAGTGGTTTTGACTTTTTTTACAGCTGTCATTTGTAGCTTCTGAAATTATCTGGTAGGTTTTTTTTTAAGTTATTCTTGTGTTTATTTATTTCATTTTTATAGTAATCATTTTTTGTTTTCAATATTAATTTATTTAAATTGTTTCTAAAAATTTTATATTCATTTTCTTTATTAATGGAGTGCTTTTTTTGTAATTGCTTTTTTAAGTTAATCTCTGTTTTTGATGGAATTGATTAAGCCATTTGTTATCAGGGTTGGCAGATATATATCACAAGATATATATCATGATAATTTAACCAGTAATTTGTGGGTAATGCAGCAAATGAAAGATTACTTTTTTAAGTTTATTCCAAGCTTTCGGAAATGTTTATTTCCATCATCAGGGAGACTAAAATAAAATAATACCACATATTATGATAAAGTAAGGTAAAATTTTTTTTAATTACTTACATCTTAATTAAGGTTGTTCATTATGGTGGTATTATTCATTTTAGTGTAAAGATACAAAATGGACAAGCTGAAGTCAATTTAAATATCTTTAAATCTGCTTAATATATAACAACCTGGCAACGTAGCATAGCATCAGTCTGTTAACAACTGTCTGGGATTTTTCTGGGTAGAGTATTTACATTTATCGATTTATTCTCTGTTGTGTGCTATTTTTAGTTACAGTTAGGCATTGTGTGTTGCAACTATTATTTTTCTCTTTTCTATACTGTTTATTTATTATTAAAAAATGCCAAAAAGTAAACATTCAGTGTGGGTAAATTTTCGATGCGTAAATAAAGATCAGAATAGTGGTAAATGGGCTATTTGTAAAAAATGTGAAAAGGAGATGCAGGTAATCCCACAGAGAATGTTAAAACACATTGAAAAGTGTCTAAATAGTGAAGCTGGAACAACGGATATAAATACTATTGGAAATATTAATCAAACCTTGATCCTGGAACAAGAAGAAACTGAACGTGTTAAAAATAAAAATGGTAAGTTATTTTATTTAATAAGCGCTTTTTAATAACCAAAAATGAAAATTGCATGGTAAATAAAGAAAATGTTACATTCTAAAAATACAAATTTGCATAAGGCTGTTGGTTGGCATGAATAAAAAATATAAAATAGTTTGTTATATGGTGCTAGCTCAGACATTTCCTTTTTTGAACTGTTTAATTATTACACCATCTCTTTTTATCTGCCGACCAATAATTATATCTATATTTAAAAAATAATATTTTACTTTCTCTTTCAGTAACGATATTATCAACAGTAAAACCGCCGAAAAAAAAGCCCTGCTTAGATATAAATAAATTAAATGTTGCTAAGGACGTCAGCGTAATTTCAACATCAAAATCATATGCACACACCATTGATTTACAAATTGGCAAATTTTTCTTTGCGACGAATACACCATTTAGACATGTAGAGCATGACGAGTTCAAAAAAATGTGTAAAGTTTTAAGACCAGGATACAAGCCTCCTTCCAGAAGGCAAATTGGAAATGATTTATTGGACGAAGTATATAATGATGTTACAGAACTATGTAAAGATAAATTAAAAGGAGAAGTTGTATCAATGTCAGTTGATGGATGGTCAAATGTTCATAATGAACCAATAATTTGCTGTTCTGTTATAAATGAACATGGTGAATCGTACTTAATTAAAACTGTGGATACCTCTGGACATTCACATACAGCTGATTACTTAAAGGAAGTCGCTTCTGATGCTGTTATACATATCGAAACATTTTTTGGTGCGAAAGTAAGAAGCATTGTGACTGATAATGCCAAAAACGTTGCAAAAATGAGAAAACTTCTAGCAGCCACACCTCAAATTGATGTTATACAATATGGTTGCTCGGCTCATATTCTCAACTTGTTGGCAGAGGATATACAGATTCAGGGCCTTAAGGAACATATTATAAAAGTTATAAAATACTTTAGAAACAAGCATTTACCTTTAGCCTGGTACAAGAGAGCGCAAGGGAAAATGCTTGTCCTTCCTCAAGAAGTTAGATGGAACACTGTAACTGATACATTAAAATCGTACCTAGAAAATAGAGGGATACTTGTACAAGTTTGTCAAAATCATAAGGACGCCATTGATCGTGATATATTCCGTATTGTAAATGATATAAATATCACAGTAAATGCAAAAGAGTTTTTAAAGCGTATGGAGCCGATTGCAATTTCATTGGATCGCATGCAAAGGGATGGAACTACCATAGCCGTTAGTGTAGAAATTTGGAAAAAACTAGAAGAAGATTTACAAGGACAACCACGTAATGTGCTCGAACACTTTCGAACTAGAAAGGAGATGGCCTTAACACCAAGCCATTATTTAGCAAATTTATGCGACCATCGCTTTAGAGGGAGAAATTTAAATAATGAAGAAAAGAATCTAGCATATCAGTATTTAGAGACTATAAATAACAATTTTATACCTATTGTAATGGCATTAAATTCAGGGTCAAAATCGTTTCCTCATTTTATGCTTGCGTCTGCTTTTCAAAGCACGCCCCCTATGACTTGGTGGAAGGCACTTACTTTAGATTTAGATGACAAAAAAGATTTAGTTTTTGATTGGACAAATTTACAACCCACCTTTTTAGAAATGTGTTCAAAGCTATTGACTGCAGTAGCATCATCTGCCGGATTGGAACGAATTTTTTCCACATTTGGACTTGTACAGTCCAAACTAAGAAATAGACTAGGAACTGACAAATTTCTTAATCAGGACTGTTCCAAGAAAGCCACCAATTTGGACTGGTTATACAATCAGCAATAAGACCTTGAAGTTCCTGTGGCATCCTGTAGTAAATATAACCCAGAGGAACAAGAACCAAACTCCGAATCGGACTGATTTTCTCCTTCTTATTTTCTTTTTATAAAATTAATTTGTCATAGTTTTTATTTGAAGTAAATTAAAAGTTAAAAGTAACAAACATTTTCTAAAAATAATAAATGAAAACAAAAACTTATTAAAAAGTGTGTAATTATAAATAAAAATTTAATTCTGTTATTAAATTTACTGTCAAAAATACTCGACAATCTGCAAAAATTGAAGAAATATATTAATATATTTTTTCATCATTATACACTTTAAATACTTCTTTGTTTTTATTACTTATTAACCACGCCTATTATCCTCCAAAAGGATTTTCTCAAAATTTAATTGAGACAATCTGATATATATAAAATTTTGATATATATCCGATATATATCGTATATATCCGATATTTTGATATTTATAATAAATATCATGATATTTGCCAACCCTGTTTGTTATCCAAGGTTTTATCTCTTTATGATTTTTTTGTTTAATTTTTTTTACAATTTTACATGATTCAATACTATTGAGATATTTGTCATAGAACTTTTGAGTTGCTATTTCAGGGTTATTTTCATTGAGAACACTTTCCCATGTTAAAGCTTCAAATTTAGAAATTAGTTTGTCAGTATCAATTTTAGTTATAGTTGTATAGGTAGTTAGAGATTTTGTTTTATTTATTGAAAGAGGTTTTGAAATATTTATCATAACCGGATCATGATCGGTTAAATCGTAGTTTATCACATATGAGTTGAATTTTAATTTTTCGGTTTTAATATTGTTTCTTAAAAATATGTGATCCAAACAGGTTTTACTCTGAGCCCGTGTAATTGTATTTATATAAGACAAGAAGCCATTTGAGTGAAGAGTTGCTTCGTAGTTATTTGTGATATGATTTTTTCCATCCAGGAGATCGATATTAATGTCTCCTAGGGTAAAGGCACCAGTAATTGACACTACACCAGTAATTGACACTTCCTATTTATAATGCCTGAAATAAGGATATTTAAGTAAAATCTTTACCAAACGTGTAATTTATGTGTACAGTAATATTTCTTCTAACCATATATGTCTAGAAATCATACTAAAGGATAGCGCCACTATAGGCGGGAATAGTTTAATCTTTCAGTGTAACGGCAGGTTTCGATAGGTTATGTTTTCTTGTCAGATGTGTTAAGAAACGCTGAGCAGTATTTTCGATATAATTGACAAAAATTAAGGCATCTTATAGTTTTTACGGTACAGCAAAGAAGCAGAGGTAAGCAAGTATGCATATTTTATAAGCATTTTTGTTGATTTTATTGTTTTTTTTTTTGTGCAAAGGGGGGTGGCAATTATTGGATCTGTTCTTTTTAAATATTCCAGTAATGGTCACGAGTGGCAATTACTGGTGAATTTTAAAATAATTCAGTTAGCCCCGAATATAATGAGATAATAAAATCTAGAATTCCAAATTTTTATGTTTTAAATATGAGCAAGATATTTTGAAAAAATCCAGTAATTGCCACTGCTTCTTTAAAGTGGCAATTATTGGTTAGCTATAGTGGCAATTTTTTATTTAGGATACTAAAATGGAAAAAGCAAAGAAACCTTTCTTCCAATATTCACAAGAAAGCATGGAGGCTGCTATTGCAGCTTGTTGAAATGGAATGCCATATTCCACTGCGGCGAAAATGTATGAAGTACCAAGAAATACGTTAAAAAATAAAGTTCTGAGAAAAACACCACTGGAACGAAAAATGGGTCCTCTAAGTGTTTTAACTAAAACTGAGGAAAATGCCATTTTAAAATGGATAACCACAATTTCAAGCAAGGGATTTTTCCCTCATAAAGATGATCTATTATCAACAGTTCAAATAATGAAAAACACCCAACGTAAGAATCCATTCGTAAATGACAAACCTGGTAGGAAATGGTTAGAATCATTTTTTAAGAGAAATCCCACTGTAGCTGTCAGAACTCCTGAAACTTTGACCACCACAAGAGCTTCAGTAACAGAACACCAAATTAGAAAATGATTTGCAGAAGTTGATACCTTTTTCAAAAATGAAAATCTAGAAGACACTTTAAATTGTCCAGAACAGATTTTCAATTACGATGAGTCGGCGTTTCAAATATGTCCAAAATTAAACAAAGTAATCGGTCCTAGAGGAGAAAAAAATATACATGAAATTGCAGAAGGCTCAGAAAAAGAATCTGTAACAGAAACTATTACAGTTAGTGCAAGCGGTGTTTTACTACCGCCCTGGATGACAGGAAAGTCATTTTACTAATATGTAGCAAACGTTTTCCATCCTTGGCTGGTTAAAAATAAAATAACTTTTCCTGTTACCTTTACTTTGCGCCTCAGCAATTTCTGTGAACAAAAAATTCTTTTGGTAGCATTATTCCCTAACGCAACGCACATAATACAACCATGTGATGTATCGATTTTGGAAAAAAACTGTTCATGAGTGGAGATTGGACAGCAATATTGAAAATCTAAATAAAACAAACTTTTCGTTAATGTTTCGTGAAGTCATAAATGGGGTTACAAAGGAACACATTATTAATGGAATTAGAAGATGTGGGCTGTTTCCTTGGTCACCTGATGCTGTAGATTATCCAAATCCATGAGGGATAGAGCCACTAAATCAGAAGTCACACCTCAAGCTATACCTGTGCAACGAAAAAAGCTCACACATTTTGGATATTTAGAAACACTAATTAATTTTAAAAAATACAAGTGTATTAGATACAATTTACAGTGTCCTTTTTATTTCTGTTCTATTTGCTTGCACATGCCAAATTTGGCATTGGCCATTACTGGCCAATTACAGTGGCAACTACTGGATTTTCTAAAATATAATTGTGGCAATTACTAGTATTTCTGACTAACATGAAAAAATATTTCATATTGAAAGAAAAATTCACATGTCTTGTGAGATGTTACAACTAATATCTCTCAGTGAATCATTACTACATACTATGATTTTGTGTAAACAAAAGAAAAGTCATGTTTCATATTTTTTGCAATTAATTTCATGTAAATGCTTGCTTATAATGGCAATTACTGGTGCATTTACCCTATAAACATTTCAATACTTTTGTTTAGGTGAGTGGGGATGTAATTTTCTATGTCTCGAATAAATGTATCTGCCGAAGTTTGAGGAGACCTATATAAAGCACTAATGCCAATAGTTGTATGATTTGCTGTTATGTTTATTTTAGTAATACAAATGCCTGAAAGTTCGAGCTTTATTGTGTTTATTTCTGCATTTAATTTTGATTTGACTAAAACTATGACACCATCATTTCTATTAATATTACTGTTGTTGTAGTGTAATATAAATAACATTTTTTATCTATGGATTGATAAAAAATGTTTTTGAGAGTTAGACAAAAAGTAGATTTTTACTCCAAACAAAGCTGCGAGATTACTCTGGAATAAAGTATCATAGGCGACTAGTTTATTAGAGCTAATCTACAAAATAATCCTGTGTTTTCAGAGTTGTCAACATGTCTAGAAGGCTCGACTCTTTTGAAAACCGTACATGCAAAGCAAAGTACATTTAATTTCTTAGTGACCAAAAGGTATAAAACATATTTTCAAAAATAATACATTTTTTATCACTTTTCTTAAAGCAATAAAATGAAAATATCAAGATCTATCTGTATTCAAAATTTCAACATTCTATCTTTGAAAACAAGGAAGTTTAGCATAAAAATATTAAAATTCACATAATCACATAATCTTTTGAAAGCCGTTTTCTCGAAATTAGGATTTTGTGGCCTGGCACTCTTGACATCTACAGCGACAATATTTATTTTACAAAAGACAATTATAATACTATTGAATCTAAAATACAGAGTCATGCAGCCACAGGGGTAAATTTAAACAGTTAAAAATAATTACAATGGTAGGAGTTTATATATCCATTTAAAAATCATGAAAAATTTGAAATACATAGGATACAGCACGAGTACAGCATAATTTAAATACAAGAAATCATATCATAAACTACAATATACCAACTCATAGACTTTCAACAACTGAAAAGCAGTCTGGATATGTTTACATCCAGTTTTTCAATAAGTTGCCAAATTAAAACGTGAAAACAACATATAGTGCTTTAGCAGCCCACAAAAAAATCAATGCCCTTTCATTTGCTTGTTGTTATTTGTTTCCCGTTTTTATTTACTGTTAATTTACTCATGTGTTACTAAAATAGATATTTGTTTGTTTTTAAGCTAATTTATTAAAAGTTTTTAGGATTTTATTGTATATTCCATATTGTAACCATTTTATTTCATTTTGATTGCATAAGATGCAATTCACTTTTATGTGTATCTGGGAATAAAGTTTTTTCTATTCTATACTAAAGGGTCTAACTTGGCCACATTATAAAAACTTGCCTTCTATACAAATCAAAAAAATCTGTCATCTGATGTGCCCCCATTCCGAAATAACAGTCAGAAAATAAGTTTAAATTATAAAATCATGTATATAATTAATTCTGATGCCTAGTTACGATCATATATTGTTTATTAAGTTATCAAGTGTTGGGTTGAATTAATAGTGCTGTTCCTAAAGTGGCACTGTACACAGTAATAAAACCTACACAAAGTTAATAATTGTAGCAACTGATATCCATTGCACCAAAGTAAAAAATATATTTCAAAATGCTGTGATAATTTTGATTATTTCTATGAAAAGTGAGCTTGTCATCCCCCCCAATTAATCCTCAATATTTTATATAGTCCATGTTTCAAAGAACATTTACACTAATATTTGTAATGCAAAGCCAGTAAGCCAATTTCTTGTTAATATAGAAACTCACAAGGAAAGGTATCAATAACAATGTAAAGTAAAGTCACTTATGCTATATGATTTTTAATGAATATATTAGTAAACAAATTGAGAACTGTATTAGGTACTTATCTACATCTAAAAATAGTGGTAGTATATAGAACATACATTTACCCAACAGCTGTCAGGTTTAATTCTATATGAATAAATACTGGATACAAAATAACTTATGGAAAGCTTTGAAAAATTTCCCACATACATTCTGAAAGTCATACTTACTCAACAATGGCATTAATATTAGGATTTTGATCATATTCATCCTAAAATAAAAACCAAGTGTTAAAATTTTAAAATCATTTTTAAAAACAAAATATATAAATAAATCAGCATCTGTTATAAATTGCATGCTTTCTAAATGATCAAGGATATGTCTAGGTGTGACATTGATAATGAGTTGTATAAAATTCTAAAAGATAAGAAATATGTTTTGAAAAAAATGCTATATCACTATAAGTACAAAGAAAACATTAATTGGTTAAAAAGAAACCGTTCATTTACCTCTTCAATTTCAATTGCATCGTCTGAATCATCCACTTCTACTGTTTCAACATCATGTAGTTCCAAATCGAAAACACCTGCCATTTTAGCGATAAAGTGTTGAATTTACATCTAGAATATTGGATAAAAGGCAGAATTTCGAATATTTTTATACAATTATTGCGAAATATGATGATAATTATATTAGTTTTTAAAATTTTGTGCTAGCACGACACCATAAAATAAGGTTATGTCTAAATTCATTGCTACCAACAACTAACACCAAAATTAAAATTGACCTACCTAAGCGTCGCCAACCAACGATAATAAATGTTCCTGACACCAATATTTTATTTTAAATTGTCTATTCAACGTAAAAGTACTAAAAGTAGTGTTCCAAAGATATTTCTTCAGTGATTTATTAAAAATGATGTCTGTTTGCATAAAAAGTATCTTGACGCGAATTGATTGATCATAAGTGTTTGTTGTATTACCAGTATCAAATATTTGCATAGGTTCTAAATGAAATTGAGTTTCCTTTTTAATAAATTAAGAGCTTTTTGGATTTATTCCAATCTCGTATCAACCTTGGAAATATTGCTTCAGGGGCGGATGGGCCCACCGGTGCGCTGGTCCTACAAATGCCGGTAGGCGCCGGTCCTAGAACCGACAGGCACCGGTCCTACCGGCGCCGATAAGCGCAGACACGGATTTTTGAGTTTTTGTTGATTTTTTTATGTATGTAAAAAATACTGATTCGAAAATCCTTTATTTTTCGTCATAGTCTTCTGCTTTTTGTTATATACTATTCGCTAAGCGAAATTCAAGACCGCATTTATGCCGCTCCTATAGGCCGATTCATCCAGCTCTGTGAGATAGACGTTGGCAATAGACCTTTTCATCACAATTTTTTTTTGTGCGCATGCGTCAGTATCAGCCATTTTTTTCGTAGTTTTTTGTAAACAAGCATGTTAAAATGTCCACGTGAAAAAAATTATAATCGATAAATATTAATTTTAAGTGTATTCGTTTAAAAAATGGGATTAAAAGAATAAAATTATAAGTGTTTTAATTGAAAAATCAATTTTGGCAATTATGTTATCTTTACGGAAAGGAAAACTAAACGGTATTGTTATGAGTATGTAAAAGTGACACGGTATAAATTATTATTTTATAAAAAGACTTGCCTGCAATATCGTAAAAAATCTGATGTGTCCAACACATGACTTTCCTATCTAGTTATTATAGGCTTTTTCCGGTTATTTTGTACAACCTATTGCAGCACTTCTATAAATGTTTAGAGGATAAACTAAATATATACATTTTCGATTTCCACATACATCTACCCAGACAGCATACCAAATCCTTTGGATATCTACTGAACATCCCAATATCCACTGAATGTCCAGTCCATGGTAGATATCTATTTTATATCCATGAAATGTAATTTATAGACATGCAAATGTCCATAAATAATAGTAATTATATAGCAAATTATTAAAAAATTACGCCATTGCGCTCGCCATTGTGGCTAATAGTACCGTTCAGATATTTAAAATTAATTTTTTTAAGGTGTATTCAATATCCCATAAACATCCACTAAATATATCAAAGTCTAGGCGCGAACGCAAACCATCGTGGATATCCACTAGATATTTAATTTTGCTTACTAAGTATAGATGGCGGTACCACTATCGCATCTACTCATGCTCGACCCGCCGTAATTTAGTTCGATCGAAATGTGTGTCCTAATCCCTCCATTAGAGACTGAAGTCGAGAATTTTCATTTATTGCTAAAGAGTCCTAATAAGGATGACTTTCTCCTTAGTGGGCAAAATCAAAGCCAGAGTGTTGAAAATATTTTTTATCTCTGCTATTTTCTTTCGACGTTATTAATCATTGGTTACTTATGAACGTCTACTAAAGATACCCATAAAATATTTTGCTGAATATCCGAATATCTTCTATATCCTGGTATATAGACGGACATTTGGTTGGATATCCATATTGGATATATTGAATATCCACAAAATATATTCTATGGATATCTCTGTGATTTCTTGTATTTTGTGGAAGATACCCATTAGATATTTTGCTGAATATCCATTAGGATATTTTCTATATTCTGGATATAGACGGACATTTGGATATCCATATTAGATCCACGGAATATTTCTGATATCCTGTGGATATATTGGATATCCACAAAAGATATTCTATGGATATCTCTGGGATTTGGTGTGTTGTCTGGGTAACTCGACACATTTTTATATATATTCTATAAAATATAAAAACGGACTCCCATAAAGTACTCCCCCAGATGTTCCGACTTTATCTAAAATTTAATCATTTCACGTCAGGCCGAAATAAAACTTAGGTTAAAAATTTAATGTTTTTTCTTTATCCGTTTTTGAGTTTTCTTCAAAATTTGAAATTTACACATTTTCTCAAATATCTCGAATACGGTCTATTTTAGAGAAATTATGTATGAAATAAAAATTATAGAGAATTATGTTACAAACAACTTTTATTTGAACAATTTTTATAAAAAAATATTTTTTTCATTTTGTCAAATTTCTCGAATACGGACCATTTTAGGAAAATTTTGTAAATAAAAAGAATTATAGATAATATAAGAAGTAACTTTTATTTAAAGAATTTTCTTCTCCAAACGTAAATAACAGATATATTCCATAAAATATAAAAATGATCACCTATAAAGTACCCCCCAGATGTTCCGAATCTGCCCAAAAACTAATCAGTTCATTGGAGGATGAAATAAAGCTTAAGTTTAAAATTTGGTGTTTTTCTGTACACACACACACACACACACACACACACACACACACACACACACACACACACACACACACACACACACACACACACACACACACACACACACACACACACACACACACACACACACACACACACACACACACACACACACACACACACACACACACACACACACACACACACACACACACACACACACACACACACACACACACACACACACACACACACACACACACACACACACACACACACACACACACACACACACACACACACACACACACACCACACACACACACACACACACACACACACACACACACACACACACACACACACACACACACACACACACACACACACACACACACACACACACACACACACACACACACACACACACACACACACACACACACACACACACACACACACACACACACACACACACACACACACACACACACACACACACACACACACACACACACACACACACACACACACACACACACACACACACACACACACACACACACACACACACACACACACACACACACACACACACACACACACACACACACACACACACACACACACACACACACACACACACACACACACACACACACACACACACACACACACACACACACACACAACACACACACACACACACACACACACACACACACACACACACACACACACACACACACACACACACACACACACACACACACACACACACACACACAC
>OV651817.1:4145809-4285809 GCA_927349885.1 Psylliodes chrysocephalus | reverse complement strand
GGGAACGTGGTAATTTTGAAAAAAGAAGTTATGATTCTGGTCGTACTAGAGAAGTTAGAACTGCAGCTGTAGAAGAAGCCGTACTTAATTCAATTGAAGAATTCCCAGAAACTAGTACCAGGAGAATAGCTCGTGTCCTACATGTAAGCCATTCCGTTGTTTTTAGAATTTTAAAAGAACAAATGTTGTATCCCTATCATCTTCACCGAGTGCAGGCGTTAATGATTCGATATTTTTTACCCCGTGTGATTTTTTGTCAGTGGCTTATTAATATGATTGGCCAAGCACCACAGTTCTTAGGTAATATTTTATTTACTGACGAGGCGAGTTTCTCAAGAGACTGTATTAGAAATTTTCACAACAATCACCTTTGGGCTGACGAAAATCCTCATGGCTTTTTTGAAGGAAATCATCACTATCAATTTTCATTAGACGTGTGGCTCGGAATTATTAATAATCATTTAATTGGTCCCCATTTTCTTCCGCTACGATTAAATGGTGAAGCATATTGTCATCTGCTTGAAGAATTACCTGTTCTTCTTGAAGAGGTTCCCATTCAAATTAGGCAACATTTATGGTTTATGCACGTTGGTGCACCAGCTCATTTTAGTATACGTGCTAGAACTCACCTGGATGAGGTGTATGCCAATCAATGGATAGGTCGAGGAGGACCTGAAAACTGGCCAGCCCGCTCCCCTGACCTTAATCCTTTGGATTTTTGCATATGGGGATATCTGAAATCTTTGATATACACAAACCCAGTTGAAAATATCGATGATCTGCGAAACTGCATTGTAGCAGGGTATGAAACTATAAGAAATTCTCCAGGAATATTTCATCGTATACGCAATTCTATGAGGATAAGGGTAGATGCTTGTATTGAAGCTGAAGGCGGTCATTTTCAACATTTATTATAATAATTGTATTGTCGATATTCGACAGGTTTTTGTTCATTGTTTGTTCACTTTTGTTTTTAGTTGTAGAAGTCTTAAGAATCATAAATTGGTTGGCTGTTGTTTAATAAAATGCTATTTTACATGAGCTTATTTATTTTTTTCTCATAAATGCTTAAGTTTTCGAAAAAATCTTGTAATGATAAAAAAGTTAGTCAATGAATTGGGCTTTTCAGTCATACTTTTTTAAAGAAAAAATTTTCATCTAAAAAAAAGTTGTAAGAAAAAATATCTTAGGGGTTGATTATTTCAACCCCTTCTAAGCATACTTCAGGGTTGAAAAAATTTCAAAAAGTGTACTTTTATTGACAGATAATGTTTACCAAGTTTCGTGTCTTTAGCTTGATATACAGGGAAAATAAAAAAGAAAAAGCATTTTTTTTTTATTTTCGAAGGGGTGTAACTTTTCCGGGGAGGGTTTTTTCAAAAAATTTTATATCAAACACTCACATTAATTTTCATCACAGAATCACCCCTTTAATTTTTTCGGTGTTATTTAGATACACCCTACCCTGTATACCTTATTTTAGGATTAATAACCGATAGTTTTACGACTCCATTCATATTGTTATAATTGCGTAGAGAAAAATTTAGGCCATACACCAGTCTCTATTTTCACAAAAAAAAAATTAATTGCTTGGCCTCCTTATTCTAAAACTGAAATAAAATGCATGCTTGTTGTATATAAAAACCCAGACAGCACACGACATCTTAAAGACGTCTGTTTTATGTCGTAGTTATGACTGAACGCCTAAAGACCTAAAAAAGACGTTTTAAAGACGTCTTTATAAAGACGTCTTTTAGGACACATAAATAGACGTCTTAAAGACGTCTTTTAAATGCATATCTATTTAAAAAATTAAAAAAAGTACCTATCGTTTCTAATTTCACAAAATATAAATTTATTTTTAATTTTTTTTTATTAATTTACATAATTTACTTATTTTTTTATTTATTAACGAGCATTTGTTCATTAGAGTAAATAAATATTTGTTAACATAAAAATCTGATGTGTCCAACACATGACTTTCCTATCTAGTTATTACGTAAAAAACTAAAATTATAGAGATCGATATCGCAAACATCTTTTAGTTTAAGGACAATTTTCTTAAAAATTAGAATTTTTTACATTTTGAAAATACGGACCATTGTAGGAAAATTTTGTATGGAACAAAAATTATAGAGAATAATATTAGAAGTAACTTTTATTTAAAGAATTTTCTTCTTCTAACGTAAATAAATATTTTATAAAATATAAAACTGACCACCCATAAAATACCCCCTAGATGTTCCGACTGTGCCCAAAATGTAATCAGTTGACCTCAGGCCGGAATAAAACTTAAGTTTAAAATTTAATGTGTTTTTCTTTATCCGTTTTTGAATTTTCTTTAAAATTCGAAATTTATACTTTTTCTCAAATATCTCGAATACGGTCCATTTTAGAGAAATTATGTATGGGATAAAAATTATAGAGAATTATATCGCAAACAACTTTTATTTAAACAATTTTCATAAAAATTTGATTTTTTTACATTTTGCCAAATTTCTCAAATACGGACCATTTTAGGAAAATTTTGTATAAAACAAAAATTATAGAAAATAATATAAGAAGTAACTTTTATTTAAAGAATTTTCTTCTCAAAATGTAAATAACAGATATATTTCATAAAATTTAAAATAACCCCCTATAAAGTACCCTCCCAGATGTTCCGACTCTGCCCAAAATCTAATCAGTTCACCGCAGGCTGGAATAAAGCTAGTAGATGTAATTGGCCGGTTCTGGAAATGAGAAAGAGGTACAGAGAGAGGCAATTCGGTAATTAGTAATTATCCTAAGTACCCCCCACCCTTCGCGCAATTAGCAAGTACCTCCCAATTACATCATGTACTGTAATAAGTGCAATTGCACAGTAAGTACCACCCAAATACATCATGTACTGTAATAAGTGCAATTGCACAGTAAGTACCTCCCAATTACCATGTACACGCCATACTGTAATGATTGTAATTGCATAATAAGTACCTCCCAATTACCCACAAGGTATATATCTCATTACTCCATACATATTAAAGTGTAAGTACACCTTAGGTAGTAATTACTGTATGCAATGTAGTGTAATGAATGTTATCTAAGTGCCTCCTAGTGATTACTGTTGGCAGCAGGTCTTTAACTCTCGACCGTCGTGCCTAGAGTGCTTAGCCTGCGTTAAAGACGGTCGCGCTTAACCGAAATATCGGGGTAGGGCTGAGAAAAAGTGGGGGCATTTTCTAGAGGATATATACTAGGATCCGCATCCAAATAAAATCAAAATCGTGAAATTTAAAAGGTCTACAAGTTCCAAATAGTTACCAAGTGCCTAACATCGGTTCAGGATTTTCCTTTTTGTAGTAACTTCGCTGAAAATCTTCATAAGCATAATAAGCGGGAGTATCCAACTTTTTCCCGACATCTAGATTCCAACGCTCTAACGGGTAAACTTCAGAATTTAGATATAATCTGATATTAGTTATATCAGCAGCCGTAAACGCCGTCACATCTTCTTTCCTGTTCTCAGTAAAAGAAGTATTTTGAAATCCAATAATTACATATCTAGGTCGTTCCATGGATGTAGTGGTTTTAATCGCCCATATGTCGTGAGAAGTTTGCCTTAGTGTAGGTAATTCATAAAGATCCCATTTATGGTGTGGTATTTTAATGGATTGCAAATGTTTGTCATTAATTTTTTTATACATGAGAACATCTGCATCATTTTCGGGAGTAATATGTTTGACTATCCAATCCATTTTAGTGATAGTTATGTCCGCATCGACTTCTCCTATATAGCAATTTTCGAATGCTCGAGCAATTATTACAGTCATCTCATGCTTAACACCTATTATCCCTTTTTTGTAAGATTCGGCAAAACCAAATAGATGTTTTAATAAGATTCTACCTGTAAATGTATTACTCGTTGAATCAACCAAAACTTGATTCTCTTCGCTGAGGCCCCAACCGGATGTTTCTAATAATTTCGCATGTTTTTCACCATATGACACCATATTTTTTATTGCTGTCGTTATAATGGGTTTTCGACATTCAGCAATCTTTTGTCCACCCATTTCATATCTAATTTCTTCAAATAGGCCAGGAAGAGCATTGTTGGCCAAATAGCACTTTTTATTAGCCTCTTTTGGCTTAAATGTTCCAACTATATTGATGTAACTATCGCAAATTAAGAGATTCAGGTCCATATTATTGATCGTAAAGGTGATTGTATCAGAATGTTTGTAATTTGGCGATCCCGTAGGCGGGTGGATATATCCATCGCATCTTTTGATTGAGTTATCGACGATCGGCTTTTCAAATACGTCCAACATCTCATTTCTTACATAAACAGCCATTATTTAATATCTTATATGGAATCCAATAGATTGAAGAAATTTATAATCTTTATTAGACAACAGAAGTCTTCTTCGCTTTACAGTTACTTGACGAATGTTCATGTTTTTCCCTTCGATTCTATTTATATGATTATTTAAATGGGCGCTAGTTGAATATCGTGGTTTGAAGCAGAATCCCATATTCCTTTATCTCTTTTAATTCGAGTGTGATATTGATAGTTTCCTCTCCAAAGTCAATCAACTCACCGTTATCGTCTACAACTCGGATAGTAATGTTGTCTAGGTATTGCCGACCGGTAGGTATGACTGGTAGATAAATAATGTTATGAGGTTCCTTCGTCAGTTTGTATCCTGGCTCAACGTCTATGTCAAATGAAAAAAGGGTGTGGGCTTCTTTTCCATTTATATAGGAACCAGAAATAATATTACAATCCAATTGAACAAGGTGGAGGTTCATAATATTGATCGGCCTTGTAGAGACATAAGCTTGAGGCCTTGGCGGGCACTTCGAATTACCGAATCCTAAGAGGCTAGCTATACTGTTGTCACAATCAAAGTTGATTATAAATTTAGATGAAATTTCACATTTTAGAGTGTTGTTGTTCGCCGACAATTTAAACATATCATCAAGTTCTCCTTGATTTAAAATAGTTTTGGTATCCGGATATAGATAGTCATATATAGCTTTTTGGACGAACTTATTAATTTCGTCAATCTCATAAGCGCTGGGTGCCACACGTACATTAATTTTTTTCGGTCCACTGCCTTCCTCGGCCCAACTCTTCTCTCGCTGCACCACATCTGCCCAAAACTTTTCTCGGTCTACCACCTCTAAACAGATGATATTATTTTTTGAGGTGATATTTTTGATAGAATGGTAGGCATAAAATGCTATTAATCCAAGACCATACTGTTTATTAACATCCAATTCGATGGGCGGAAAAAATCATTGCTGAGAATGCTTGACGCTATGGACGACAAATGAAATGTTCTTGACATGGCTAAGAAGTATGTCACACTGACTTCGAAATCTATTTTCGATTACATAAATTATAAACTCGCTTTTTAGTGACAATTTTCAGTTCTCGAATTTTACAAAAACAACAAATTACGTGTTTTGGTGTTGGATCATCGCTTACGTCAATTGACCCGCGTTTCAAAAATACCGTCGGACCATCATTTACGTCAATAGATTCATTTTTAGAAAAATCCTTAGCTTGTTCTTCATCGTGGGTATTCATTCTTCAGAGAGAAGAAATTGCAAACACAAATGTCCACATACTACAGTATCAAACTTCTGGTAGCGTTTATAATTATAGTGAACTTCAGATACCGGCCAACGCCCTTTATACAGATAACTAATTAAATCTGAAGGTGGGGGTAAATCACCATAACTATCGAAATATATTAATGACGCATCTCTTTTCTTGTAAGCGACCCAATGTGTTCCTGGCCCACTACTGCTATCCAAATTGACAATGGCTGATTCGTTTCTTAGTGGCCCGCAGTTTGGTAAACTATCTCTCATATACACACCTCGAAAGTAGGGAATCTTGAATCTTTTGGCAAAAGATTGTATGTCTAAATTACTGAGAGGTCTTCGAGGTAGTGAACTTACGAGTTTTTTGGCCGATATGGTTTCATGTAAAGGCCCAACCCCTTTCGATAGAGCTTTAAGTATAATCCTTTACCGTTTTTTCCTAGAGAGATGGCTTCCATGGTTCTATTGTGTCGATTAGCTTCTGTTAATTGTTGACTATTTGTTTTAGCGATGTTCACTGCTTTGACGATTCCGGACGCCGCTCCTGCCAAGCTCCCCAATGCAGATAATCCAGCAAAAATAGGTATTAATGGTAAAAATCCGCCTGTTTTTGGTATCGGTATAATACGGGGAATAATAATTTTTCTCTTTCCCCCGGCTGCTTTAACATATTTTCGGGCAGCCATGAGAGATGATGCAGCCATCTTCCTGAGTGTTTTTCCCCCCATTTTCTGTCCGCCATATGTCTTTAATACCCCTTTAATCTTACTGACAATTCCTCTACCGAAAGCAATTCGTTTTTTGCTTTTTGTTCCGCGACGCCGCTTCCTAGACCGTAATTTATGGCCCATACGAAAACTTCGCTTTGTTTTCATAATATTTGTGATAGTCCAGGCAGCTGCTTTTTCACCAACTGACGCGTCGCTAGCTTTAAACCGAGTCCAAGCTAATTCTTGAAGGTCCTTATCAGCAATATGTCTAGCTTTCAAATCGTTTGCACTTTTAGAGTAAGCAATATTATGTAATTTACAGGCTTTATCTAATTCATTTATTCCGGGGTCGTTACGTGCTAAACGTTTTTGTAAGCGCGTACCTGGCCCACAATATTGGTACCCCGGTATGTGCAGTTCAAATGGTAATTTATTTATTAGGGAATTAACAAACCCTCTTCCACACTTTCTTTTTGAATAACGTTAAGTGATAGATCGCACTCGTTTGACGCTAGGCATTTAAATGAATGTTACATGAGGTGATCGCTTATATAGCTAAAGACAGTCAAACGATGCGCATAGTCAAAGTACAAAATAGTATTTGTGTAGAGAATTTAGATGAAAAAGTTGGTGATGGGGTTAGTGAAAATAAGATTCCTAGACATGACCCATTGTTGCCCGATACAATACGCGGCCTTCTAATAGGACCATCAAATTGCGGTAAAACAAATGTTATGTTATCACTACTCATCCAACCAAATGGGCTACGATTTGAAAATGTATATATTTATTCAAAATCATTATACCAGAAGAAGTATGAGTACTTGCATGAAGTTTTGACTCCGATAAAAGGGTTGGGTTATTTTACGTTCAACAATAATGAAGATATAATTCAACCAGTAGACGCCCAACCAAATTCCATATTTACATTTGATGATGTGATTTGTGAAAAACAAGATGTTATTAGATCATATTTTAGTATGGGGCGACACAGAAATATAGATTGCTTTTATTTGGCTCAAACGTATTCGAAGATTCCGAAACAATTGATTAGAGACAACGCAAATCTAATAATTATGTTTAAACAAGATGACCTTAACCTATGTCACATATATTCAGACCATGTAGCTCCAGACGTGTCTTTTAGAAAATTTCAAGAAATATGTGTGGAATGTTGGGGTGAAAAGCATGGATTTCTAGTGATCGATAAAGATAAAGATATAAGCGCCGGTAGATATAAGAAAGGATTCGATAGCTTCATATACCCATAAACAATGCAATACGCGTTATTTTTCAAGTAGCGTCCAAGGCGGCAGGTGGTTTCAGCGATTAAAATGTATAGCAATAAAAAACATTTCGACGTCAAATCGGAGCTGGCCGCTGTCTCCGATTCGGTTAGACAGAAATTTAATGCCTTAAAAAGTGGGCGCGTTGAAACTCTGCAAGCTCTAGAAAAAATGTATGAACCGCTGACGGAACCGTTGAAAACAATTTCAAAAGCCGCAACCTCTAACCCCTCTAACGCTAAAGAAGAAAACCCCGCTAACACTAAAGAAGAAAGATCTGGCATGAAAAGGGAACTCGCGTCAATATCACCGGACTCGACAAAATATGGAGAAAGTTTTGAAAGTGCAATATCCGACCGCGGTGATGGTGATGATGATGATGATTATGATGATAAAAAATATATTAATAAGCATTTAGAAGAAATATCGCGAGGTAATAGACGCTATGATACTCGGTACGGCGTATATATGGACAAAGACATGAAAACAATGGTTGGGAATTTAGAAGTAAAATTTTCTGATGGCAAAATCTCGTTTTGGGATGGGGATAGAAGAGTTGCTGACTACCACGGCAATCCGGAATTGTATGAGCTACTATTTTATCGAAGCCCTAAGAAAGTAAGTAATGCGACTAAGGATACATATAAGGAAATATTACAACTTACCGGAGCGGCCTTTAAGGAGTATGACGAGTCCAAAGGGCTAAGTAACAAAAATGTAAATAAATTGAGAAAAATTATTAGACCATTGTTCTCTCCGGTAAAGATAAAGGGTGGAGGGTTTTCAAAAATACCTAAATACAAAAAAATAATGACCTCTAAACCCACATACGTTTATTGGAACAAGCCGAGAGAATTGGTGGCTAGATTGCGTTTATTATGGAGTTCAAAGCAAGCCGGCCATACTGGGCACGATAATGAAATTTTATCTATAATTGAAGAATTAAGAGAAGAGCGAATAATATATTAAATACATGCGCTGTAGAGGTCAGTCGTAAACGGAATGTCTTCAAGGAACATTGTAGATAAATTCGGAAGAAAAAAGAAAAATCAACGCGTAATTATTCGAGAAAAAAGGGGTCTTGGATTCAAATTAACAGGTGACGGTAATTATGATATGCAAACCAAACGGTTGGTGAACCTCGGAGAGCAATCGACCGACGCTGTATCAGTTGGATATGTTGACGATGTTACTAGGCAAGCAAAAGATCTCGTTTTAAAAGCTTTAACCGAATCCATTAAAAACGTATTACGCGAAGCTACGATTTATTTCGAAAATCAGCAGAGTGAACTTAAGAAATTAGTATTTGAACAACGAACTGTGTCAAGCAATAGTATTGGCGATGTTAATGTTAAATACCAATCGATGTTACAATAGAGAATTTTTTGAGGACATACTTACCACTACAAAAAGTAATATTTTAAAAATTATTACTAAAGTTGATATTTTGGAAAGTGAAATAAAAGGCATAAAAAATTTTACTATAATATTAGAGAACCGTTTAACTGATCTTACCGATAAATTCATTTAAGTGTAATACGGAAATTCTTCGAGACCTTGAAAGCGTCAAAGGAAGTATTGGACAAAATACGGCGGTTTTATCAAAAATTATAGTAGGACTGGAAGAAAGGATCAAAAAGTTTGAATAAAAAATTGTATTTTAATTGGACAGAATGTCTAAGCACCAAATAATTGAAGAAATCCACCGATCCGCCCGTCGAAATTTTTTCAGAAGAAGGACTATTGTAAAAGGATATGCCGACTTGTGGCAGAGTGATTATATAAAAAAATGGCTATGAGAGGGAAATACAATTGGATAGATATTATAAACGGCGTCATTAATAAGTATAATAACACCACGCATTCAATCATAGGTATGAAGCCAATAGATGTCCTGCCGACAACTAAACTCAACCAATATAGGCAAAACAAAAATGAAGTAAGGCGTAAAAAACCGAAATATTGTGTCGGCGATGTCGTAAGAATAAGTAAATATAAAAGCATATTTGAAAAAGGGTATACTGCTAACTATACAACTGAATTATTCAAAATAAGAAAAATAAATAGCACATACCCCGTAACATACATTCTAGAAGATATGAATGGTCAATCGATTAAAGGCTCATTTTATGAGTTGGAATTATTAAAAACAAAGTGGAAAGATGTTTATTTAGTGGAAAAGGTCATTCCGACGAAAGGGGACAAAGCCTTGGTGAAGTGGTTGGGATTCCCACAGCAAGAAAACTCTTGGATTAATATAAATGATATTGTTTAGTATGGATATTAAATGAAATAAAGATTAAAAAAAAAACAAGTTTTATTTTCCTATTAACTACTACATATACAATAATAAAATAACTTACACTTAAATATATACATAAAGCTTAAATAATAAACAATTATACAAATTAAATCTAAAACTAATATATAGAGGGTCATTGGATGCATAACAAAGCCGCCGTATTGCAACCCCTGACTCCTTTATTTCAAGCGCCGATGCATACAGGGCAAACATTTGTGTCGCAGAAGTGGGAAATATATCGGGCGCATACATCACATGTTTGCGGATCCTCCAAATCCCCCCCTTCTACAACAAAATGCTGATGCTCGTGTATGTACCTGGCATTTGGATTTCTTTCGACCTCCATCTGCTCGTAATAAAGAAAGCAGGGGTTGCACAGACGTTTGCTCCGTTCCATGCCGGGAATAACCAACTTCACAATAACGGAGCTGGATGTAACGCAGAAGTGGTTACCGCCTCTGGCCTTAAATACAGCCAGCTCCCTTCTTATTGAAGTCGGTGATCCAGGGCAATCAGCCTCAATGCCCTCATCGTCGTCGTCGCTGGCGGGCTCATCGGCGGGTGGGGCTGGACCAACGGCGTCTGCACCCTCTTCGACGGGTGGTGCCGGACCAACAGCGCCCAAATCCTCGTCGGCAGGTTGAGCTAGACCAGCCGCGCCTTCTCCATCACCATCAGCAGCATCAGCAGCCTGTAAAGAAGTATATTGATTAGATATTTTATAAGCATAATGAGTAGTAATTTTATAAACATAAGGTAATAGTTAAAAACTTACATCACGTTCTACGGCGGCCCAAAATTCGTCAATTCCTGGCTTGTTGGCATCAAAGCGCGCTACTAAGGCCAGTTGACGAATGATCTCCCTAACTCCTTCATCTTCTTCACCCTGGTATTCATTTTGGTTGTTCATGTCGGTGGTTCAGGTCAGCTACACTTAAACGTCTGATGTTGGTACGTGGTCGGGACCTCCTTATATATGTTATGTATTTCCACCTCCACTCCACCAACCCACGAATTTACCACCTCCCCTGCATTACACCGCGCTCAGTTGAGTTCGGCTAGTTCCGGAAAGTTGGAAGTCAGAAAAAATTTTACTCTAGCATTAATCGGCGCCCTGCAGATAATACAAATAACTACGGATTGACTGCAACTTACGCAAGATACTGCGTGCCCGCATGGTATAAAAACCATTTGCACCTCCTTATCGCCACAAATCTTGCAAGTAAGACGCTTACTCATAGAACAAGTATCATTTAATTTATTCATAGTAGCGCAGGGCCTTCAAACTGAATTTAGACAACTGAATATCTGAGGCTATAGGAACTCTTTTATTAAGAGTTCGGTGGATGGATGTTGAGGTGGGGGATGTTATAGATAGTTCGAACCTTAACAATGCAAACTTTTTTTGTCTGGGCTAGCAATAAGTTCTATTTTTCTTGCTCACACCCATTCTAGTAGATGAGTATTTGGGTTAAAACTCTACATAATTTTTCAAAGGTAAAATAATAGTTTCTTGTTATTCTTATATTAGTTTTTCGGAAGACGAAATATCTTCTACTTTACCATTAAAAATATGGTGGGGGTTAGATGTTGAGTGGGACCAATTTTAAATTACAATTGATGCAAAATAATAATGTTTAGCCCATTGAGCAGTCCGCTAGTTTTTGTTGGTTCTAAAAGGAACCGTTTTTTGTTTGTTTTTTTGTTGGCCCTGAAAAGGGCCGTTTTTCTCGACTAGAGCATACGCCCTAATCCGAGTCGGAATCGCTATCCGAATCAGACGATATATCGATCGCCGGTATATCGTCTGAGCCGTAGCCACCCATATCAACATGGTCGATGTCGATATCCACCGCTTCAACTTGCGAGGTGCTGTCGCAAGGCCCCGCAGGTGATGGCGGCCTTGGCAAAGGGGGAGAAGAAGAAGTTAAGTCACAAGGACCCAACTCCACTTCCGACGTGGTCGGAAACAACCATGCGATGGTTGTTCTACATAATCCGGGTGGGCTGAAACCAGAGCTACTTGCAGAATCGCACATCATGAAGCAGAATGATTGTATGCATATGTGTGATGAGTATTTATAGTGATTGAAAAAAAGTGAGTAGAGTGGGGAGAGAGTGGGGGAGAAGCGAGAGTGGAAGACTCTCGGTGATAAAACTTTTATATCTTAAAATTTCGCTATTATATTAATAAATAGTAAAAATTAAGAGTGCAAGACTTTCGACAATAAAACTTTTATATCTTAAAATTTTGTTGTTTTGTTTGGCTCTGATTAGGGAGTTCGTTTCCACACCATCTTATATATTACAACTAGCCTATCATCATAAACTAATCATAATATATGGAGATAGAACTCATGGCGCGTTGCTTTTTTTTAACGTGGTTAGCTCCCCAGTAGGCATATCTCCACAACTAACAAACTAACAAATACCAAAAAAATGTCTACCTGTCCTTATGCAAAACTATGTGCCCCAGAAACTGTTTGTAGTCCGTACTTTCTCCATCACCATCGACAGCGGCAGCATCAGCAGTATATTGGGGAGTACGTTTCCACACCATCTTATATATTACAACTAGCCTATCATCATAAACTAATCATAATATATGGAGATAGAACTCATGGCGCGCTGCTTTTTTTTAACGTGGTTAGCTCCCCAGTAGGCATATCTCCACGACTAACAAATTAACAAATACCAAAAAATGTCTACCTGTCCTTATGCAACACTATGCGATCCAAAAACTGTGTGTAGTCCGCACTCCTAACGCGCGCCCGCTCAATAAGTTCGCGATACCGGCCCTGCATCATATCATATGCAGCCTTCTTTTTTCATACTCCGATTGGGTCTCTTTAACCCTAGCAATTTCAATGCCCACATCCAACTGTCTTTGGCGCACATTGTTCCGACGATGAATGGTCTCATCCATCTTTCGTTGCAAGTCAACCAAGTGCCGTTGGATGCGGGCATCTTCATCTGCCAAACCTTCAGTCTCGCGCTGAAGTGGCGCTAAGGTAACCCCTATATCTCTCGCCATACCATCCACCTCCATCCTGAGCTGTTTTACTGTCGCTTCAGTGATACTTAACTGCTCCCTATCAGCATTATACCGCGTCTCCAAATTCAATAGGACGGTGGCGGCGTTGTTGATTTTCTTCCTCATGCTGTCTTCTTCGCCGTCATCCTTGGGCGGAATTGGAATTGGTACCGCCGCACTTGTTCAGGCTACCGCCTTCAACTTCCTTACTGGCGCGGTCTTTGGTTTCGCTGCGGTGGCTCTCGGCTTTCTACTCTTCGGCACAACCACCCGCGGTCTCGTTGGCTTCGACCTACAGGGCGCATCTTCCATTGTGCCGACAAGTTTTGGCAATGTGGCTGACGAGGGTAGCGTATCGACGCGTACATCACTGAGGACCCGGATCTTCTTGGGCGCTTCAAAATCGTCTCCGCTGTCGTATACCGGTACTGGGGCTAGTAACGGAGCCGGTGACGGGATCGGCAAAGGAGCCGGTAACGGGGCCGGTAATGGGATGTCGCACACTTGCGACAGCTCCATCGGCGATACCGGTGAAGGAACCGTCAACTCCTTGAAGATTTCCTCAAAATCGAATTCAACAGCATCGATTGACATGATTGAGTTAGCTGCGGCGATCGTCTCTTCGATTGAAGTCATGTTGAAAAACTGATTACTGATTACTGATTACTGAAAAAATAACGAAAAGAATTAAATAGTTTACTCGGCGAGCCGTAGTAAACTAAATTTCTCAGGTCTGGTTCCCGTATATATAGTGATCGGAAAGTGGAGGGGAGAGAGTGGGAGTGGGAGAAAAAAGAAGAAAATCGGCCGGGCGCGGGCTTCGCCCGCGGGCGCCTCCGGCCTATACGTTATATCTAAATTGAGCCACAGTTTTTCGAGGTCCATTACGATATTCCTGAATATCTTTATGTCCCCATAAGTTCTATAACGCTCATGGCACCTTTTTTTTGTTTTTTTTTGTTGGCCCTGAAAAAATCCGGCCTCCGGCCGGGGCGATTTTGGGTAGGGGGCGGTGGGGGACGGTTTCGGCGATTTGGGTCGGGGAAGGTGGGGGGCGGTTGGGGGGCGGTTGGATGCGGCGGGGTGGTCAATAATGGTGAGATATTGAAGCGTGGTTTACAAAACCATGTATCCCTTACTATAATTTTTGCGTCCATTGTCTACTACCATCCTTGACTTCTTCAAAATTGGTACCTTCAGTTATTTACCTGATCCATCTAGAAATTTATATTTTATTAATCACTACGTGGTGACCTATGGCTTGTTCTCTTGCAGTTGTACCTACTATTTTGGTGTGGGTGGGGGGAAAATATAGACGGAAATTGGTATAAATATATATTTAAAGTAATTTTTTACAATTTTTTATGCATATAACCTAACAATTACATTTTCTTTTTATGTGCCTTGTTCAATGTTGATTTGTTGTGGCTATTCACTTCTGATTGGAACTTCCCCCATGTTTTATTAAACATCACATGGTCAATTATGGCTTGTTCTCTGGCTATTATGGTCGCTATGTTGATAGACATTTTTTTTCTGTCTTCTGTTTCGGCTGGATATGGCAGAATGAATATCTGACCATGGGCACCCACTATTTATTGTGGTAGGAATGAGTAGGGAGTGGAGGGGAGAGATAGTTGGAAATTTTATAAAAATAAACTTATTTTGTTACAAATATATTACAAACTTATGCATACATTTCTGTTTACATTTCTTCTAATAGTCTTAAAAGTAAATCTAATCTATCTTCTTCATTACTATTATTTACAATATTGGATACCCTACATCTAAATTCAGCCACAGTATTTTGAGGTCCATTACGATATTCCTGAATATCTTTATGTCCCCACGGTAGAGTTTTAGCGGTGTTTGGTATTATAATGCAACTTTGTTTTTCATTTCAGTATAGATATCATGTAACTGACTTCTAAATGTATTCATTTTTCTAAATATCTTACCCCCACCTTCTACAATTTTTTGATAATCCACCATGTTTAAGCTATTTTGAATTACGGATTTCTTTACGCCCTTAGCGGTTTTGCTCTCTTTTTCATCTGATCTAATGTAATAGGCCTTGGCGCCTATCCCTAAAAAGATGCTGATGGCCTGATTTGGATACTCATCCTTAAAATTTCCCAATATTGGTTTACTTACTGGCAGGTTAAATTTATTATCCGATTTATAATTAGATGTGTCGAAATGTTCGATATTTTCTTTCATAAATTCGTAAAAATTTATTGATTTAACTTTAAGCACAAAACTATCAGTATCCGTGTAAAGTAAGGAAATGTTATCGCCTAATTGTCGTTTTAATGTGCCGTAATAAAAATCATACATTCTCACTTTCGACAATTCCAACACCGTGAAACCTACATAAAGTGGTTTGTTATAACAAATTTTAGTTCTACCCATATGTATAGCCACAAAGTGCTCTGAAAATATGGAACAAGACTTAAAATTAGGTCTAGCAATTAAGTTGTTTGCGCCTGGGGAATTTCTCTTACTCGTCCAGTGGGTTCTAAGGTAAATATCACGCCTGTCATCTACATTTTCCATAGTTTTCCCGTACACAGAATTGACCATGCGCTTAAAGTGATTTTTCTCGGATGTGTCCTTAGCATTGTTTCTCATATTTGTATTGAGGTCTATATATTTTTTCAGCCAACGAGACTGCTTAAACTTGAGGACGCGATGAATTTGAGTTACAATTAGCCCATTATTTATGGCCTGCTTGAAGTTTCTATAGTGTAATACGTACTTGTCTTTATGATTTAAATTGGGAACCAATTTGGGGATTTCTGTTTTGAAATTAGGTGGAATTATATTCTCTACTAAAAATGGCAAATCAGCGTGTTTATCATGAAGGTGATGCGGATATGTTACATCAACTTCTAAAACATACCCATAATCCCCGAGATCATCAACAGACATAATATCGAGTTGATTAATTTCCTCAGCCGACAACCAAACAAATTCTCCCGTGGGCAGAGGTTGACTCATGCTATAACCATAGAGATTTGTCGCATCGATATAATGTATGGAAGACTTCGGCTCGAAAGGATTATATTCGGACAAATACGGGTTATTGGCGATATGTTTTCTTTCAACGCATTGGCTTATACCACCGCGTATACTATTTTTGAAGAAATTAATCATATCTCAGTAGTTCCAACTCCACCTTAGTGTACCGCAACATCGCATCCCATGACAGACCTGAAGATGTATAATATTGCGCCGGATCTAGTTTATATGCTTTAAGTGATACATCCCTAAAATTTTCAAATATATCACACAACATTAAAACATCTGATTTTAAGTATAAATCAGAATAAGATCCCAAAGTTTGACATTTAAATACATTCCAAACTTTCTGAGCCCTAGCATATTTCTCATCAGTTATGTGGCAATTATTTAACTTGTCATAAAACTCATCTTTTGAAGGTAAATTGGGATGATCTAATTTCATTATATTATCCATGAAATTATATGGAAACACCCCCTTCTGCCTCATTAAATCGAATTTTTCTTTTTCTGCAAAACATTTCCTTGTTTCAACAAAAAATTCTGATGGTAGGTTTTCTGACAGTCCAGCCAATGAATCAGCTAAAAATCTGTAGCTATCCAAAAATCTAAGTTTTATGTAATTTTTTCTCAACATACCATCTCTATCTATATAGCTATGGGTGTACAATGGTTTAGTGAACGAAATATATTTTTCTTTATTTTGTGCAATAACTTCGGTCCTCTCTCCTTCGCCATACAATTCTTTAATAAATAAATGACTGTCATACCCACTCAAATTGTGGAAAAAGATTGGAACAAATTGTGGGATTTTATAATTTAAATTACAATTGCTATGCGCGGCGCCAGGTGTTTTCTTACCGGTAACATGACAATGATCTCTTACTTTAACGTCACCTTCCTGAAAAGGCTCATCGCAAATAGAGCATATAGTCGACGAGTTAAAATCATCTATTTCATCATTAGACAGCTGATGCATCGGAATAACGTCTTTTAAATAGGTATTATAAATAGTTAAAACATCGTCCTCTAGCCGTTTCACGAAATCGCTACCAGCATTATCACCCGTAAAAGTTACAAATTTCGTCAATGAATTATCAAACGAACATTTAATCAAATATGCAAAAGAATATGGTTCATGTTGGTATGTTGGGATAGTAAACTTTTTTCCGGATCTGGTTCGCAAGTATCTATTGGTTTTAAAATCGATTCAAAATCAGCGTAAATTACAAATGGAACCCTAAGTTGCTTATCATAATTTTGAAACTTAAGTATGTTTTCAGGTACATAATTACCGCGTTTGTCTTTTTTCAGCTCCACTGATGGCGTGCTGGTGTATATATGATTACAATCGCGCAATTGGTGCCGCAATAGTATGCTTTCAGATCGGAAATAAAGTAAACAGCCGTCACAAAAAATTTTTTTATGTTCATTTCTAGTTACTTGATTCGATACCAATCTGGAAATATTTTTAATCCAACAATAGTGACTATTTCCTGAATCCTCCGTTATTAATAGTAAATTTATATGGTGACCTAACCTCCTAGAGGAATATCGTAATGGGCCTACTATTTCGAATTTAACCTTACTATTTTCATAACTACGTTCCAAACCATAAACATTAACACTTATGTCATTTAAATCTTCAAATTTTGAAATGTCTTTAAGCTTCATAGGGAATTCAATACCATCAACATTCAGCACGGTCTCGAAGTGTGGATACGATGTCGTTAGGTGAACATTGTCCCTCGCTGGATATAGCGCCGACGTGATGGCCCAAGCAAAGCAATACGCATCATTATTTTGGACATTAACTACACCCTTCTTGGTTTCAATAAACTTGGGGAGCTTAATGTACGAGCAGCCGCCTAATGGGGAGTACTTATTTATATTTACTTCTAAAAATAGTACTTCCCGTAATGTCCAACCTGAAACAATTAGTAATATATTAGTAAACGCTATACTATGAAATATAAAACTACTATATCTGAATCCTTATGTTGAAAGTCTACAGTTTGAGATACCACAGCATCCTTAAAGTCTACATATACCGCATCCAAATCCGTCGACAAATCGAGTAGTCGATTTATGCTGTTAAAAGATTTGATTTCAGAAACATCTTGGCTCTCCAATGCATAAGTAGCGAAGGCCTCTACATTAACTTTAATGGCATTATGGGCCTTCAGAACAACTTTTAACAATTTCAATACTCTTAATTTTATCGCATCAAAAAATGTTACATAATCTATATGTTTTTTATCACATTTAAGTCTGTAAGTTGCCATTCTGCACTTAAACGCGCTCTTAATTAAATATATACCATCAGCATGAATTGCACAGGCTTTTTCTTTATGCCCAAGACTCCTCATATGCGACGTCATCTGATTGGTAGGGACATCTACATTACATGATTCACATCTTCTATTATGGGCTTTTGAGTCTACGATGCGATGCGTATGAACTTGTGGAACTCGCATTACCCGGGCTTTTTTTTCAGGTGGAACATCATTACTGGGAGTAGTAGATCTCTTCGTACCTCCGGATGATTCGCCGATGCGGTTAGATATCAGCTTGCAACTTTTATTTTGATGTCGACGTAAATTATCTACCCTTGTATATGTTAAACCACAATTGCACTTATACATGTTTATTATTTTTATGATTATTTCGATATTAGATGATAGAACTCCCGATAGGCTTAAAGCTAACGATATTTGTACGGATTTGGATGCGGGTCCTACTATATATATCCTCTAGAAAATTCCACCACCTTTTCCTAGCTCCTCCCTCGATATTTCAGTTGGGTGCGTCTATCTCTGGCGCAGGCTACCCCTTCTTAGTCCCTTACTTCGATATTTCGGTTAAGCACGACCGTCTCTAACGCAAGCTATGCACTCTAGGCACGCCGGCTGAGAGTTAAGGACGTGCTACCAACATTAATCACTAGGAGGCACTTAGATAACATTCACTACACTACATTGCATACAGTAATTACTATCTAAGGTGTACTTACACTTTAATATGTATGGTGTAATGAGATGTATACCCTGTGGGTAATTGGGAGGTACTTACTGTGCAATTGCACTTATTACAGTACATGATGTAATTGGGTGGTACTTACTGTGCAATAGCACTTATTACAGTACATGATGTAATTGGGAGGTACTTGCTAATTGCGCGAAGGGTGGGGGGTACTTAGGATAATTACTAATTACCGAATTGCCTCTCTCTGTACCTCTTTCTCATTTCCAGAACCGGCCAATTACATCTACTAAAGCTTAAGTTTAAAATTTGGTGTTTCTATTTGTATCCGTTCATGAGTTATGGTGGATACAGACACATACACACTCACACACACACACACACACACACACACACACACACACACACACACACACACACACACACACACACACACACACACACACACACACACACACACACACACACACACACACACACACACACACACACACACACACACACACACACACACACACACACACACACACACACACACACACACACACACACACACACACACACACACACACACACACACACACACACACACACACACACACACACACACACACACACACACACACACACACACACACACACACACACACACACACACACACACACACACACACACACACACACACACACACACACACACACACACACACACACAAATATGACTAAATAAAATTAACAATTAAAACATACTAAGACAAATTGAATTACGCGCTCTTTCAACTTGACCGGAACTTGGTTCAACGATCGAAGGGAATGTTTTTGTTATGCTTTGTCTTTTTTCAACAGTAGAATTTAAACAAGGACGTGTATCTGAATGTGAGTATTATTGGGGTTCCGTGGTTCGTGGCGTTCTGCGTTGTCCTTTCGTTGTCATTTGTCGTTTATGTTGAATACGAAAGCAGAGAGTAGTTTTTGTTCGTTTTCGTTGATTTTTTTATTTGTGTTTTGTGCCGTGGATTACTGTAAATTTATAAGCATAAAAGTTTACTGCATATACTGAAAAACCAAATAGAAGAACCCTCATTAGTGTTTCAAGTACGTCTAGGCGTCTAGAGCTGACTTAGAAGCTTCATCGGATGTAAATATATCTGAATTAGAGTTGAAAGTACAGGAAGATTGCCATTCTTTAATCACCCTTAGCCCACACTATCTACTAAAAATCCTATTAAAACGAATTTGACAGAGTGAGCTATAATTCATAATATTTTACACAGCGCAGTTAAAATTATTGCAATCCAGACTGGATCAGAAGAGAATCAGACAGAAGATTAACCACTAATGGAGGAAGAATCCAAAAAATAATAATATGTTTATAGAAAATATGTTTTATTTTGTATAGAAGGAATTTACAGAAGCTTTTAAAACTAAATCCGAGAGTACGTCTTACCAATGTCGAAAAACAGACATATTCAAGATGTCTTAAGAACGTTACCTTTTGTAACATCAGACGTCTTAAAGATGTCTTTAAGACGTCTGGCCAACGTCATAAGACGTCTTTTAGACGTCTGTCATGTCTCTGACAGACGTCTTATGGACGTCTTAAAGATGTCTTTGTGCTGTCTGGGAAATATTTTTATCTGCCAGGCAACATCCTGCATATCCAAAAGCACATAGGTATACACTTTTGTGCTATTCTGCGTCCAGTAAGGTATATAGACTTATTTTGTTAAAGGTTTGTCAGATAGAATATCCCGTCCATAAAACTGTAAAAGTGGTAATTCTGTAATTCAATACGTTTATTAATAACGGTTGTTAAATTTTACGATTTTAACATAAATTGTATTCTGTAAAAATAAAATTAGGGGAACGTGGGGGTAATACCACGCATCTAAGGGAAATGAATTCCCAATTTTCAATTTTTTATAATAAGCCGTTGGCATTTTGTAAAATATTTCTCAAAGATCTCTAGTATATGATGGTATATATGTTATTTGAGTAAAATACTGGAGAATTGGAAAATTTTCAAATTATGCAACATATGCATTTCACGGTATTGCCTCACCCAGTGGGTCAATATTACGCAACCAGTGGGACAATACCGTGAATTTTGTTTGAGGTTTCGGAGTAGGCTGATGAAAAAAAAATGTTAAAAGAAAATATGATATATTGAAATTAACAACAAAAGAACATTTCTAAGAACTTTGACAAGCTTTTTTGGATTTATTTAAATAAATATCGTTTTGCTTTATCTTTTTTTGGGTTGTCTTCTATACATTCATCACATGTATATTCCTTAGCTGATTCCCAACCTGTACACTCGGAGTGAGCTCATCTTCCACATTTTACGCAACGGTACCAGAGTTCTTTATTCTTTCCGAATTCGCCGCATATGATGCATATTTCGTTTGTCACAGAAGGATTTTCGTACAATGCGTATTCATTCATATTTGAATTGCTGTCTTCAGACAGATCCAATTTCACTGATGAATCAGAGTTATCCTCTGACATTCCCTCCTCCTTTTCAACACGCTTTCTTTTTGTGTTAATCCTCTTCTGGTTTTCTTTTCCATGTAAATTTACTTTTTGCTTGCATGTTTTGTTTTGAGTATCATTTTTCTGGTCCTGTTTTGCTTGGTTTTGAACAAGTATATGCTTCATTGGTGTAGAAGTAAAAATTTCTGACTTTTGCTTCTTTGCTGTCCTTCTTTTTGTGAATTTCTTATTTGTTTTCATGGGAATAGGAGCAACATATGATATTTTGGCAAACGAACATGATGGTAAAGGTTCACGAATTGCTGCTGTTGAGGGTGTCGGTTCTGGAATAGCGGATATTGATGGTGTCGGTATCGCAATAGCTAAGGATTCTATTGGTGTCTGAGGAAAAATCATCTTGAAGGACCTTTCCCCTTCATCTGATTCTACATCCACAATAAATTCTCTAAATTCCTCAGCTGGTGCGAAGTCTTCTGATGTAAACCTAGAGGGATTGAAAGGAAATATTCCGGCAACTCGGAATCCTGAAATTCCTTTATCCATAGTTGCTACTTTTATATATGCTTGAATAAACAAACGAGCCACATCGTACACTGTAATCTTTTCGTGTGCAGTTGAAATCATATGGGAATCATAAACAGCAAAGAGATATTTTTTAAGATGTCAAAAGAATGTTAAATCCAGAGGCTGAAGGTAATTTGACGTATGAGGGGGTATTGTAAGAAGTACGATATGGCTATTTCTGCAGAACTCATAAATTTCCAACTAAATGTGGCTTCCATGATTGTCTAAAATAAGTAAAATCTAGTCGGTCGCATTAGATTTCACATAGCTTTGGAAATGTTTTAACCATAGAAATAACTCATTATTTGACCACCCATTGTCAGAGCACGAATAAATGGATCCAATTGGGCTATCCTTTTCTAGTTGTGGAAACATACGTTTCCTTGGATAAATAAACATTGGAGCGACGTACAAACCAGCTGCACTAACAGCACATAAGATAGGGATAGTTTGTCCTCGTTCGGCTGAAATAGCAATTCCGACTTGCTTTTGTCCTTTTTTGGCGTATATTTTTCCGACTTTTTCTGGACAGTTGTTATTCCAGACTCGTCAGCATTGAAGATCCTGTCTTCTGTAAATTGATGCTTTTGTAACAAAGTTTCAAGATTTTTGAAAAAAAGACCAACAGCATCGGCGTTGAACGATGAAATACGATTAAGACTTGTTCCTTCTGGCTGACGAAGACTAACTAGAGGATTTCTTTTAAGAAAAAGCCACAGCCAGTCTTTGCCAGCTAATTTTGTTTCTTTGTTGAATTTATGGATTAGATTATTAGCTTCTGCAAAGTCAAAAGCCATACGCCTTAAGTGCCGCGGAGTTACTCCATAAAACAAATTCGCTAACCTCATAACGTGATCTGCTAGCTCTTGTTCTTGTTTTTTCGTAAAAACTGGTGTCCGTCCCAAGCTATGCGTCTCATCAAGTTGAGCTGGAGCTTCACCGTCTGCGCCGGTACATCTTTTTTTTTAAATGATCACGAACTGTCGATTCTGGAATATCGAAATTTCTTGCCGCCTCACATATTTTTGAACCTGAGCACACAGCAGCTATTGCATTATAGAGTTGTTCAAAATACCAACTTTTTCGTTGAGTTTTTCTTTTGTAATTTCTTACCATCTGAAATAAAAAGTGGAAATATTTTACCAATGAAATCAAAGCAGAACAATATTTAGCAAATTTAGAGGTGATGCAATACCGCTCATCTTACCATTGAAATCAATGTGGGGTAATATCGCGCATATGTGGGGTAATACCACGCGCGGTGTTGCCCCATATCGACACTGGTCCTATTTTCTAATCTCACCTCGGTTGTTTACTGAAGAAAATTAAAAACGGTAGCAGGTAAAAATCAGTAAAAGAACCAATAAAATATCTATATTAGCCGATTTTATATTTACCTAATATTTAAACTTACCTCGCTTATTTCCTGGTAGCTCTAAATTATAATAAAAACAACGACACTCACGCTTTGATATACTGCGAAGTACTGGATGTAATAATCCTTCCTCCATGACTGGATGCTTCGATCGACTGCACAACATTTGTAGCATAGTTGCCACATGTACCAGGTAACGTACGAGTAGTCAAATTTATTCTGGGTTGCTCAAACACCTGTGTTTCTGTGTGCGCGGTATTACCATTGTATAAAGAACTAAACAGTAGTCTCACCTTATGGAGCGAAATGGATACTACCAATAGAAGGCGCTAGTGAATATGGATAAGTCGATATTCGTTTGCAGTGGGCGGAGTTGAGGGTCCAACAGAAATTTTTAAGAATGACTGAGACCGATCGATAAATTTCTATTTTTAGCTCTTGGATGAAATTTTATACACTCGTGATTGAATGTTTGGACTATTTTCTATCTAATGTTTGTTATTGTGCGTTAGTGCGTTTGCGGGTAGTAGGTATTGTGAATGAGTTGTGTTTATGTTTTATTACTGAATTATTTTACTGTTAATAAAGGAAGAGTTCCCAAAAAAAAATTTGTGTAGGTATTTATAACTGTTTTGAAATTAATAAAATAGAAAATATGCTTTTGTTTTTCGTTTCCTTTACAGGTTTTATCCGAATTAATTTAAAATAAATTATATAATAATAATAATAGCAATAATAATACATTTCTTAAGTATTGAAAAAATTGTATTTTTAATTTAAATACCTAAGTACTTAGCATAAGTAATTATAAACAACAGGTTATTTCTTTAATCTGGTGCGTAACAATGTAATAAAAAAAACCCTTAAGATGGTTGGTAAATAATATAAATGAATTCTTAATATTGAAGTAAACACAATGGGTTCTATAAAGATTATTGGTTGGGGTTCGGCTTTGGGGGATAGGGTCGAAATATTAAACTAAACTTGGTATATGGATGTATTATCCCATAAAAATAAAAATCGCTTTAAAAAATTCACCTCTCCCCACCCCTATCTGATATGGTGAGGGTGGCATTCCCAAAAAATTAAGTTAGAACTTTTTAAATAAAAATCTGATGTGTCCAACACATGACTTTCCTATCTAGTTATTATAGGCATTTTCCGGTTATTTTGTACAACCTATTGCAGCATCTCTATAAATGTTTAGAGGATAAACTAAATATATACATTTTCCACATTCATCTACCTCGAAACATTTTTCTATAGATATTCATTGAAAACGAAAATACAGAAAAATTTAAAAAAATTTAAATTTAGCACTTTTCCATTACGGTCCATTTTAGAAAAATCATATATAAACAAAAATTATAGAAATCGATATCGCAAACAACTTTTAGTTCAACAATTTTCATAAAAATCAGAATTTTGCACATTTTGTCAAATTTCTCGAATACGGACCATTTCAGGAAATTTTGACATAGAACAAAAATTATAGATAATAATATTAAAAGTAACTTTTATTTGAACAATTTTCTTCTCCAAACATAAATAACAGATATATTCCATAAAATATAAAAACGGCCTCCCATAAAGTACCCCCCCAGATGTTCCGACTTTGTCCAAAATCTAATCATTTCACGTCAGGCCGAAATAAACCTTAAGTTTAAAATTTAATGTTTTTTCCTTTATCCGTTTTTGAGTTTTCTTCAAATTTCGAAATTTACACATTTTCTCAAATATCTCGAATACGGTCCATTTTAGAGAAATTATGTATAGGACAAAAATTATAGAAAATTATATTACAAACAACTTTTATTTAAACAATTTTTATAAAAAAATTTTTTTTTACATTTTGTCAAATTTCTCGAATACGGACCATTTTAGGAAAATTTTGCATAAAACAAAAATTATAGATAATTATATTAGAAGTAACTTTTATTTGAAGAATTTTCTTCTCCAAACGATAATAACAGATATATTCCATAAAATATAAAAATGACCACCTATAAAGTACCCCCCAGATGTTCCGACTCTGCCCAAAATCTAATCAGCTCATTGGACGCTGAAACAAAGCTTAAGTTTAAAATTTGGTGTTTTTCTGTGTATCGGTTCATGAGTTATGCGTTATACAGACACACACACACACACACACACACACACACACACACACACACACACACACACACACACACACACACACACACACACACACACACACACACACACACACACACACACACACACACACACACACACACACACACACACACACACACACACACACACACACACACACACACACACACACACACACACACACACACACACACACACACACACACACACACACACACACACACACACACACACACACACACACACACACACACACACACACACACACACACACACACACACACACACACACACACACAGACACACACACACACACATACACACACACACAGACATCATCGCGAAAATAGTCAAAACGGATTCAGGGGACCTCAAAACGTAAAAATCCGTCGAAAACTCGAGGTCGAAAAAAATCATGATTCCTATACTTTCCTTATATCTGTATACAGATAGGAAAGTAAAAAAGTTGAAGTCTACGATTTTTTATACATAAAAACACAAAATTCCAATTTTTTTGAAAAAAATTTTCCAAATTTTTTTTGATCTTAGAAAAAATTTCGACTTTAATCTTCATAGTTCGGATTTGGGGGCTGGCATTTAAAAATAGTTACAAATACATAAAAATCTTATTTTTGGCATATTTACAATAGAAATGATTTGCAACATTTTTGTATAAATATCTTACCACCACCATCTCCTAGAGGGAGATGGAGGGTGTGGCATCCCCAAAAAATCAAGTTAGAACTTAAAAAAAAAAAACATTTAAAATCTACAATTTTTTATACATATAAACCAAAATTTCAATTTTTAAATCAAATTATTAAATTAAATTATTTTTTTAATTTCTTTATTATATTTAATATTATTTCTACTTTTTCTAACAATAATCAATTTAAGATATCTACTTTGATTGGGCCAAAATATTTAGTAGGGGAAGTTTTTAATATTATACAAACATACTGTGTGTCCAAAAAAAATATGTGAATTTGGCTAAACATTAACCTTTATTTCTAAAAACAGGAGAACAATGTTACTTGAAAAATGTACCTAGAATTAATATTATCCACCATCAAATCCTGGACCTGGACACAATTTTTTTTTAGCAATACGGGAGAAGCGTAAGTGACATTTTTACAAATGAAATTCATTTCAACAAATTTATTTGAGATCATGTACAAGATTATTCACTATTAAAGACACCTTTTATAACCACTATTGCATATTCAAAAAAAGCTTTAAATAAAAGTTTGTGAATATGACTGACTTTTTTTAAATAAACCATAAAAACACGTATTCAGATTTCACGGAATACAAGACAAATAAACTTTTTTAAATGGGATACCCTCTATGTTATTAAATTTCTGGGATATTTTTTTTCTAATTTCACAAATGTATATTATTGATAACCCTATCTTATACCGTCTGTTCTCGAGTAATTTAACGTTGATAATGTAAACATGAAAAAGTTAACATTATTAAAGTAAAAGCTATGAAAATCACAACTATTATGTTTGATAATAAAATAATCCAAATAGGTAGTTTACAGTGAGAAAGAAAAAGTGTAAATATTTATAAGATATTCGACATAGATTATCTATGATATTCGACGTTTAATTAATCAGGAAAGAATAAAAATAATTTCGAAAATTGAATAAAATATATATCTATGCTATTCTTATTAAAAAATATTCATGTTAAATCCTGTGAAATATGCACACCACTGATATGGTCATTTGATGACATTTTTACAAAATTCGGTCAATGTAAACATTATACAATAATAATTATAGCATAAAGGGAGGGTAATTTATAGTGAATAACCCTGTTAAGTACCATACATTTTTAGTAAAAAATTTTAATTCGCACTTTTTTACGTAGATTAAAGAAAAATGTAATTTTGTGCGTTTTCTTGGTGCAGGCATTTTGCGACACATTGTATATTCAAATCCAAAATAATGTATTTTCTTTTAACACATACCTAATACAAATTTATTAGCAAAATTTAAATACTTGTTATTGTCGGTATATTTCTCCTTTAGACACACATTTTTAGTTTCATTGTCAAAAGATTTAAATAAAATTACCTGACCTTATAATATTCTATTATAATTTGATTATTAACGTAAAATTAATGTTTTGAAATTAATTTAAGTTTTACCAATTTAGAAAATAAAATTAAATAATAAAAAAAAGTGTCCGCTCGGGGGTTTGAACTCGGAACCCTTCGATTCGTAGACAAGTACTCTAAATTTTCGTTATGAAGACTTATGAAAAAGTTTTACTTTTTAACGCCTGATAATCAGACTGCTTTTAGTTTCATTAAAATCTCAGTTTATTTCTAAATATAGACGAATATCTTGTGGAATGCTATTATTTATTGATTCTTTACAAGAATCACTAATTTTTATTTATATTTAATCTAAATAACTAAAAAAATATATACTGACAATTAATTTTACGGAATTGTCACTTATAAAGTTCTAACATCTGACGTAAATAAAATCGTTAGTTCAATGATTGTACCAATAGATGGCGGGCGGGATTGCCTCCAATAACTTTTACATGGCGATTATCCTACTATAGTTCTTTATACAATGGTATTACCTCGCTGCGCGATATTAGCCCACTTTCCCCTAACGCATACGTTAAATTTTCAAATAAATTAACATACGTTAAAAGTAGTTCAAATTTGCAATAAAAATATGGTTAAGTTTTAAGGTCTGTCAAATAAATGTCATTCCTTTTGTCATATTTATTGTATATCTGTCTGTTTTTGCACAAGAATATTGAAAAAAGTAGCGGCTGAATTTACTTTATAAACTATTTGTTAGGCCATCAATTTTCAATAAAAATAAAACTAACCCCAGTAACCTTATAATAGTGTCCTTCTACGACAAATCAATTACTAACTACAAAAAGTTTATATACATAATTTCTAAATAGAATTTGTGTAATTTCAACTGTAAAAATTACTTGAGTACTTTCAAAATGGTTAATTTTCATGATTTTCTTGCATTATATGTTGAATTAAACAATCAAAAGTCATAATTTCTTATATGTTAAGGTTTAAAGCCTACTAATTAGTACCTGTTAATATCCTCGATTTAACGCATAAAATTAATACATTTATGTTAAATTTTTAACATATTTTTGCTTATAGAATAGATTTTTGCGGTACAAATGAACTATTATGTTAAAATAGTTAAAATTTTTCATGAATTTACAGAATTGCTTTTCATATTTAACATACGTTATATTTTTAAAGTTCGTTAAATTCTAACATATTCGTTATAGAATTACCACTAAAGTATATTAAAATAAGTCTAATTTTAACGTCAATATTTTACATTTTATATTTTACTACTATTCTGCGAGCATACCATAAAGATAGAATGAAGTAGAGGCGATATACCTAAACACTATTTTGCGATATGACAGATGGATGCATTTCTAGTGACGAAAAAGTGTAATGAAATTGGCGACTTGAGTCGTTTTTTGATTCATTTTGAAGTCAATCATTTTTTATTTGAAAACTGAAGGAAAAAAATTATTTCATATCATTTTAAATAAAGCTATTTTAAAATTGACATTTAATCTCACCATAACTGACTAGCTCTACTAGAGCTCCAGTTTAACATAGACGTAAATGTGTAATGCAAAGGTGCGGACACGTAGGGTGGAATTCTTAAACAACCCTTAAACTGGGCCTTAAAGCTTCCTTTATAAAGGTGAATAAAAGGAAGGCACCTTGCTTTATTTGAAATAGGTATTCGTAAAACTTCCTTAAAACGGAGGAAGGTTCCTTAATTTGAAGTTAGTTCTGCCAACTTAGTTAAACGATAATATGATGATATTAAATCCTAAAAGTTAATTATTTATAGGACTAAGCATGAAATGTATACAAAATAAATATAAGAATTAAAAAAGAAACTTCTAGTAACATAAAAATATCAATAAATCGTTAAAGTAATGATTTTATAATTTGTTGTAATTGAATCGTTGCTATGATACTATTTGAATCGCTGAGTGGAAGAAGGGTCCAAGTGACCATTTTTGACATTTCAAAGTAAGATAGCCATTTTGTTAAAATTACCTCCATCCATCGACTGAGCCGAAAAATGGTCTAAAATTCAATACCGTTTGCCTACGGTTACCCATCTGCGAAACAGACTTAGCGGAAGAACGGTCCATGTGCGTCGCATGGACCGTTCTTCCACTCAGTAAGCAATACGTGTTCGACTGCGTCGGCTGATTGTTGTCGTCTTTAGAGGTTAAATTGTATTAGTTATTGAGCCGGTTAGCGAGTGTGAAAAACCAGAAAAAGAATATTTTATAATTTGTTGAAATTAAAATGGAAAGTTCAGATAATGAAGATGGAAGTGAGAGAGGTGACGAGATTAATCAACCGCAAGGCAGAAAAAGGACTAGGAACGTAGAAATGTGGAAGGCCACAAAACATAAACATGCACGTCTGGCAGGTGAATCTTACACGAGTAGTACATCGGGAAATATTAAAGCAGCCAAGAAAACCGGTCCCCCCTGTCTGTAAGTACCATAATTTATATTTTTTACTTTTGTAAAATGCTTACCCAATATACTTGGAGGAATTTATAGAAAAAAAAAAAAACATTATTAAAACGTGTCAAAAACTTGGGGAAACGAAATTTTGACCTATTTTTATGAAGTTTGCATATTATATATGTGATCTTTCTATGTGTGCACGTACACTGTATTTGAAAAGTACGTTTATTTTCAGATGTAAGCTGAAGTGCATAGAATTTTTTTCCGAAGAAGTCAAAAGCAATATTATTGCCAAGTTATACGCCGGTCAACCAAAGAACGAACAAGATACATTCCTAATGGGTTTCATAGATGTAAAACCTTGTAAAAAACATAAGCCCGCCGAAGATAATACCTTTAAAAAAAGTAATACATTCTCTTTTTTTGCATTAAATAGTGAGAATCGACGCCAAATTATTTGCAAAAAAGCATTTATGAGTCTTTATGCACTATCTCATCACCAGGTTCAACGTTTATGCCAATTAGTCGCAACAGGAAAATTACCCCTCGACATGAGAGGACGACATAATACAAGAGTACCCTGAATTACTAAATAAAGTAAAATATGAATATTACTTAAAATATTTTAACGAAAACTTTCAACTTCGCTTCGGGCGACCCCAAGTTGATGTCTGTTCAATTTGTGAGGAACTAGGAACTAAACTAAAAAATCCGAGTCTAAATGACAACGCTAAGCGGGTGGTGGCAGCTGAATTAATGGTGCATAAAAGGCGAGCCAAAAAATTTTATAATAAGCTACAAGAAGTTCAAAAGTTATGTAAAGATAACCCTCAAGTAGCTGGAATCACATTCGATTACATGCAAAACCTACCACTTCCTAATATCCCCGTACAGGAAATTTTTTATTTTAGACAGTGGATACTTTTATACCTATCATGAAGGACAGGCTAAAAAGACGCCAAATGAAGTGTGTACTTTTTTACACGACTATATACAAAATCACATACCAGCAGAGGTTCAAGAATTGCATATTTTTTCGGACGGTTGCCCTGGACAGAACCGAAATAATACTATGGTTCGATTTTTGTTGGCTCTTCAGGAAACTGGACGCTTTTCAAAGGTTTATCATTATTTCCCAATTCGAGGACACTCCTTCCTACCTTGTGACCGTGACTTCGGTACACTAAAAAGAGCAGTCAGAAAACATGACAGGGTTTATCTCCCAGAAGAATACGAGAGCATGATTTTGAGAAGTAGGATCACCAAGCCATTTCAGTTTAAAAGGGTCTCTTACCAGGATATTATTGATTACAAAAACTGGTGGCCACAGTATTACAAAAAAAGCTGCAAGCCTCTCGAAAAGGGAAACAACGTTTTTAGTGTTTCAAAATATCGCGAATTTGTTTTTGACGCTACAAGTCCAGGCCATGTAAAAGTTTCCGAGTTCATTGGCGGTATGGTTTCCTCCACATTTAAACTGGTTAAACCGAACGTAAGGCCAGAGCTCCCAAATGGTAAAGCCTATTCCGAAACAGTACCCATCAACGATAAGAAAATCCAGGACTTAAGAAAGATTATACAATACGTTAGTGGTGAAGATTTAGAGTTCTATTACCATATTATTTCATGGAATGTTACTACTGCCGAATCTGTTGAATAAAACTGTTTGATTACACCTTGTATATACTATTTTATTATCCCTTATATTTTATAGAATAGAAATAAAACAAAATAAAAGAATAAACAATAAAAAAACATTGAAAAAATCAACTGAGTGGAAGAAGGGTTCAAAATCATCAGATATTTTTGACAAAAAATCCTATTTCCGATATGGTAATAAATCTTATTTTTCTGTAAAACAAGTCCAAATAGCCTAAGAAACAAGTCACCTGTGCAGACCAACTCGAAATTCTCCTTCCTTTTTGAAATAATTAGTTTTTTTCGTTTCCTGTAAAATGTGTATTTCTGCACTTGGACCCTTCTTCCACTCAGCGATTCATTTGTTGCCAGAGTTGACATTACATCGCCAATTTTCTATGTCAGTGTCAGTTACGAGTTATTTGAGTTTTAAATTTGTATTTTGGTTTCGTATTTTGAGAGATGGATAAAAAAAGAATCACTGAAGAAGAACAACATTTTTTGATTTATTTAGTAAATACAAATAAAGGTAATTATTGGGAAGACGCCCTTTTCTTAATAATCTAAATTTTTTTTCAAAACTTACGTTTTAGGCTTTAGGAAGGATAGTAATCTTCAAATTTATATGCGGAAACTCCATACAATTTACTTTTTTTCTTTTTTATGTATTATTTAGGAATTTTGAGGATCATTTATATAAGCTTCTTTTTAGAATTATATCTGTCCTGTCATACTGAAAACTGTCACGCCATTACAAATGCGCGGTGTTGCCAACTTCTCCAATCCTAATCAATGAAAAATGTAAAAAACTATAATTACACCACCGGTGTAAATCGCAAAAAATGTGATATTTTGAGTTCGATTAATTTAAAGAACTCAGAATTTCGAAAAAAAAAATTGTTACACTAAAATGTACTCATTTTTAATAGTAAGATTTTAAAGGGCGTCTTCCCAATAATTACCAATTTTATTTAAATTGTAATACACAATTGACTGAATATTAATATTACATCATCTATAAAGTAATAAACAATGTTTACTTTTTAAAAACTCAATTACTTTACCCAAAAGTGTTTAAAGTTTTTCAAACAAGGAAATTTATTTATCTGACAACATACGACTTGACGGCCAAAGTCAACGATTATCATCAACTAAAGAGGATAGCCGAATTCGTTTAATTTCTGCTGGGTTAGCCGTGACATTATCCCCCGAATACGTTCAGCTACATTTAAAACGTACAGATATTCAGATATTCAAAAATCATTTGACCGAGAGAGAAAATTACACGCATCTAAAAAATTACAGGAGTAAATAAATAGGTAATAAATTTGAATACCATGGCCATGTTATTTAAACATTTTTTAATTAACAAATATTTAAGAAATCTGACATGTTAGGGTATAATTCAAAATGAATATACAAAGTGTACAACAAGAAACTTGCTAATATTAAGCTGCCGTCATCTCACCCACCTTCTAACCACTATAAAAGAGAGCAAGCGAAGCGAGCGCGCCTGGCCGACGTTTCGAAATTCGCGCGCGCGCGAATTCCGAAACGTCGGCCGGGCGCGCCCTTTTTACATCTACACTATAAGATATACGCTGCCGCCATCTCACCCTACTCCTTACCACTTCAGAAGAGAGCGAGCAAAGAGAGCGCGCGTCCGGCCAACGAAGTGGTTAGGAGTAGGGTGAGAAGGCGGCAGCGTATATCTTATAGTGTAGATGTAAAAAGGGCGCGTCCGGCCGACGTTTCGAAATTCGCGCGCGCGCGAATTTCGAAACGTCGGCCTGGCGCGCTCGCTTCGCTCGCTCTCTTCAAAAGCGGTTAGGATGTGGGTGAGTAGACGGCAGCGTGTGTCTTATGGTGTAGATTTAAAAAAAGAGCGCCCAGCCGACGTTTCGAATTCGCGCGCGTGCGCGATTTCGAAACGTCGGCCGGGCGCGCGCTCTCTTCGCTCGCTCTCTTTTGAAGTGGTTAGGAGTAGGGTGAGATGGCGGCAGCGTATATCTTATAGTGTAGATGTAAAAAGGGCGCTTAATATTAGCAAGTTTCTTGTTGTACACTTTGTATATTCATTTTGAATTATACCCTAACATGTCAAATTTCTTAAATATTTGTTAATTAAAAAATGTTTAAATAACATGGCCATGGTATTCAAATTTATTACCTATTTATTTACTCCTGTAATTTTTTTAGATGCGTGTAATTTTCTCTCTCGGTCAAATGATTTTTGAATATCTGAATTACTTTTAAATTTTAAAAAGTGTGTATCGGTGTACATTTTAAATGTAGCTGAACGTATTCGGGGGATAATGTCACGGCTAACCCAGCAGAAATTAAACGAATTCGGCTATCCTCTTTAGTTGATGATAATCGTTGACTTTGGCCGTCAAGTCATATGTTGTCAGATAAATAAATTTCCTTGTTTGAAAAAACTTTAAACACTTTTGGGTAAAGTAATTGAGTTTTTAAAAAGTAAACATTGTTTATTACTTTATAGATGATGTAATATTAATATTCAGTCAATTGTGTATTACAACAATTTAAATAAAATTGGTAATTATTGGTAAGACGCCCTTTAAAATCTTACTATATAAAATGAGTACTTTTTAGTGTAACAATTTTTTTTTTTCGAAATTCTGAGTTCTTAAAATTAATCGAACCCAAAATATCACATTTTTTGCGATTTCCACCGGTGGTGTAATTATAGTTTTTTACATTTATTTTTCATTGATTAGGATTGGAGAAGTTGGCAACACCGCGCATTTGTAATGGCGTGACAGTTTCCAGTATGACAGGACAGATATAATTCTAAAAAGAAGCTTATATAAATGATCCTCAAAATTCCTAAATAATACATAAAAAAAAGTAAAATGTATGGAGTTTCCGCAGATAAATTTGAAGATTATTATCCTTCCTAAAGCCTAAAACGTAAGTTTTGAAAAAAAAATTGAATTATTAAGAAAAGGGCGTCTTCCCAATAATTACCCAAATGAAAAAAAATGATTGAGTGTAAAGAGACCGATGGTGCTAGTTTCCAGCAAAACAGAAATATTTGGAGACAGATTACTGAAGAGTTCAATAATGAACCCGATCACACAGAGGTTTGTAAAATCAAATACATTATTTAGGTTTAAAATTATATATCAGAGGTAACTTTTCTTATTTTACCCAACCTATACTTTTATTAATTTCTTGAAGTTATTATTTTTGAGATCAATAACACAGCCACAAAAATGTTGGGACAACATCAAAACGAAAAGATAAAAGGATTTATCTGCCGAAAAAAATAGAATTATTTTTAACTGGAGGAGGAACGTAAAAATAAAAACCGTAGAAAATGATGATTTAGATCAATTTATTTTGAATTCTTTTTTTATTATTTTGATGAATGAGGTACTCTCACAGAGAAGGTAAAAAAATCTAATATTGTACTCAATACTTTAAACGCAAATCAAATTGCAGATGATGAGTTAAAAAACTAATATATAACAAAGTTGACTGGATATCTTAATTTTTTTAGATGAAATGTATGGTACGCCACATTCCTAGTAACAGCAAGACAAGCAGATATAAACTGCGAGCTGGAAGCACGTCTTTCCAAAGTTACTGGAGATAAGGAAATGTTAGGGGTCAGGAAGAAGGAGCTGGAGTAAGATTGAAAACAGCCCAAGAAAATTTAAAAACTGCATTAATTAAAAAAAAAGTGCCAAAAATAAAATTATTTTTGAAATAGAATTAATAAAAATTAAGTTAAATTTTGAAAATAAAAAAAATAAAATTGAATTAAATAAATTGCTTGATAAATAAAATGTATATTTTCTTTCTTATGAAACAAAAGGGTAAATTTCAAAACAAAACTAAAACATCTTTAAATAATAAACTAAAGTAACAAAATTATTCTCTATTAGCGAAATGGTGTTGGACAAATTTATCTCTATCACTTTTTCTCAATTTTTCAGCATCCAATACTACATTTTTCCAGACATTCGCATTAAGTAGTTCATCCTCTGGAACATGAATGCGATCGATATTGTGTAACACTGTACATGCAGCTATAATTCTTTTACTTGTTCTTAACTTATTACAGAGACAAGGAAATATTATTTTTAATACGCCAAAAGTCCTTTTTACTGATACCCTAGTACTAATCAGAGATCTATTATATCTTCGTTGAGGGTCTTGAATGGATGTATAAAGGTATTTGGTCTGCTTGTAGCCACTCTCGCCAAGTAGAAAGGAACTTCTCAAGTCAGGTTCTTCGAATCTAATCTTAACACTGCTGTTATCAAAAATTCTAGCACCAAGTGTGAGTCCAGGCCAGAAAATAAACTATATTGAATATTTGGAGTTCTGGTCCTGTTATCGCTTGGACATTAATTGACATCCAACCTGTTTTATTTTTAAAAACATGTGCATGCATTCCAAAACAAACATTCTAAAAAAAATTTAACTTTACTTGTCTTCGCTCTGCATCTGAACGAGAAAAATAAACTATATTCCTTAATTGTTCTGCATGTATTTCAGAAAGTTCTTTAATTATTCAACAGACGCTGAGTTGGCTGATTTTTAAGAGATCCCCATATACAGTCGGAAAAATTAGAAAAATAGGTAACCTCTTTGTGTCACTGTTTCATTCGTCGCACAATATTTTTTGAAAATTTTAATAAAACAAGCATTTTTATATTTTTCTAATGGATTATCGTAATCAGGCATTATACGTGAAATATTTATGAACATATTATTTAACTATATGTGATCCATAAATTCTAAAAAATATTCTTTCAAAAATAACACATCCATAACGACAAAAATATGGTAGATATATAATAGAAAGGAACGTTAAAGGTACCTCTGCAGCTTACTTAATTTTTTAAGGTTAGGACCTTGCCTTATATATTCCTTTGACAGTAGACATGGGTAACGCAGTAAAATTCTTTGCGTTGATACACTAACTCCGGCGCACTCTATTGCACCAACTCATTGAGTTAACGCAATCGCAATTGCGTTATTGCGTCACACCACTGCCTGCGTCGAATGAAGTCGATGCACCTGGCTCTATCAAGCTAGCGGGTACTCTGTGGTGGCACCATACAAGACCTGGTAGCTTTTTTGTAGCTTTTTTGTTACGCTATTTGCGAATTTGTAGCTTTGCCCAGGTCCGAAAAAACAGCGGATCCGCTAGCTTGAATTTCCATAAATTCCATAGTAGCGGCATAGATTCAGACCCAGCTGGTTTTTCGTAACTTTTTTGTAGCTTTTTTTGTTACGCTAGTCTCCCTTTTGTAGCTTGTACTGAACCTGAGAAAAGCGCGGATCCGCTAGCTTAGCGGATATTTTTAGCGGCACCAGCTCGGACCAGGCTCATTTTTTGTAACTTTTTTGTAGCTTTTTTGTTACGCCTGTCTCCATTTCGTTGCGAGGCCTGAACGTGAGTAATAATCGTTTCTCCATGAGCGTGAGAGAAAAGTGCGTTAATTAAAATCAAGTTTCAGCCTCTACAAGTAATATGTGCAACTCGATAGTGTGACTATTTGTTGATAGATGGCACCAGTATTGCATTTCACGAATTATGGCCATCTTCCATCCAATATATTTTTGAGAAATTTAGATATAATCCAAAGAAGTAGAGAGGGTAGAACGATAAGGTACCGTCTGCGCATCCATCACGAGTGTAGAAATTATGCATGATTCAGCCTTCCACTCTTACACACGTAAATGACAAGGAGAGGTTGCCCTAAAGCACTGTAAACAAATTCCAGGATCGACTTTATTCAGCGATTATGTTCATGTTCAGCTCTGTTTTTTGTTTGTGTTTTGGCTGTTGTAAGATTTTTTGGCGTCAATTCTTTGTTATCTTGCTTATATTTATGATTTTTTATGCTTTTATTCCGATTTAATATTAAATTATACTTGTTAATTATTTTTCGATGCACTATTTTATAATTGTTGCACAAAATGTTGTTAAACCGTCCCTGAATTTTGTTTACAAAATGGGCAAAACGAAATTTCATTGACAGTTATCATTCTACCCCTCTCCACTTCATTGATATAATCTCAAAATCAGACATTTGTTTTTAAATGTTGTTTATGTATTTATACTTTTGTTGAATCAAGAATATTCTTACATCTTTTTTGAATGATTTCCTTAACCAATCGTTTTGCAGTATTTATGGACCAGTGTTTAATTCTGTCGGATCATAACTATACAGTGTGTTCCATCTCAGACGAGCCACCCCGTATATTTCTTATCCCATAGTAATTGGAAAAATTTCCCGAAACACGTCGGATGATTTTCTTTGGGGGACATCTTTTGACGTATATTTGAGGCTTGAACCAGCAACCCCCTATTTTCAAGTAAAAAAAAAAAAAACAAAAATATTACTTAATACTCAATTTGGTAATAAACTCAAAATATTTAATTTTCAAAATAAAGTAGCTATCTAATAATAATGTTTATTTGTCAATTATATATAAACATTTAAATAATATAACTATAGGGACTGCATCATCTCACTGTGTTCTGTATACCTACATCACGAAGATTAAAAACCTTTTTAGAAACATAAAAAAAACCATTCATATATGGATCATTAGATTATATTTAATTCATACAAAAAATAAGAAAATACCTACATAAATGTACAAAAGTAGAGAGTATTTGAAAATAAATACATAATAAATAAATAAGCGATGACAAAATAACAAACACACAAGAGGACTTAGCTGAAAGTTTTAACTAATTACTGTTAAAATAATTTAGCTTTTTAAAGGGAGTTTATATCATGAGATAATTGATTAATTTAAACTCTGCCTTCCTACTTGTTATAACACAAAAATTAATAGAATTCGCAGCTCTTGTATGGTACTGATGTATGTAAGAAATAGGAGTAAGTTGACAATTCAATACATTAATTACTATTTAAAAAATAAAGGTCATTGCCTGCACATAGAAACTGTCCCATATTCAACCAGTTCAATGTAGTCAACATAAACTGAAGGCTATATCTGCTACATCCTAAAATAGCTCTCGTTGCCTTATTCTGAGAAAGCTCTCAAAAGTAGAGTTAGAACATCCTGCGTGTATATTATATATTTGGCATAGCTTGTATCCTAAAGATATCACTTGAGCATAGTTTAAACCATAGTGATTTGTAGATACTCAACCAAAAGTTCTTCTTTACTACCATATTTTGATTTTTTTACATTCGATTTCCTTTCCTGAATTTTCACAATTTCTTTGCTTGAACTTCTAGAGGGTATAAATAAAAGTGTCCTTTTTATATAAATTGTTGCAATTTGCCTGCAAGAGTATACTTATTTCTCTTGTAATATCTTTTAGAACTTCTATTTTCTTACATTTCTTTGTTATTACTTTATAGTTTCGTATCATATTTACAGCTGAAAAAATGCAAAATATAGGTAATATTAGATTGTTTAGCCTCAAATATTTTTATTATATTACAAAAATAAAATGGCGAAAAATATCATAATATTAAGGTAAAATCATATGCACAGCTTTAGAAATAATTTAAAACCACTCACCTCCATGGAGGAAGGATAATTACTCACCTCTATTTCAAAATGTACTCGAAATTACAACTTTACTTTAAAGCAGTTTCTTGTATATTATTTAAAATAAATAAACGTTTCTTCTAGTACATTTGTTACCTTCACTTGAAATCTCAAAATATCAAGAGGTAGGCTACCAGTTTAACATTTTGAATAAATATGTGTTGCCTAACATAGTAGTAGAAGAGTCAATATGGCCGCGCCCTATGTTGGGCGTGTCAGACCTCTTTAAAAGTATGTGGTTTAATCCAATTAGTGACAGTTTAACACGCTTAAATGTCATTTAAAAGTACCCTAAATAACTCCGCTTTTGTCCCGCTCCTGCCCCTGACTAACCGAACTCGCCTTCTGTGTGTCGGTTTGTTCGTTGGCTTGGTTTTGTATAACAAAAAAAAACTTCGACACAAGCTGATTGGTCTACTCCCGATGACGTATACATTTCAAATTTTAAATTTCAATTGGGCTTAATTTAAAAACTTTTGGCTTTTTTAACGAACTGATTATTTAGAATAACTTGTATAGCGACTAACTATTACAATATAATTTATAAAACAGCATATCTCACATGTGAACATGGCCCATTACTATGGGATACTACTATACGGGGTGGCTCGTCTGAGATGGAACACCATGTATATAGTGAGAATAGGTAATTGCTTGGTAGCTATTACCACCGGTGTGAAGTTAGCAGTAAGTTTTTAGCAGTAAAAATAACCGAAAACACCCAGTCGGGAAAATAATGGCGTCCGGCATACAACTATTTTAATAATCTTGTCAATATGTATTTTACATTAATATCGAACAAATAATTAATATACATACCGTTGAAAATGTCCGATTTTGAGATTATATTTAAATTTCTCAAAAATATATTGCCATAATTCGTGAAATGCAATACTGGTGCCATCTATCAACAAATAGTCACACTATCGAGTTGCACATATTACTTGTAGAGGCTGAAACTTGATTTTAATTAACGCACTTTTCTCTCACGCTCATGGAGAAACGATTATTACTCACGTTCAGGCCTCGCAACGAAATGGAGACAGGTGTAACAAAAGAGCTACAAAAAAGTTACAAAAAATGAGTCTGGTCCAAGCTGGTGCCGCTAAAAATATCCGCTAAGCTAGCGGATCCGCGCTTTTCTCAGGTTCAGTACAAGCTACAAAAGGGAGACTAGCGTAACAAAAAAGCTACAAAAAAGTTACGAAAAACCAGCTGGGTCTGAATCTGTGCCGCTACTATGGAATTTATGGAAATTCAAGCTAGCGGATCCGCTGTTTTTTCGGACCTGGGCAAAGCTACAAATTCGCAAATAGCGTAACAAAAAAGCTACAAAAAAGCAACAAAAAACCCACCAGGTCTTGTATGGTGCCGCCACAGAGTGCCCGCTAGCTTGATATAGCTGATGCGGCTCGGTGTATCGCATGATACCGGTGTTATAATGTCAGACCGTGTTCAAGGCAATAACGCAATTGAGAATTTAACTATTTTTTTTTATTATATGTATAAAAATAAACGAAAATATAACAGTGTAATGCACCCATTTTTTTATTTCATTGTGTTCGGATTTTACAAAGAATTCAAAAATTCCAATTTTTATAAAAAGGATATAACTTTTGCATACTAGTAGCCAATCAAAATGGGAAGAACTAAAAACTGACAGTGTACAAGGTTAAAATCCATTAAATTCGACCTACAATCCTACAAATGATGTGACATGTTGCAAAGAACATAATTACTTGATACATTTTGGGTAATCTGTATTACGAGTTGCATCAATTACGTAAATTAAAATTCTCAACCCGTCACGGAAAACGGAATCAATGCCTGGCGCATGGCTCATCAACAACTCGCGATCCTTTCCACTCAGTATCGAAAATTGCGTTGCGCTGATACAGTAGGTCTTTTCCTTTGCATCGACAGTGTAGCACTGAGCTACGTTACTTCTGAAAATGTCGTTCCATCCATACAATTTGTATAAATGGAACGATATTTTCAGAAGTGGTGTAGCTCAGTGCTACACTTTCGATGCAAAGGAAAATACCTAATAACAGCTGGTGTATCAACGCTCGTAACGCATACAACTGCGTTAACGCAATAACGCAACGCAGCGCTGCATTACCCATGTCTATTTGACAGAAAGGAACGTTTATGAAATACAAAGTCGATCAAGTATCGTGCGTTTAAGGTAACCTTATATTTAAAGGAACATTCTTTACCTTAACGAAATAAGGAGCATTTCTTGAATAATAATAATAGTATTTTAAGGGACATTAAAGGAAGGTTAAAGTAAAGGAAGCTTTTAAGGTCTATTTAAGAATTCTACTCTTAGGGCCATTGGCACCGTTTTTACTTAGCATCTAAGTGACCTTTAAGAAGGCATAACCGTTAGCACCGTTATTAAAGTTCTTCTTATCAAGGCGTTAAGAATTACTTTAGTAAGCCCAGAAATTTTTCAGCTTAAACGATTACTTAACCTTGAAATGTTTAATTTTTATAATTTTAAATGATATTCACTGTCATTGTGTCATTGATTTATTAGCACTAGTTATACAAATCAGTCTATTATAAGTACTAATACGCAATACACAAAATGGAAATACTAAAGATAATGAGGCTTTGAAAAAATTTGATTTAATTAATATTAGATACCACGAAAAATATAAAATAATATGTATAAGAAACGTTTACTGTTACACTGAGATTTAGGTTGGCCGAAGAAACTTCTTAATTGCATTGATGAAACTGAAGCAAATTTATGGTATCCCTATAATAAATATGTAGGTTTCCAACTCAAATATTTTTATAGACAATACAATTATAATCATTTTTATAGAGAGTGTTTTGTTGCGAATATTTTTTGAAAAATTAGCATTAAACTCTTGGTAGTATTGGCTACCTCATTCTCATCTTCCAATGTTAGTATGCATTTCTATAACTTTAGTTTAACTACTGTAATGAAGTCAATTTTCCTCAATTAATTTATTTTCATTTTTTTATTTTTAATAAATATTAAACGGGGATGTAATGAAGTCAATTTTTCCTCAATCAGTTTATTTTCATTTTTCATTTTTAATAAATACTAGCTGCGAAACCCGGGGTTGCACGGGTTAAAATATACACCGCATGTTTAATGGTGTAAAAAATACATGAAGACACATTAAAACTTATTCGACCATTAAACTTATGGTATATAGAGTATTCTGGATCGTTCCAGAATGATAATAACCAATATTAATAATTTCGGAACTTCCTAGATCATTCCAGAAATTTTTAGAATTTTCTGGAACGTTCCAGAATGATAATAAACAATATTATTAATTTCGGAACTTTCTAGATCATTCCAGAAATTTTTAGAATTTTCTGGAACGTTCCAGAATGATAATTAATAGAAATTTCTATTTAATAGAATATTTAGATGCACATCACTTCCATTTAGCTCTTTTTGATCGATTATCATAATACTCATACACATTTCGGACCTTTCTCGATCATTATAGAATTTTTATGAACTTTCTGGAACGTTCCAGAATGATAATAACCGATTTTACACATTTTTGAACTTTCTAGATCATTCCAGAAATTTTTAGAATTTTCTGGATCGTTTCAGAATAATAATAACCAATATTATTAATTTCGGAACTTTCTAGATCATTCCAGAAATTTTTAGAATTTTCTGGAACGTTCCAGAATGATAATTAATAGAAATTTCTATTTAATAGAATATTTAGATGCACATCACTTACATTTAGCTCTTTTAGATCAATTATCATAATACTCATACACATTTCGGACATTTCTCGATCATTATAGAATTTTTATGAACTTTCTGGAACGTTTTAGAATGATAATAACCTATTTTACACATTTTTGAACTTTCTAGATTATTCCAGAAATGTTTAGAATTTTCTGTATCGTTTCAGAATGATAATAACCAATATTATTAATTTCGGAACTTTCTAGATCATTCCAGAAATTTTTAGAATTTTTTGGAACGTTCCAGATTAATTTCGGAACTTTCTAGATCATTCCAGAAATTTTTAAAATTTTCTGGAACGTTCCAGAATGATAATAACGGATAATATTAATTTCGGAACTGTCTAGATCATTCTAGAAATTTTCAGAACTTTCCCGAAGTTCTAATGAGTTAGAAAAGGACAGGTATATATCTTATCACATTTTTGCCTCCCACAACCACCCATTTCCACCCACCGCGCCCAAACTCCCTTACTTCCTTCTAAGACTCAAGGGGTGTTTACCACCCAATGGTGATGCTGTTGGAGTTGGTGGTGATAAAGAAAACCGGTCACACACATATTCTACGCTAGCATTTTATATATAAATATATATTAAGATTTAACGCGATTGAACTGTCGATCCTTAGTTAATTTACAGATGCGCGAACGCCGCTCGAAATCTCGCTGCGCGGTGGGTCTGAGCCTAGGTGGGATTTCTATTTGGGAAAGGGAATCTACAGTGGTTGATCGAGCCCCGAGATGATATTCAAATTATCAGTTGAATATAAATTTTGGTTGCCAGCAGTCGAGTTTAATAAGCCGCATTCCGTGTATTTACAATTCCGTTAGGTAAAAAAACCTTGTTCCGCTTTTTACGTTTGTTATTGACTCCGTATTTGATTTTAAAAACCGAATTAGCTTGTAGGAATAGGAACATTTTCAGATAGTGTTTAGTTAAAAGGTTTAATTTGATTTAATTAATAAATAATAGAATTTGTTTCTTGGCAAATGATACCGTTTCTTTATTTTTTATAGATAGCGTTTAGTTAAAAGAATTAATTTGATTTAAATAATAAATATTAGAATTTGTTTCTTGGTAAAAATATTAGCCGTTTTTTTTTATAGATAATGTTTAGATAAAAGATTTAATTTGATTTCATTAATAAACGTTTGAATTTATTTCTTGACAAATATTATACCGTTTCTTTAAAAAGGGATAGAATTTGAATTAAATAATAAATGATAGGATTTAATTCTGCAATATTGTAAAACCGGGGATTTTAGACTTTTGATTGTTAGTCGGCATTAAGAAATTATTTTTTTTCTTTTGATAGGTTAAATCGGGAATTAAATTTGATTTTATTGATAAATACTTTTGTTTAGTAAGTACCGCGTTGTAATTAAGTTGGGAATATTTGTAAACGGAGTTTTCGAGTAGACGTTTTCCCTCTTTATAATCTTAAATAGCATCCTGTCCTTGTCTGAACGGGCTCGTGATAACGATCAGTTCACCCTTGGAGTAGGTGCTATGCGCGTTACAATTTTTTTTAGTTAATCTGTAAACCGCAAATTTTAAATAATTTTAAATAGTATTCTGTCCTGTTTGAACGGGCTCATGATGACGATCAGTTCACTCTTGGAGTAGGTACTATCCGCGTGAGTAATTTTCTTCCCTCCGATAATAATTTGTTTTTCTCTTTTACCGTCAATTTAAATAACTTTTAATAGTATCCTGTCCCTGTCTGAACGGGCTCGTGATGACTATCAGTTCATTCTTGGACTAGGTGCTATCCGCGTTAGTTTTCTTTTCCCCTTTATATGCTTCATTTTTTTTCGTGCAAACTGCAAGTTGTAGAAATCAAAAATAGCTTCATTACCCTGTCTGAGCGGGCTCGTGATAACGATCAGCTCATTCTGGGATAATAGGCTACCCCGGGTATAAATTTATTTTTATTTTCTTTCCGTGTATTTACCATAAGTAATTTTTTTCGCGTCCCTGTCTCCTCGCACTCTTTTCGACCGTTTAGCTAATTTTTCTTCACCTAAATAGCAAAATACCTACATTTTAGTTTAATTCCCGATACCGCGGTTAAACAGTTATTTACCGAGTAAATAGCCAAGTTAATAATTTTTTTTCTCTGCGACCGAAACATACATTTTATTTTAATTTAATTTTGACGTCTGATTGAGACTAGTCGCGAATCAATACCGTCCGTTTTGTTTCTTTTTTTTTTATTTATTTAGGGTTATATTGACTATCACCACAACTGGGGTGGGCGTTGAAATATTTAATTTCTTTTTTTGTTGTAAATAGTTAATCACAATATATGTGTCAATGTTAACCTGCTGTATTACTGGTTAATAATTCCCTACTTTATTTCCCCCTTATATTTCAGCTAGTGATAAATTCTGTACCAGCCCAAGCAACGATTAAAGCCCGTTACTTGTGGCCTACTATTACCTGTGTCTAAGTGACCTTTGACCCTGAAATTTTTCATCTCCATCTGTAGCTACCCGAGTACTTTCGACGCCGTTTCGAGAACCGCCCGTAACCAGCGCCATGTGTAAGGAATTGTTTTCTCTGTGGCGAGAAAACCCCTTACACTACAGGCTCGCAAAGCAAACTGTTTTACCAAAACTGGCGCCTATTCTGCATTTACCATCTTAGGGCCATGCAGACTTCCTCGTTCACTGTAGGTGAAACCAGAAGCCTGTCACAAATGACGCCAGAGCAGGGACCATAATGCTTAGGGTTTTCCACCGGTAGAATAAGGGTAGAATTTTTTCTCTTCTTTTTCTCGGATTTTATTTTTCTTCTTTTTCCGTCACTTTTACTTCGAATGTTTTTTTTTCTACCTGGGGTGCTATTTTCAAAGTCGAGAGAATTCATTTCTCTCGAGAGAAATGTCATACGTCAACGTAAAACAGTATTTTTAGGGTCCTAAGGGCCAGTGTAAACTCACTGATTGTTTCTCACGGTTTATTTAGATATAATTAATATCCTCCTAAGAATTTTAATCCTCGAGGCCTTTAAAAACAGCGTTTCCACATTGACGTATGACATTTCTGATGAGAATCTTGAGAGAAATGAGTACTCACACGGTTTGAAAATAGGTCCCCTGAAAACTGTTCTGCCCCACCATGACACCTCCACCGCTCACCGTTAGACCCGCACCTATCCAAACGCGCAAGTGGAACCTCTCGTTTGAAAACCGTGATGATCCAGCTACGTTTCTGGAACGCCTGGATGAAATTTGTCTTTCTCAGGGACTGACAAAAATCGATTACTGCCGTGTGTACCCGAACTACTAACTAACGAACCAGCGGTATGGTTTAGAAATAATAGGGCTAGTTAGTCCACTTGGGAGGCATTTGAGGACTGCCACAAATTGAAGGGTTAGCTAAAAAGTGTTAAGTGTATAACATTTTAACGTATGTAGTACAACTGAGGCGCTACATGGTGTCCTATCAATTGGACCTTGAAGCCGAAATTAGCCGCCGATTACATCGTAGGAATGAATCCGTCACTTCCTACGTAACCGAATTGCATACAGTAGGTGAGAGTGTTTCATTAAATTTAAACAAACTAAAATACTTTCACTGAAACTATATTAAAAAAAAATAAACAGTGTGATCGTAGAAAAAATGCTGTGTATATTTTGAATAGTAAATTCCATTGGAGGTTTCTATGAACAAACTTAGCAATGTCGGCTAGCTCTTAAAACACAATAGCTATTTTACTTACCGCTACAAACGTTCTCAAAGACATTTTATCAAACGGTCCAATGGATAATGCGACTTCCTTGTTACTTCTCATTATAATAACGATAATCATTTGTTTAATTTCTTTCGGTTGTTCATACCAATTACTTTCAAATACAGCCTGTCCAATACCAGATGCCTACAAAAAAATAAAAACTAATGTTTACCTGGCAGCTTATTCTGTATATTACTAAATAATTATTAGTACCGTTTAGTCCCAAATGTATAAACCGAAATCAGAAGTTTGTTTATATCGTGGGAATTTAAAGATCGTAAGTAACAAATCCTTAAACTTACTTAACATATAGATTTGCTACTGTCCATCTCTAAATTTGAGTGCAACGACCGCAGCACACTGTAGGGTGATGGGTGCCATTAGTCGCAGACTACTAAAGGGTACAGGGTAACAATATTAAATATCTAGATGTTACACTAAATAAGGGGCTGATTGTTACGTGATTTTATTAAATCACTTTAATTAATAAAACGTTCAATTCTACAGTTAAATATATTAACACACCTTAATCTTATTTTAATTACGTTGAATAAATTTCATTTCAAATTCAAACGTAAAAATATATATTAAAAATTCACCGTATGGTAATGCTATCGTCTTGGCCAAAGACCGGTAGAAAGAATAGTTTGTTTTCGTTTTGTTTGTTTCGTGTGCATGAGTTTTATTTGATAATTTTGGATTAAAAGAAGGTAGGTAAGCTTTAAAACCTAAATTAACGTTATTAAGATTGTTAAGTTGTATGCAATGTACGTTAAAATCCGTGTCATTTTTAGGTAAATCCTTAGATTAAAGAGACCGAAGATGTAACATTGCACACTGCGCATGCTGTCTATTTTAAGCCAAAGTAACCCACCAATTGAAAATCATTGTTGCACGACGCCACCCGAATTGCTCCGATTTCCATTCAGCGATCACACCTCCACCTGAGTTTAATCACCATTGACAGCTGTTTTTTGATTTATTTGTTGGTATTTTAGCAATTTAAAGTGTTCTAGTTATTCAATTTCAAGTTCAAAATGTCACGATGTATCTTGAAAAATTGTATGTACTTATAATACAAGTACTACTGTTATGAATATATTCGTTTTCAGCGGTAAATATTTATTAACGTTTTGACATAAAGCGCCATGATTCTCTGGGCTGAATACTTCAGATCCGCATTAAGGGGTTTCAATAAATATTAAGCATCAGAAACTCAGATTTCATATTACTTACATAAATTTACAAAAGGGTAAAATTTTGAACATTTAATTTAAATAAATAGTAAATAGGCATTATTGCTAACGAAATTTTGTATTTAAAAAGTAATTTTATAAGAATGTTTTCTAAAGGTAGTTTTTAGCCCTTTTTGGTAGATAAATAAGAGGTAAATCATAGTTGCTAGCTAAATTTTATTTTTATATGGTATTTTTATAAAAATATTAGATGAAATACAGGATGACCTACTTAAAATTTCAAGGTTCATCTTATTTGCGGTCAAATCGAAAGTGACATTGAATTTTCAGTCTTAAAACAAAGTAATCTAGTATAAGCAAAAAAAAAAAATACTAAAGTTACAGGAGTTAGGTCCGATTCCACCGTTGTGTTAAACGGAGATTAAAATGACAGTGTTAATGTAAAAATGTCATTTTAAACTTCTTTTAACACAACGGTGGAATCGACCCTTAGTCACGTTAATAAAATGTTACATTACAAACCCCTAAACAACTCGAACATAATTTTCGTTTACTAAAAGAAATCCAAAATTTAGCAATATTTATTTATTATACAAGCGAATGCGATTTCAAAGATAACTGGATCAAAAAATCCGAATCTCTAAATTTTGGAGCTAAATGCTTAGATAAAAGCAAGCGACCGATAGGGGTTACAAAAATAATCGATTTATTGATAATTCTGATATTTCTTAATGAAAATCGATTTATCCGCTGTTTTTAATAAATTATTTTCGTTTTTTTTTTAAGATAATGTATTAATCGATTTTAAAGGAAATACAAAAAAAGTAGAATTATTCAAAATAATGGATTTATCGTTTAATCGGTTTTTTAATTATTTGATTATTTTCGATTTTTCAAAGATATATGAAAATAATCGATTGAATATAATCGGTTATTTTACATAATCGATATTTTGGTTATTTTTTTAAAATTATCGATTTATTGGATAATCAGCTTTTTAATAATCAATTATTTTCGATAATCGAATAATCAATTTCAAAGGAAATATGAAAAAAGGATTATTAGAAAATAATAGATAATTCGTTTTATTTTTTGGAAAATCGATTTATCATAGAATCGGCTTCTTAATTAATTGGTTATTTTCGATTAGGCGATTATTTTGGAATTATTGATTATTTTTGATATTTCAAAGATAATCCAATTATCGATTTTAAAGGAAATACAATAAAAATAGATTATTGATAATAATCGATTGATCGAAAATAATCGATTATTTAAAATAATCGATCATTCTGTTTTTTTTTAAAATCGATTTGTCAGTTAATCGACTTTTTAATTAATCGAATATTTTTGAAATACAATAAAATAGATTATTGGTAATAATTGATGATATCATAGAATCGGCTTTTTAATTAATTGATTATTTTCGATCAGGCGATTATTTTGGAATTATCGATTATTTTCGGTATTTCAAAGATGTTCGAATTAACGATTTTAAAGGAAATACAATAAAAATAGATTATTGATAATAATCGATTGATTGAAAATAATTAATTATTTAAAATAATCGATCATTCTGTTTTTTTTTTAAATCGATTTATCAGTTAATCGACTTTTTAATTAATTGATTATTTTTGATTAATCGATTATTTTTGATTTTTTAAAGATTATCGAATAATCTGTTTCCATGGACGAAAAAAAATGGTTTATTTGAAAATAATCGATTATTTAAAATAAACGATAATTCTATTTATAATATATTTTGTAAACACTGATTTATCGGTTAATTGGCTTTTTAATTAATTGATTATTTTTGATTTTTCAAAGATAATCAAGTAGTCGATTTTAAAGGAAATGACAAAAAATATATCGTTTGAAAATAATCTATTGATCGAAAATAATCGATTATTTTCAATTATCAATAATTTATTTCGATAATCACTCATCCCTAGCGACCAAATGACTTTTAATAGATTTAAATTTTAAAATGTTATCTGGTTTCAGACATATGCATTTCTAGAGTTTTATGTGACTTATCCTTTATAATAATTATTATTCTTAAAGAAAGAAGCCTTAATATACTTTTTCTGAGGTTACAATACAAAACAGCATTTTCTCTTTTTGACTAATTTTTAATAATATGTAATAGCCGTAGAAAAAATATAATGTTCAACTCATAAGGGTAGATTTGCAGTATTAGCCTGCGCACATGCTATTTTTATAATACTCGTAGACAATGAGTAACATTTTTTGCTCTATTAACAATATATTCTATTTCAACATTTTACTGTAATCTCTTGCAGAAAAGTCCGTAGTAAATAAACGCTAACCAAATATTCTATAAAAGGTCTTCTCTTTACATAAAATGTCGTGGCATCTGTTTGATAATAAAAAATCATGATAATTTGATTTCATAATACAAAATTCGATTAAACACCTTTTAAATAAACCTAATAGTTCATTAAGATGCTAATAAACAAAGTCCGGTCCCTGTCACAGAGTTCGGGTCGCCGCGTGTCGCCGCCCAGTTCCCCCACTCCGTTAACCCTTCTTTAGAAATTGGCAACATTTGCGCAGGTTTAAAACCGGTGTATGTTATATCTCTGGTCACTTTTATCTAAGGTGCAGAGTAATTAGAGAGACTCCAGGATTATTTGAGCGAATACGTGGCTCAATGCGCCGACGTCTAGACACATGCGTAATGTCTGAAGGTAGACATATTGAACATTTACTATGATTTCTACATGTTGTTTGTTCTGTTATTAATAAATTAGTTTTGATTATTCCTCTTTTTAATCATTTAATGCAGGTAGTAACTACAAAATAACAATAAATCCAGTTCGCATTTATGACGATGTATCTCTGTAGTTGTTCGTAAAATATTTTTTTGCTGCGAACTGGTTTATTTTGGGCAAAAAATTCAAGAGACATTTTTTGTTTAGAATGAAACAGGCTATCAGAAATAAATTTTTAAATGGTAAACAAATAATAAGACAAAAAGTTACGTTGGAACGTAATTTTAGGGGTTGTGTTTTCCACCCCTTACAACCATGGGGTAAACCAAATAAATTACTGGCTAAGTGTATTTTTGGTAGTAGAAAATGACAGGTTAATTTCAATATTGTAACTTGTTTAGTGCTTGTGAAAAAAATTGTTAAACAAATATTATGTACCCCCTTTAAGGGGCTGTATCTTAACAAGGGATATGAAGTTTCTTTATATGAAAGATCCTATCTTTTTTTCGATGAGGAACCACCCCCTTAAATGTTTTACACTTATTTAGTTACACCCTGTATATTGTATAAGTAACACTCTGCACACAAGGCTTTTTTCAGACTTCATTTTCTTAAAATATAGTTTCATTTTTTGAGGAATTCAACAACAGAACGTCTTTTTTTGTTCAGGATGAATATTCCAGTTGAAATTGCGGTGCCAATATAATGTGTGTGTATGTGTGATTAGGTTTAGGTTTTTCTTGGCTGCGGGACTATGTTAATTTGTCAGTTTAAATGTAATATGTTATTTAATATAATAGTATGTTTATACTGTAGTTTACTTTTTTTAAATATATTTAGCCTGCTCATAATATTTTTCTTTGTTTTACCTAACTATACTTAATATAACAAAAATAAAGAATAAGATTTATTTGTAAGATGCTTATGTTAGATAACTCGTGCGTTGTATTCAGTTTAAAGCTTACTTTACATATTTAATGATATTTTGGTGGTTTTTTAGCTATGATGTACAATATTTAATTGTAAAAATAAAATGTTGATACTCTTTCTACTCTACGTGCCATATACCCATGCTGACTGGCATTAAAAATAGTTAACACTAGAATGGTAAACTTTGTATGGGTGTATATGTTACGGGCAGTATTGTAAATTGGGCATTGATGATATTGACCGGACACTAACGTCAGCAGCCATATTTGCTAGTCAATATCGTTATTATCTGGGCAGTAAAAAAGATGCCCATTAATCGTGGACAATGTTGATAATATTTTTTGTTTGCATCTTTGTCTGGTCATTAACGACATCGACCATCAATAAGTGGACAAAGTTGAAAATGTATTATTTGTTGTTCTTTGTCCGGCCATTAATGACATTAACTATCAATAAGTGGGTGAAGTTGATTTTAAAGAATTAAGTTGGTATTGTGACTTAAAATGTTTGACAGTGACTAGCAGTACATCAGATGTACGCGCTTAATTTGTACATCGGTCTCCTTTTGACAGAGTAGGTGAGCTGTGTCCAAGCCGTTGGTGTTTATGCTGGTCGGCGTAGCCAGGTATGAATTGAAATTTTCTGGTGGTGGTAAAGCCTACGAGAAGTCGCTTCGTCTTCTTGTTGTCACGGCATTATTATTATTATTATTATTTGTTCATGTATGTGAAGTTTGCTTCTAAGATTTATAAAATACTATAGAAAAATACTTAAGACTTCCACTCCATCATCTGAAATAAAGTTAGGTTAGAATTATGATGTACAAATAATGGGGGATACATCCGATAGGCAAATAATTTGTGTACATCCAATGTACTGCCATTGTATAAAGAACTAAATAGTAGTCTCACCTTATGGAAGTTTCATTGATGCGAAATGGATACTACCAATAGATGGCGCTAGTGAATATGGATAAGTCGATATTCGTTTGCAGTGGGCGGAGTTGAGGGTCCAAGAGAAATTTTTAAGAATGACTGAGACCAATCGATAAATTTCTATTTTTAGCTCTTGGATGAAATTTTATACACTCGTGATTGAATGTTTAGACTATTTTCTATCTAATGTTTGTTATTGTGCGTTAGTGCGTTTGCGGGTAGTAGGTATTGTGAATGAGTTGTGTTTATGTTTTATTACTGAATTATTTTACTGTTAATAAAGGAAGAGTTCCCAAAAAAAATTTGTGTAGGTATTTATAACTGTTTTGAAATTAATAAAATAGAAAATATGCTTTTGTTTTTCGTTTCCTTTACAGGTTTTATCCGAATTAATTTAAAATAAATTATATAATAATAATAATAGCAATAATAATACATTTCTTAAGTGTTGAAAAAATTGTATTTTTAATTTAAATACCTAAGTACTTAGCATAAGTAATTATAAACAACAGGTTATTTCTTTAATCTGGTGCGTAACAATGTAATAAAAAAACCCTTAAGATGGTTGGTAAATAATATAAATGAATTCTTAATATTGAAGTATAATATAAGGATTATTGGTTGGGGTTCGGCTTTGGGGGATAGGGTCGAAATATTGAAACTAAACTTGGTATATGGATGTATTATCCCATAAAAATAAAAATCGCTTTAAAAAATTCACCCCTCCACACCCCTATCTGATATGGTGAAGGTGGCATTCCCAAAAAATTAAGTTTGAACTTTTTAAATAAAACAGTTGATGTCTACGATTTTTTATACATAAAAACACAAAATTCCAATTTTTTTGAAAAAAAATTTCCAAATTTTTTTTGATCTTAGAAAAAATTTCGACTTTAATCTTCATAGTTCGGATGTGGGGGCTGGCATTTAAAAATAGTTACAAATACATAAAAATCTTATTTTTGGCATATTTACAATAGAAATGATTTGCAACATTTTTGTATAAATATCTTACCACCACCATCTCCTAGAGGGAGATGGAGGGTGTGGCATCCCCAAAAACTCAAATTAGAACTTAAAAAAAAACAGTTAAAATCTACAATTTTTTATACATATAAATCAAAATTTCAATTTTTAAATCAAATTATTAAATTAAATTATTTTTTTAATTTCTTTATTATATTTAATATTATTTCTACTTTTTCTAACAATAATCAATTTAAGATATCTACTTTGATTGAGCCAAAATATTTAGTAGGGGAAGTTTTTAATATTATACAAAACATACTGTATGTCCAAAAAAAATATATGAATTTGGCTAAACATTAACCTTTATTTCTAAAAACAGGAGAACAATGTTACTTGAAAAATGTATCTAGAATTAATATTATTCACCATCAAATCCTGGACCTGGACACAATTTTTTTTTAGCAATACGGGAGAAGCGGAAGTGACATTTTTACAAATGAAATTAATTTCAACAAATTTATTTGAGATCATGTACAAGATTATTCACTATTAAAGACACCTTTTATAACCACTATTGCATATTCAAAAAAGCTTTAAATAAAAGTTTGTGAATATGACTGACTTTTTTAAATATACCATAAAAACACGTATTCAGATTTCACGGAATACAACACAAATAAACTTTTTTAAATGGGATATGTACCCTCTATGTTATTAAATTTCTGGGATATTTTTTTTATAATTTCACAAATGTATATTATTGATAACTCTATCTTATACCGTCTGTTCTCGAGTAATTTAACGTTGATAATGTAAACATGAAAAAGTTAACATTATTAAAGTAAAAGCTATGAAAATCACAACTATTATGTTTGATAATAAAATAATCCAAATAGGTAGTTTACAGTGAGAAAGAAAAAGTGTAAATATTTATAAGATATTCGACATAGATTATCTATGATATTCGACGTTTAATTAATCAGGAAAGAATAAAGATCATTTCGAAAATTGAATAAAATATATATCTATGCTATCCTTATTAAAAATATTCATGTTAAATCCTGTGAAATATGCACACCACTGATATGGTCATTTGATGACATTTTTACAAAATTCGGTCAATGTAAACATTATACAATAATAATTATAGCATAAAGAGAGGGTAATTTATAATGAATAACCCTGTAAGGTACCATAAATTTTTAGTAAAAAAAATTTAATTCGCACTTTTTTACGTAGATTAAAGAAAAATGTAATTTTGTGCGTTTTCTTGGAGACATTTTGCGACACACTGTATATTCAAATCCAAAATGATGTATTTTCTTTTAACACATACCTAATACAAATTTATGAGCAAAATTTAAATACTTGTTATTTTCGGTATAGTTCTCCTTTAGACAGACATTTTTAGTTTCATTGTCAAAAGATTTAAATAAAATTACCTGACCTTATAATATTCTATTATAATTTGATTATTAACGTAAAATTAATGTTTTGAAATTATTTAGAAAATAAAATTAAATAATAAAAAGAAAAGTGTCCACTCGGGGGTTTGAACTCGGAACCCTTCGATTCGTAGACAAGTACTCTAAATTTTCGTTATGAAGACTTATGAAAAAATGTTACTTTTTAACGCTGATAATCAGACTGCTTTTAGTTTCATTAAAATCTCAGTTTATTTCTAAATATAGACGAATATCTTGTGGAATGCTATTATTTATTGATTCTTTACAAGAATCACTAATTTTTATTTATATTTAATCTAAATAATTAAAAAAATATATACTGACAATTAATTTTACGGAATTTTCACTTATAAAGTTCTAACATCTGACGTAGAGGGCGTATCTAACCAGTAAATAAAATCGTTAGTTCAATGATTGTACCAATAGATGGCGGGCGCGATTGCCTCCAATAACTTTTACATGGCGATTATCCTACTATAGTTCTTTATACAATGGTACTGCTAGCCACGGCGAAAATTTTTATTTTGAAATATTCAATCAATTGCCTGCGCGGAAAGCCAGAAAATAGCGATGTAAACAAAAACATAACCCTGTATTTTATTAAAATCCAATCGTTGCAGTTTGCGGCCCACACATAAGTGGGCGCTAACGATAACGCCCGGGCAGAGACGTAAAAAAGCTATGTCATTTATAGTTTATCAACATTGTTGAATTTAAGCGAATGTTTACGTTATTGCCCGGTTATTATTAATTATGCCACATCAAATAGGAGATTTACGACAACGACCGGTCAATATCGTTAAAGACCAAAATATCATCTTTGACCGTAACATATATACCAAATTAAAAATACAGGGCGTTCCGATATTATGCTACTGAAATTCTGATTTTCTTCATATGGAATGTGTTTAGATTATACACTGATCCACTTATCTTTCAAAAAAAAATTAATAAAGCATTAAATACGACACCCTCTAATAGGCATATAATTTTCGATATCTTAAATATATCAAATAATGGATGTATACTGGATATGGTAAAAATCTAGTGGTTACTTATGAACCTCTACTGAAGGTACCCATTGGATATTTTGCTAGATATCCATAGATTATCTTCTATTTCCTGGATATAGACGGACATTTGGATATCCATATTAGATCTGCTGGATATCTATGATATAAGATATTCTGTGGATATCTCTGGGATTTGGTGTGTTGTCTGGGTATATAAGCAATAATTTATTAGTAACAAATCTAATTGTATCTTACCTCGAAAGTAATTTCATCTGCATACAAGTAAAATATATAAAGTCTGGCTATTGCACAAACTCCACATGAAGTCACAAAGAAAATAGAAAAAAAGGAGTTTCCCTGAAACATAAATTATTATTAAAGATGAGCTTTTTTATTATTTGTTTTTTTATTAAAAAAGTAATTAAAATTATTTCTAAACAACTATCAAGTTAAATGGTATTTCATGATGCCTTCAGGTTTTTCATATTTAATAATGCATTTGAGTAAAATTAAAAATTTTATATTTTATAATAATTGTGTTTTATTGATTTACGAATATATAGTGCGTTCATAAAGTGTGGAAACGCTTCATTATCTTACGAGTTAATTATTTTCGGATGTAAATATCGGGCAAGTTGATTTCTAATTGAATTAGTGAGTCAAAGACCAGTACTAGTCCAAAACGTGACGTTTTGAGTTAAGATAGCCAAATTGATATTAACATGTGTCTCCAAAAACAGTGCAATACACATAATAGGTTCGGCAGTATAAATTACGTTGAAACTGGATGAGTGGAAGAACAGTACAAGTCTAGGACATGCACTGTTTTTACACTCATTACTGTTACTTTGAAGTTGATGTTTTAAATATTATTTTATTAGTTGCAAAAATCACTCTGTGAGAGTTGATTCTGTTAAATTTTTTTTCAAAATAGTAGCAACAACACGTTTTAAAAAAATCTTCCAATATTTTCCAATCAGAGACCACTTATTTTTGCCCTGTGATAATGATTCGAGAGTCATAAAAAGATGCGTTAAAAGACACGATCGTGTATATATTCCAGAGGAATATGAGGGAGGAAATGATATTGTTATTTCGACAAATTAAACCATTTATCAATAAACAAATTACCTACGGACATATTTTAGATTTTAAAAATTAGTGGCCTTAGTTTTACAAAAAAAAAATACAACATACATGTAAGAAGCAATGAAGGGTTCTCTCTGTCAAATTATAGGCAGTTTGTATATGAAGGGTACAGGGGAAAAACAGGCTAAGTCAGTTTTTAGCAAAGTTGAGATATTGACGTCACTCGATAGAAAATACGTTAAATTTTGTACCAAAAATATTGTCCACTGCAAAAACACGCTAAGTCGCAATTTACGCATCTCTTCGGTAGAGCTGTGGTCTAATCGTTTTTATGCCAGTCAGTCAGTGTAATTGTTGTTTTTTATTGCCAAACATTATTAGGAACATTGTTGTACCATGAAAAGTGATTTAAGTGATTGTGAGGGTGTGCAGATGGTATCTTCTACAAAAAAAAGGTCAAAACATGGAAAATTAATAGATTTCAATAAAAACTGAATGTGCAAAGCCAGGAGATTGGTAGAGAATGCTACTGCAAACGTTTACAGTTCTCCAGAAATATTACTGTGGAGGGTAAGCAAAATATTATAATGAGTTTCAATCGTTTAGAGTCCACTGATATACAAAACTCCTATTTATCTGGACTAATTAGTATTGTTCTAGTCAAAAATAGATGACCTCGGCTGGATGAAGAAAATATTCGTTTAAGAGATGTAGCTCTTTATAAGATTAGATAAGTTTGTAGCTTTACATGGCATCACCAGACGTAGAATTAAGCATTTACTCACATTTTTGAAAAGTACTGGCATGTCTCTAACCGATAAAAGAGGAAAACACTCAAATAGACCATTAAAACTGTCTGATGATACTGGTAGAGGTAGATGCAGTCATTATAGTACTAAATACTCTCAGAAAAAATATTTGTCTGGAGAGCACAACATAAAAAAAATGTGGGAAATGTTTGAAAAGATTCATTCCGGCAAGCAAGTATCATACGAGAGCTACAGAACCATTTTCATCACAAATTTTAATGTAGCTTTTGGTCATCCACGAACAGACACGTGCAGCACATGTGACGAGTACCTAGCTAAAATGAAATGTCTGGAGCATGAAAACCAAAAACTAGATTAAATAAAGAAGGAAGACGTAACAGCTGAAATAAAATAACTGACCATATCACATGACCTGCATTTATGTAAAGCAAAATCATTTTATTCAATTAAAAATCAATCAAAGCTCTCAAGTCGTAAATCAAACGTAAAAGAGTCAATCTGTATAGACTTCGATAAAAACTTTCCTATCCCCAAAATTCCTACTAATGATGTATATTACAAGAGACAGTTGTCCAATTAATTGTTCAACATTCACGTTCTCTCTGGCTCAAAAAGTGTCTTTTATGTATACCTACAAACCATCGCCAAAAAAGGTAGTGATGATGTTTCTTCTTTACTGAATCCCTTTGTATATAATTATCTTGAGTTAAATGTAAGACACTTGGATTTGTTTTGTGATTCATACGGTGGACAAAACAAGAATTGCACCTAACCTAACCTAACCTAACCTAACCTAACCTAACCTAACCTAAGCTAACCTAACCTAACCTAACCTAACCTTACCTAACCTAACCTAACCTAACCTAACCTAACCTAACCTTACCTAACCTAACCTAACCTAACCCAACCTAACCTAACCTAACCTAACCTAACCTAACCTAACCTAACCTAACCTAACCTAACCTAACCTAACCTAACCTAACCTAACCTAACCTAACCTAACCTAACCTAACCTAACCTAACCTAACCTAACCTAACCTAACCTAACCTAACCTAACCTAACCTAACCTTTTTTTTTTTTTTTTTTTTTTTTTTTTTGTGGGGGAGGGGAAAATGCTGTTACGCACACACACTGCTAGGTCTTCAGCAGTGGTAGTGTGGGACTCCTGAGTTCTCCTACCCACTAAAAACCCCTCCCCTTTCCCAATGACACCACGGGACCATCCTAGACGGATATAAACATCGTGATGCCTTGAGCGTCCTAGTCATCCATCTGTGATTTTCGTTCTTCCTCCTCTTTTTTTTCAATCACATTTACTATGAATTTATAGATAGTATCCCAGCTACCTTTATTGCTACACATCTTCCCTATGATGTTTTCGGGAGTTAGATCTCCTTCTCTGTTATAGACATCTGCCCTCCATGGTTGCCACTGTTGGCAGTAGAAAATTGTATGCTCCGCCGAGTCTTCCGAATTGTTTATTCCTTGGCAGTAACGGCACTCGTCCCTTTGGCTCTTCCCTATCCTCTTTAGGTAATTCTGGAAACAGCCGTGTCCTGTCATGAACTGGGTGAAGTAATACCCCGTGGTCTTGTGGGGACATTCTACCCAGACACTTAACTCCCTCATTATCCGTCTGGTCCAAGCCGCCTTTGTCTGCTGTCCGCTCCACCTCTCTTGCCATTGTTCTAATGTAACCCGTTTGGCTGCCCTTATCTCGTCCTCGGTTCCCCCTTCGAGATATGTCCTCTGCCTCTCCATTACCAGCAGGTCTATAGGTGGTATTCCCGCCACAGCCTGAGCTGCTTCGCTGGACACCGTTCTGTAGGCTTGGATCACCCTTAATAGGCTTCTTCGTTGTGTACCAAGAAGCATATTAGCATATTTTTGATACCTCATGACCGGGCTCCATACCGGTGCACCATATAGTATAGTCGATTGTACAACACCATTCAGTACCACCCTCTTGTTGTAACGAGGGCCTCTTATGTTCGGCATAATCTTATTTAGAGCAGCTATCGTTTTCCCTGTTTTATTGACAGTTCTTTTTACATGCTCCCCGAAATTTCTTCTGCTGTCCAGCCATATTCCGAGGTACTTTACGTGCTTTGCAGGAACTATCTCTACTCCGTTAAGTCTGAAGGTTATCCACCCACGGTCTCTACCTCCGTTCAGGATAACTGCTTCCGTCTTCTCCGGGGCCAGTTGCAGTTTATGATCCTCCATCCAAGCGCTTATCTGCCCTAACGAGTGATTTGCGTTCTGTATCAACCTTGAGGCACTTTCTGCGGCCACAGTTAGCGCTAGGTCATCTGCGTAGGCAATTACTTTGCATCCGTCCTCCATCTCTAGCTTCAATACGTCGTTGTATAGCACGTTCCACAGTGTAGGGCCCAGGACTGATCCCTGTGGGACTCCCATTGTGACTCCCAGCCGTTCGTCCTTACCGATGTTTATGGCTCGATTCGTTAGGTAATCCGTAATTATGTTCAGTAGGTATTTACTTATGCTGGCCTTCCTTAGCTTTTCCACAATTATGCTCCATACCGCCGTGTTGAATGCGTTCTTAACATCGATCATTATTGCAGCAGTCCACTTTCCTCCCTCTGTGAGTCTAACGACTTCATTCACAGCCTGCACTGTGGAACGTCCTTTCCGAAAGCCGTATTGGCTATTTGAAAGTATCTCTTTCTGATCGAGTTCTTTCTCTAGTCTCTCTCTTATTAGGATTTCGTAAAACTTACCGAGCGTGTCTATCAGGCAGATTGGTCTGTACGTATTCGGCTTCTCCTTTGGAAGGAGACACACATTCGCTGTCTTCCAGCACGCCGGAAAGCTCTGTGTCAGTAATAGATTGTTCATGACTTTAGCCATAGCCTGTGGATTCACCTCTGCTGCGGTTTTCACGCTTTCCGGAAGAATACGGTCCGGTCCGGGGGACTTTTTCGGTTTCATTAATGCACTGGCCTGCAACACTTCTCTTGTTGTAAATAGCTCGACGTTGTCAGACGCCCCCTCCCTGGCAATGCTATCCTCATTTGTGGGAAAAAGTCTCCCTATTATTTGTCGTCTATTGTCCTCCGATAGGTCGTAAGGGGTTTTAAACCCTTTCAGACTTTTCACTGCTATTTTATAGCCCTCGCCGTACACGTCCTCATTTAGAGCCTGGCATATGTCTTGCCATTTCCTCCTCTGTGAGTCCTGGATAAGTCGCCTCAGATCTTTCCTAGCTTGCCGTAGTGTCTGTTCCAGTCCTTCAATTTCCTCAGCTCTCTGTGTCTTTCTCTTCCTCATCCTTGTTATAGTTCTCCTGATCGTGGTTGCCTGTATTCTCTTTGATTCTATAAGTTCGTTCCACCAGTAGGGTTGCGGCCTTATCTTTCCTGTATTCCCATAGGTCTGGCTCCTTTTTTGGGCCTTTATGATTGCCTTGACCAATCCTTCTGGGTCCCCTATGTCGTCTTTTTCTCCTAATGCTTTACGAATTTCTTCCCTCAGTTTCTGTTTATTCAGAAATGGTTTTCCTCCTTGAGGTCCCTCGTTCTTACCAGCCATTCCACATATTTCGAAAGCTATATACCTGTGCAGGCTAAGGGATTCCTCTAGTAAGACTCTCCAGTTTATGATCTTGCACTGCAGGTCTCTTGTGCTCAGAGTCACATCTAGGTGAGAGGAGGATTGTCCTCGGACAAAGGTTGGAACAGTTCCGTCGTTTATTACAGACAGATCCAGGGCTGCGATCCACTCACTCACTAGTTCCCCTCTACTGTCCATCGCCGGTGCTCCCCATGCTTCCGATTTGGCGTTTAAATCCCCGCATAGGATTAGTTTTTTTCTCTGCCTCCTCGCCTCCTCCATGACGATGTCCAGTCTTCTGGAGTATTCCGGTGCCGGTAGGTTCGGTGATAGGTACACCCCGATTATAGACATACCCTCTAGTTCGATATTCACATATCCTTTTCCGGTCCTATGCCCCTTTACCCCTATCTTTTTATTGAGGCAAATGATTGCAACGTCTTCCCGTTCATCCGTTATGACCGCTCTGTTTCTAGCAGCTTTTTTGTTTGGTTCTGATATAATCATCATATCAGCTCCTATTTTGTTAGCCGTAGCATAGGCCAAGTCGTGGGCTGCCCTAGCACGATCTACATTTATTTGGAGTATCTTGATATTCATAGAGGTTTGTGTAAAAGTACTTAGAATATTAATAAAGACAAAAGAAGACGTGTATAGATAGCAACAGAGACAAACAGAAACGTGTATAAAATACTTAGAATAGCAATAAAGACAAAAAGAGGCGTGTATAAATAGCAATTTTTAGACAAAAAGAAGCGTGTATAAATAAAATAAAGTGTATAATTGTATAAATAAAATCTGTGTAAATCGTAAAAATATTTGTGTAGAAATGTATAATTATGTATAAATAAATAAGTAATTGTACCTGTCAGAGCCGACGGATATAGCCGACTCCTTGTGTATTCTACGCTTGTCCTCCTGCGCTGGTGTGGAGAGTTGGTTTTGGGGCGGTGCCCCCCATTTTCACCTCGAATTTGCTCTCCTGATCTCCTCCCTCAGTGCTTTTTGATACCTGGGGCATCTGGTATTGGTGTGACCCTGCTCCTCGCAGGTCCAACAGTAGGGGATGTTGTTCTCGCACTCTCTCATGCGATGTCCCACTCCACCGCATTTCCTGCATCTGTCTTCCCTACTTGGGCCTTTACATTCTGCGGCCTTGTGCCCCATTTTCCAACACTTGAAGCACTTTTCGAATGTAATCTTCTCTCTAACCCTACAGCTTGACCAGCCTATTTTAACCCTCCCTTCCCTTACTACAATTTTGGCCCCTGCCTCGTCCATCAGCACAGCTGCCATTTGTCTTCCTCCCATGGTTTCCCTCATATACTTGACTTCCACCTCTGCCCCCGGTGCGATTCCCTCTATGGCGGCTGCCACGTCCTCCTTTGTAGTTATCGCATCCATGTCGTTGATATATATTAGAGTTCTATTGTCTCCCGCGTTCTTTACCTGATCCCCATTGATTTTCGTAGTAATGATATTTTTGAACTTATTTACATCCTCTTCCTTGTTAAGGGTAATCAGTAGATCCCCGTTTCTAGTTTTTTTAAGGTCTTTGACCGAGTCACCTACCTCTTCGGGTAGGATTTTTCCGCGCACCTCTTTGAGGAGGTCCGCATAGCTCTTACCCTTTGCCTGTATAATCAGGGCCTGTGTTTCAAAAAGCCTTTTGGGGGGTCTCCTTGCGACTTTCCATCCTTCCTCATTTTTTCTGCCCATGTCATACATCTCCACTTCGATGTTAGTGTCTGCAAGAGCTATTTCTGTGATTTTCCTGGTTCTCTCCGTGAGGAATTTGGCGTCGATGACCATTCTTGTTTTCTTTATGCTTTTCTTCAGCATCACTTCTTTAATTTTGTAGCAGCTTTTAAATAGTGCTCGGTCCGCCCCTTCCGTGCTATCTCCTCCTGCAAATATTATGCACCTCTCCTCAACGATGTTGGCGCTCCCCTCGATTTCTAAATCCTTTTGTTTTTTTAGATATGCCGTGCCACCTCTTTCCACCATTTTCCCGCTGATTATTGTCCCGATCTCCTTGTTTCCAGCCATGTTGAAGTTTTGCCTATCACTTTCCGGGTCAAAGACGATCACTAAGTTCTCGTCCTCTTCCGGGTTCCCAGGGTTCCCTACTATCACTGATGTATTTTTAAATACATCCCTGCCCCATTTCCTGCCGATAATCCCCTCGATGTCCTCTATACCATTTATTTTATCTCCCATTTCTTCTATCAGGCATTCCCTTGTCTGGATCATCCTCCTTTCCTCCTCGGTCTCAGTCTGTGTCCCTGTCGTGCAGGTTACTGTTGCTTGGTCTACTCTGACCGTTCTTTTGTCCATCACAACATAATCCTCGGTATGTTTCCCGAGCTTCTTTACGGCCCTGTCTAGTAGCCTTATATTCTCTTTAATCTCCCTCTTTGTGTTTGAGTTTTCACCAACAAGTTTTGTCAACATCTCGGCGATGTCCCTTACTTTTTTAAAGGCTTCTCCCAATCTTCGCCCTTCTTCCTCTGCGTATGGACTTTCCACCCTTTTACGTTTGGTCTTCCTTGTCGTGTTTTCTTCGTCATCCGTGATTTGTTCTGTGAGCCTATATAGTGACATTATGTAGTCGTCTCCTTCTGTGTTTCCTTCTGTGTTTCCTACTGTGTTTGATTCCCTTTCCTCATCGCCTATCTTTTCCACCAATTCTCCTACCGACGTTTCCATCTCACTGCTGAGACTGAACACATCACTCGTGAAGTCGTTTTCTTCGAAAAAACCCGCAGAGTTCCCACCCGTCAAAGGTGTGACGGGTGTGTCCGTGCAAGATTTAAATACCTCCTCTTTATTACTCTCGCTTTCCTCCCTTGGTGTAATGGTGAATTTCGTCACCGGGGGTGTTCTTTTTATTTTATTTTTCTTCTTGCTCCAATCATCAATAATTTTCTCCTCTTCCTCCCTTTGTCTCGCCTTGTCATCATGAAGGTCGGGGCAAACGCCCCCTGTCCTACTCGAATTTTTGTCCCCCCCAGAATCCATGGGACGGCCCGCTTGCGCGGAGAGGGATTCTGGACAAATTGTCCTACCCTCCTGGGGTAATGTGTTTTTCAAATTCGACATTTTCATAGTTATTAGTGTGGTTTTTCTGTCGGGGTTTTCCTTCCCTTAGCCGAAGGGTCTCCGTTATTTAATGGCGCCGAGAACTCGCCATTCGCCCTCCCATTCTGGATCGGACTTGTCGGTTTGCTGATGTTAGCGTGGCTGTGTGTTCTTGAGACTGGTATTTCCTTGGTGTCACCCATTCGGCACGAGTGACCCCACCAGTGCCTGTCCGACCATTTCGAGCTGATTCTCGGCTTCGCTACCCACCTCCGTCCCGGAGGCTCGAAGATAGGGAGCTACTGTACCCCTCCACCACGTTAAGGTCTTGCAGCTCCTAGGAGGGGAACCTAACCTAACCTAACCTAACCTAACCTAACCTAACCTAACCTAACCTAACCTAACCTAACCTAACCTAACCTAACCTAACCTAACCTAACCTAACCTAACCTAACCTAACCTAACCTAACCTAACCTAACCTAACCTAACCTAACCTAACCTAACCTAACCTAACCTAACCTAACCTAACCTAACCTAACCTAACCTAACCTAACCTAACCTAACCTAACCTAACCTAACCTAACCTAACCTAACCTAACCTAACCTAACCTAACCTAACCTAACCTAACCTAACCTAACCTAACCTAACCTAACCTAACCTAACCTAACCTAACCTAACCTAACCTAACCTAACCTAACCTAACCTAACCTAACCTAACCTAACCTAACCTAACCTAACCTAACCTAACCTAACCTAACCTAACCTAACCTAACCTAACCTAACCTAACCTAACCTAACCTAACCTAACCTAACCTAACCTAACCTAACCTAACCTAACCTAACCTAACCTAACCTAACCTAACCTAACCTAACCTAACCTAACCTAACCTAACCTAACCTAACCTAACCTAACCTAACCTAACCTAACCTAACCTAACCTAACCTAACCTAACCTAACCTAACCTAACCTAACCTAACCTAACCTAACCTAACCTAACCTAACCTAACCTAACCTAACCTAACCTAACCTAACCTAACCTAACCTAACCTAACCTAACCTAACCTAACCTAACCTAACCTAACCTAACCTAACCTAACCTAACCTGTTGACTGAAATAAACATACTTCAAAAAAACATTTTACTTTTTTTCTTTAATTTCAGGGGAAAAACGTGCCAAGTCACGACCAATTATCAATAAATTGTTGATTTTGCTATCAAAAAGATTTTTAAATGCTTTCAATTTACGACCCAAAGATCCCAGATAGTTAGGAAACATATTGGTAAAAAAAAATTTGTGAATGCAAATACTTTAGATTTTGTAGCGTTTTGAAATTTAAAATTGATTTATTTCAAAATCATTAAATTTGACTTAGCCCGTTTTTCACCTGTACCCTTCATATGACACGAGTGGATATGTGAAAACTTATGAATATATAGGTGGTCTAGTATCTCATAGCTTTAAACTAATGAAGCAAAATAAAAATTGTCTACCCTTTCCTACCAAATGCGCATATGAACAACAAATTCCAATAAATGTAAAAAAAATTAATGCCGTAAAAAAAGGTAATGCAATATACTACAAGAGAATTGCTGGAATTTTACTATCACGCACCTCCTGGCCCACAGTTTCAACCCATGAAACCGAAGAAATTGTTACTTTAAAAGGGAGATTTAACCTTGTACGTTAAGAGCAAACATGACGGGCGCTCCTCCACCAAAAATCAATTTTACATTTGAGGCAGTTAAAAAAAATTGTAAAAAAAAAATGGTTCAGGACAGTCGTTGTAAAAATGAACCAAGCATTTCGCTAAACCGCGAAAAACTTATATTTTTAAAGAAAAACAACAAAAATTTCAACTTTTTAATAAATTTAATTTTTTGGCTCTTTATCGGCATTCTATAACAAATATCTTAACTATTTTCTAAATAACTTTTTTTCAAAAAGATTAACAATTTTAAACAGGACCGAAGATTAACATAGTTTTCATTTCGATACTAATTCTATTAAAACAATGATACCAGTGAATATGGCAACGCTGCTAGTCTTTGAAGCCCGTGGTTAAAAGGGTAGCTGCCGTTTAGTTAAATGTGTTAATTCCTGTGTCGAAAAATAGGTAGTTGTTTTTGAAGAGGTGCGAAATTATTGTGATCGTCTTAATTTGTTGTTGAGGCGTTGTTAGGTTTTTGTTTAATTTAGTTTTTAGTTAATTTATGAAATGAATAATTCTGAAAGGCAAAAATGCACAGCTGACAAATTTCTATTTTATTTGTTTGCTGCCAGAGTTAGTAAATCCTAGAAAAATACGACATGTGCCAATTAGGGAAAAGAGATTGTCAAGAATTTTGCACGCTTAAAAAAATGTGTAATATACAGGGTGTTTCTAAATACATGCGACAAAATTCAGGAACTGAGTGCTCGTATGAAATTAAGATGGGTCTTTTCTATAACAAAATTTCCTCAGCCCACCCCTTTTCGAGATATCACCCTTAAAAAGTGGTGACTAAAATTGAGTTTTTATTTCTTTTCTAAAATTTCAGTAAAGCTAGAAACTTGAAATTCTGTAATCGCAAACGACTAACCATGGGTATTTTTTCAATATTTCTGTTACATTATAGGGGATGAAATTAGCAACACTTACTTTATTTCATATCAAAACTTTTTTTCGAGATGAACTTTTATGAAATCCTTGATTTATTTAATTTTTTTTATTCTTGAATTTTTTTTCCAAAACCAATAGCTTCAGAGAAAAAAAATTAACACCCTAATTTATTATTATTTTTTTTTAATAAATTGAGTGGAAAACCGTGTAACGGGCTTGTAACTATCGTATCGTACACTCTGTCATTATTCGTTTCTTGCAATAATTTACACCAGTTTACACCAGAAGATAGCACTTAACGAAGCGTTTTAGCCACTAATTTTGGCGAATTTTAAGAAATCATTAACAAGACATTAGGCTTAAATTTGGGGATTATATTAAGAATAGTGCTGTCGAGGAATGCATTTATTTTCATTATATTTCAAAATTAAAGCCCTTTTAGTTTTTTTGGGAAACTGGAAGGAATTAAAACATTAAAATATATGCATATTATAGATATTATTGCCTAATTTATTTTGCCAAAATTTAAATATTTTGAGATATTCTTGTCCGATAATTATAAGGGGTATGAACACCTTAAGATTGAAAGAGAATTAACTTTAATTCATGAGATGCAAAGCATCATAATTGTCGCGTCACAAAAACCACCTGCTGCCAAGAGAAAATTTTGATTCAACAGTATTATATATTTTGTGTTGTAAACGAGAAAAATTAACATTTCGTGTTTTAATAGTTATTTTTTTAATTTAATAATCTATGTGAAAAAAAATTTTTTTAATACAGACTTTAAAAAATTGTTATATTAATATACTTATTTAATTGAACTTATATTTGTTGTTCCTTTAATACAATAAATACAATTTACCTATCTCCAATTCATCACTTTCCGTATCCATATACCTAGGGTCCGATTACAATTAGAAAAACACCGCTACGTCATAACTATTATTTCGATTTTCCAATATACAGGGTGTCCCGAATCAAGTGATTCGAATCCTTTTTTTCGAATCACGGATACGAATCACGAATCAGTGTTATACTGTGATAATAATTATATTTGCTTTCGAAACTAATACTGTTTTATACCTCGGTCCTAAAATATTTAACGCACTTCCGGTGGAATTTAAAAACCTAAATTCGATAGGTCTTTATAGATCTAAATTGCAATAATGGATATTAACTAAACAAGGATAAATATTTTAAGATTTTATTAATTTAAATATAACTAAAATCTAAAATCATTTAGCTAAAAAGAACTTTACTTATTTGCAATTATCCAATTATTTATGTATATGATAATTATTTATAAAATATTCAATGCTGTAGCTAGTTTGTATCTATAATAAATAAAAAAAAACAAGTATTAGAAATTAAAAATTTAAAAAAACCGACTTCAAAAATGTGCAGATGCCGTCATCACATCTTAACCAAATTTATATGGAACCATCCCTTACTAACAAAAAAAAGAATCATATGAATCGGACAAGGTGGTAAAGCATTATCGCTAAACATACATAAAAAATGAAGAGTTTGAGGATTTTGTCATGGACCCAATTATTAGATTTTGACCAAATTTATGGGCAGACACGAATTGAGAACCAAAATGAAAATATTAAGAAGGGTTTATTTTTGTACCTGAAAATATGACACGAATTGAGGACCAGGCTTCTGAGAAATAATTATAGTAAGTGCACCGAATTGCGGATTAGGGATTAAGGTTGTAATGATGATTCATTGCGTTAACGAGCATTTTATTACTTTACTTTTGAAATTCTAATATATATTTGAAGTGAGTGTTTTGTGTTTAGTTTATTTTGAGCAGTCTTGTAAAAATGAGTGAAATTAAAATGATCTTAAGTGAAAAGGGAAAGTCGTTACTTGTGTGGGATGATTATAAGTTTCGTGAAAAAAAGGTTCTTAAAAGTGGTGAAAAGTTTTGGACTTGTACTGTAAGTAAATGTAACGCAAAAGTATTTACGCTAGGTTCAGATAATATAATTTCTCGAAAAGAAACAGTGCACAATCATGAAAATGACATAAAGAAATTAAATAGACAAATTTTGAGTGTAGCAAGCAAACGGAAAGCTGTAGAAGATATCACAGAACGGCCATCGAAAATCATACACTCTGTTTTAAGGGAAAACAGTGATACAATGGACGCTTTGACAAGAAAAGACATTACATACATAAGAAATAATATGTATTACAAAAGACGTCAAGTCCAAGCACGTTTACCAAGCAATGTATCAGATGTTTTCGATATTTTACCAACATTAAATTTGACAACAATTAAAAATGAACCATTTCTCTTGGCCACTGATAATATTAACAATATTGTAGTATTTTCGTGCTATACTAATTTAAAATTTTTGTGTAGTAGTGACAAAGTGTATCTTGATGGAACATTTCGATATTGTACGAAACATTTTTTACAGTTGTTCACACTTCATATCGTAGAAAACGGCCATTATATACCAGTAGCTTTTTGTTTATTACCGAATAAACTTCGTTTAACATACGAAAGACTTTTCGTTATTCTTAAAGAAAAGTGTTGTAATGCTAATTTAATATTTGTTCCAAAAATTATTGTAGCCGATTATGAACTAGCTATTCACAAAGCAATTTCTGCGCAATGGCCCACCACAAAGATCATTGGATGTAGGTTTCATCTTGGCCAAGCTTGGTACAGAAAAATACAGAGTTTGGGATTGGCTAAAGAATACCAAGATGAAAAAAGTGCAACTGGAAAATGGATGAAGTATCTTTTTGGATTGTCTTTTTTAAAACCCGAAGAAGTTGGAGAATGTTTTGCTTTGGATTTGGCTGAATTTCAGCCCGATCATATGCATAAAGCTGTGGTAAATTTAGCTGACTATTTAGTAAAGAATTATATTGAAGAAAATTCTTTATTTCCACCAACAATTTGGGCTGAAGCTGTTGTAACTACAGAAAATTCTACCAATGCATGCGAGTTCTTTCATTCTAGATTTAATTCAAATTTCTATTCAATGCACCCTTCATTGTATTTATTTGTAAATGTTTTGAACAATTTTCAAGAATATATTAACTACTTTAAAAGCAATAATATAACAAGTATTACAAATTAAAAATTAAAAAAAATCGACTTCAAAAACGTGCAGTTGCCATCAGCATATCTTAACCAAATTTATATGGGACCACCCCTGAAGTACCCCCTTTCCAACAAAAAAAGAATCATTAAAATCGGATACCGTGTTAAAGAATTATCGCTGAACATACATAAAAAAAAAATAAAACAAATATTGCGACGAATTGAGAACCTCCCTCCTCCTTTTATGAAGTCGGTTAAAAATAGGAGTAAAAGTTTATATAAACATGGGTCCGAAAACGTTTCGTTTTCGAGATACAGGGTGTTACAAGTGAAGTCCAGATGAAATATTTTCTAAAATTTCTTTAGTTACCGGTTTTTCAAAGTTAAAAAAAAATAAAATTTCTAATTTTACAGACCTACTAATTATTGTTTACACTTTCGAATAAGGTAACATGCTTTTCTCTTGAAAATGGCGCGTCCTAGCGAGATGCAACAAATGTAGCTTTATTATACAGAAAATATTGGTTTTCCAAATTTTATAGTCAAACAATCTGATATGTCCAACACATGACTTTCCAATCTAGTTATTATAGGCTTTTTCTGGTTATTTTGTACAACTTATTGCAGTACCTCTATAAATGTTTAGAGGATAAACTAAATATATACATTTTCCACATACATCTATCTACCTCGAAACATTTTTCTATAGTTATTCATTGAAAACGAAAATACTGAAAAATATAAATTTAGCAATTTTCCTACAATTTTTCCATTACGGTCCATTTTAGAAAAATTATGTATAAACAAAAATTATAGAGATCGATATCGCAAACAACTTTTAGCTTAGTTTAGAATTTTGCACATTTTGTCAAATTTCTCAAATACGGACCATTTCAGGAAATTTTGACATAAATCAAAAATTATAGATAATAATATTAGAAGTAACTTTTATTTGAATAATTTTCTTCTCCAAACATAAATAACAGATATATTCAATAAAATATAAAAACGGCCTCCCATAAAGTACCCCCCCAGATGTTTCGACTTTGTCCAAAATCTAATTATTTCACGTCAGGCCGAAATAAAACAAGTTTAAAATTTAGTGTTTTTCTGTGTATCGGTTCATGAGTTATGGTGGATATAGACACCCATACACACACGGCAATTTTACCCTAAGCTCCCCCTAATTTACCCACCTAAGAAGATGATCAATAACTGGGGTTTAGTCCAATAAATGAAGCGTAAAAAGGTAAGTATTTGTAACAAATTTTACCTACTTATCTTTAAACGTTTAGAAAATATTTACAAAAGTGTGGTATCGGGACTTCACCTTTAACACCCTGTATCTCGGAAAAGAAAAGTTTTCGGACCTGTTTATATGAACTTTTACTACTATTTTAGGATGTAGATTACGCTGTTAAAATATGACCGTCTAATTTCGGGTCATCCTGTATATCATCTATAACTATCAATAAATAAAAAATATTTGAGATGTTTGGTTTAAAAATAGTATTCCTACATTCGTATATTAACAATCCACTAACACCCAGTAGGCGGCGATAGCCAACAAATTATACCTGAATTGTAATCGGACCCTTCAGGGTACGACACTCAACATTGCCAAATTTATGTAGCGAACAAGGTTCCAAATACTTTAAAGGGAGGTCGTGAGATTCGTGCGGTGTGACGTCAGAAGGGACTGGATTGCTCTTAAATTATCTTCCGAGTCCAGGGTTTTCTGTGAAGTGGTTCGGGCACTTAAATCTATATCTTTAATTAAACAAGGAGGTTGTCTCTCTACAGTATTTTATTATCTGCAGTAACTAGATGGAGTTTGTTGTTTATAAGATATTTACAATGGGATGAAGTTATGCTACAATTAATATTAGAGAATAATATATTATTTACAATAAAATCAAGCCCCGGTCTTGTGTGTGGTATGCATACTTTATGTGAAGATTCACAACTAATCTTTTGGGCCATACAAAGTATGGCCACCAGTTATTAATTTAGATATCAAATCTATAAGTTTTATATGGATTTTATATATTTTGTAGGTTATTGAAGACTACCTCCTATTTAATAAAAAGAACAATCATAGTTTTCTCTAAGCATTATGGGCTATGGTTATGAGTACGAAAAATATATGAAATCAATAATAAAGTGGTATATCTTGTATTGCTACTACTTAGCTGCGTTCCAGTGGACTTCAGATGTATACCTACTCAGGAATATTCGTGAGGGTTTGTTCGAGTCTAAAGATGAATTAAGATTGGAAAACAAGACAATCTGATGCGATACGATAAGGTAAGTTATTATACGATAACTTAAGAAAAGATACCTAAAATAATATTTTACATTTTAACAACCAGAGTAAATTTTAAATAGAATATTTTGAAGAAGTTATTTCTATAAGACTCACCTTGGCATGACGTGAGGCCTCCAAGTGGCTTCGATAAAGTCGAAGTTTTTAAATTCTAAATCTAAGAATAATTATAAAAATTATATCCACAGTGATGTGATATTTACTAGTTTTCGTAAATATTGAAATATTCACTAAATATATTCTAAATTTAAGTAAAAATCCGCAATAATAAAAGAAAGCTTCCCAAAAAAGTTCCTTTTTTTGTTATTGGCCTTAGCCGGTCTTATTAGTCTAGAGGCAAGACTATAGAAAAGATCTGGTTGTAGGTTTACCTGATGAGAAGTTTTAGTCTGCTAATTGACAATTTTTATGTATGAAAAGAAAAGAAGAATCATTGAACTTTGAACCTTTGAAATTCTAAAGGTTATGTTATTATTATTAATTTATTCAGGGTTTAATATTTATTTTTATTTTTAACCGACTTCAAAAAAGGAGGAGGTTATCAATTGAGGAGTTTGCTGCAAGAAGGATGCAGTTCCATTTTTGGTAATTGTTGGGAAATTGAAAAAAACTGTTTTTCTTTTAAAGTTTTCATTTTAAACTGAAAAACGAAGTGCCAATCAATAATATCGAGGTTTAGTCAATATTTGAAACTATTTTAAACCTTATAATTTTTGGAAAAATTAGAAAAAATTAGAAACAAAAGCTGGAGCTGCATCTTTCTTCCACCAAACACTTGAAAAAATTCGTACTTACTACAGTCTTTGGCAAAAAAAAAACAAAATACCTAGTGAAAAGCCTTTATTAAGTAAGAAAAGTCAAAAGAATATAGGTCTCCAAATACAAAAAAATATAAAAAACAATAAATATACGCAGGTTGGTATATAAAAAAAATCAACATTCGAAAAAATCGAAATAATAAACTCACGCGAACCTACACTTCATTCATCTACCTGGTCATCATCATCCGTTCCAGATGTTTCGGGTCCCTGGTTCTCTGCTACAGCTTCACTTCTGAGGCAGTTGTAGAAAGCCATTTGGTCCATTGGAACGAATCGTGTTGCCAATTGCATTACATCCTGATACTTGGCCTTTTTGACAGGTATGAGATGGTCATACACTGGGATATCAGAAGAAACTGAGAGATCGATTTCAAGGTCTCTTAAGAGTTTAAAAAACAGAAAAATCGGAAGGCCAGTAGATATGCTAACTTTGATACCATCCAAGTGTTTCTTGCTGTATTCAAAAATGCGGTATTTTAAAATCTGGAACCTTTGTCTGTCCTTATTTAAGATCACTTTTTTAAAATGTCCTTCATAGTGACCACTGAAGTTCAGGATCATATTTTGTTTTACCAGAATAGGGATGAACTTTTTGGATGATTGCTTGATAAAATCTGCGTATTGTTTAGGGCTGAAAAAGTAGTCCTTCTTCATCAAAAACTTCTCAATAACTCCGAAGCACCGATCACATGGTAGAAAGCTGTGACCCGGCTCAGGAAAACGATGTTCAATCTTGTCAATAGACGTAGTTCTTACGAGCAAATACAAAAACTGAGTCATTACAGAGTTTTTGTTTTGAGCAGCAGCATTATCAGAAAAGAGATATAAAAATTTTTTGGAAGTATATTATTTATGTAATGGTACAAAAATGACACCACCTCGTTTGGCGACTTTCGAGCTGTCGAGAAATTATATGTCCACAACTGGCGTTTGTAAAAAGCTTCCCCAGCAGGAACTTTTGGAAGGGGAAGGTTTTGCTGGAAGTCAAATGTCAAAACTTCAACTTCATCGTTCTCTTTGCACAAGTTACTTTTCTTATTCAGCTTCTTAAAAAAGAAATCGGCCTTAATTTCATGAGTCTGCTTTTCCGCTTCTAATTCTTTTATTTCGTTTTCGTCGAGGGTCACATCTTTAAGTTTGTTATGCAAGATGTCACATTTTTTGCACGTATCAGAGCGAGGTGAGCCAAAACTGTAGTTGAAGTTTTCCTTGAAATATCGATAATAAAAGTCATAGGGCACTTTGGTTTTATATAAAGGGTCACTGGTACTTTCCGGTTCATAAAGTTCCAAATAGAGCTCATGCATTCTTTTTATACTTAGATCTGGAGACAAATAGAATCGACGAGACTTGTTTCTACTGTAATGCGACTCGCGTCTTGGAAAACTCTTGATATGCATGGTCACATTTTGCAGTATATCCTTTGATTTCCCGTTAGGTCTATTTTCGTGTTTTCCCTTGTTACTAGTTGGTGCTGTGATATTTCTGCCACGAAAACTTTGAGCAATGAGGTCTACACGTTTCCTTGATATGCCGTGAATTAAACCAAAAGCATGTCTACAAACTCGTACTGATAGGTGGCCCAGTCTAACAAAATACTTGTGAGAACAAGTACGCCCTTGTCTTTGATTAGTTTTTTTACGAGTTCTTTGAATAATGGCAGCAGTTTGAATCAATCCTCCCAAATAGGTATTTTGCAAATTTTTGTCGCCTATTTTGTTAAACTTTTCTAGGACACCGTTTCTTGTTTCTTCATCCACACTCTGATCCAGTTAATCTCGGTCCCTTCTGTACCCCTTTATAGTTCGTATACATTTTTCCTTCTGCAGCAGATTTTTTATTAATATTTCTTTTCCGGGCAGCAGGATTTGCCATTTTTCTATTTTTTGGTGCAGGAACAGTAGGCTCCTCCGTGGGCAAATTGTTGTCTACCGATTCAGTGGATTGTTCAGAGATACGTTTTTTGTTTAGACGCTTCCTTCTAAAAGAAGGTCCTGCCACATCAATATCAGAACTTTCGTCAGAGCTTGAAGGCTCATAATATGGTGAGTCACTAGCACTAAATGGCTCCGACTCAGTTTCACTCATTTTTAAAAAGCGGCAACGCAAAATAAAACTACGTGAAAAACAGATTACAATAACAACGCATGGAAAGCACTTATGCGACTAACAATAGTTAGAAACAGATCAGTCGTTGCCGCAACGCAGACAGCAAATGACCTTGAATTTCACGAAACCCAACGAACACACACGATCGTTTGGTACAAAAAGGATGCAGCTCCGGAGCTGCACCCTTCTTGCGCCAAACAACTGAGGAGGCAGATACATAAGTGCGGATAATTTCTTCATTTATTAACGGATCTGCATCGTTTTTGTACCAGTCGATAGCCCAATTTTTTTTGCATATAACGTATATTTCAACTCAAAATGACACAAAAAGGAGCTGCATCCTTCTTGCAGCAAACTCCTCAATTCGTAGCGATATTTTTTTTTATGTATGTTCAGCGATAATTCTTTAACACGGTGTCCGATTTCAATGATTCTTTTTCTGTTAGAAAGGGAATACTTCAGGGGTGGTCCCATATAAATTTGGTCAAAATCTAATAATTAGATCCATGAGAAAATCCTCAAACTCTTGCATTTTTTATGTATATTTAGCGATAATGCTTTACCACCTTGTCCAATTTATATGATTCTTTTTTTTATAATAAGGGAGTACCTCAGGGATGGTCCCATATAAATTTGGTTGGGATGTGGTGATGGCATCTGCACGTTTTTGAAGTCGGTTTTTTTAAATTTTTAATTTCTAATACTTGCACAGGAAAGTCACTATAAGAAGATAGAAAAGACCCTATTAGTAAACTAGGAATAATTATGATGGGAGTAGAACATTTAAAATAAATTGTTATACATTGTATTAAAAGGATATCCCGAATAAACTTAATAGTTCTACTTTGCCTTCATTTATTTTGTGTCAGCTTATTGGAAAACAGGTAAATTTACTGGACTCAGGTATTTACCGGTTATAATTAATGACGTTTCAAAGGGCTTAAATATGACGTTATAGAAAGTAACCAAGGATAACAAACATCGCTTTAATTAAAACGGTAAATATAGCAAATTACCAGTTGATCGCTTTAAAATGGTTTTAGTATAACCGCAAAGTTCAGAAAGAAGAAAATTGTCAACGGCATAGTCAAGCAGATCAAACTGACGATCCAGTTGTCAAAGGGACACACAGCTGTTCATCAATGTGACGGACATTTACACGGAAAATCAAGAATAAGAGTATCCCATCATTTTCCAAATTATCCTTTTATTATTTATCACTTTAGTAAGTACCTCACATTTTCCCACAAAATTTAATACGTCAGAACCTCAAATCAACAATAATGCTTCAGGTGATAGTCAAATTTTAGCTTTTAATATTCAAATACCTCCACTTTGGATTAACAAACCAGAGCGCTGGTTTCATCAAATAGAGTCTCAATTTGCCTTAAGCAAAATAACTTCAGATCGCACAAAATATGACTATGTAGTTGCAAATCTTCCAAGCGATACTATTTCATGTGTTTTTGACGTAATAGAAAATCCACCTATTTGTAATTTATATACTAACTTAAAAACTAAATTAATTCAAAGATTAACAGCTAGAGAAGAAAAACGTCTTGATGTCTTACCATGTGCTTTACACACATGGAATATATTTTACAATTCACAAATTACATTAGACATTAGAAATTTTCGTAAACGATTTTGACAGTTCTGATTTTGCGTTAGACGTAACAACACTGCAAAAATTTCAAAAAAATAACATAGAGCTACAAAACCTAAAAAAAAACAAAATTCAAACAATAAATTCATTTTAAGAGAAATTCAAATTCCTTTTTTAAACTCGAACACAAAGATTTGGTGTGAAGTTTCTTAAACAAACCTTAGGCCGTACATACCTGAAGAATTACGCTAAACTGTATTTAATAAAATACACGGCATATCGCACCCAGGTATACGAACATCCCGAAAAATGATAGGTGCTCGATATTTTTGGCCGCGTATGAACACAGATATCACATCTTGGACTAAAAGTTGTCTAGGATGTCAAATGTCAAAAATAAACAAGCACACAAAAACTGAAACTTCTAGCTTTGCAATCCCTAAATGTAGATTTGAACATACACACATTGACTTAGTTGGTCAACTTATTGATCGTTTTACAAGGTGGTCAGAAGCTTTCCCTATTAGAGACATAACAGCCACAACTATTACCAAAATATTGTTTACTCAATATATTTGTAGATTCGGAGTGCCTTTAACCATAACCACCGATCAAGGTACTCAATTTGAATCTAGAGTAACAAATCAGCTTATTAATTTCTTAGATGCTCACAAAATTCACAATACTACATACCACCCTCAAAGTAATGGGATGGTTGAAAGGTTTCACAGAAATCTTAAAGCAACATTAATGGTAAGAGGTAATGCCGATAAATGGCTCGAAGAATTGCTTGTAGTATTATTAGGTTTACGTAATGCGGTAAAAGAAGATTTAGGGTATTCATCAACGGAATTAGTTTATGGACAAGCTTTACGTCTGCCAGGTGAATTTTTTGTTACATCCAATACACATGAAAATTTAGACACATCATCAACTGTAATACAAATTTTTGAACAATTTCAAAAATTAAAACCGTTGCCTACACGCAGTCATATTTCTAAAGAACCTTTTGTACCTGTAGATCTAAAAACGTGCGATTATATTTTCATTCAAGCACCCGGGAAAAGAGCCAGTTCAACAACTTCTTATGAAGGTCCATACAAAGTTGAAAAACGCTCAGAAAATGACGTTTATATCAAACAAAATAATAATTTGATACCTATTCACCTGAATCGTACTAAACCTGCTTATATTTTTAATTAAAATAAAAATGAGGTCTCTGATGGATCAAAACAGAAACAGAATCGATTTGCAATTAATTAGTACTTTTTATTTTCTTTTGAGGGGGAGTATTTGTGACGTACTCACTAACTCTTAATTAGTTACAGTTAATATTTGTTATTTACTTTTTGTCAATTTTTATTATCCTGTTACTTGTTTATCTTAACTACGAAAATAAAAAAAGTCAGCAAAGAAATCGATCTTATTAATTACATTTTGGGTACAAAATTAAGAATTGTAATATCGAATCCTCACAGAAAACACCGTTCAATACAAAAATTCTCTTTATAAAAATATCGTGTATTTTGTAACATTTGGACTTAAACTAATATACAACTGACCCCCAAATGTTTATATTGGCCTCAGATTTCTTGGAAGGGTCGAATAGGCCCACTAATAGGATCTATGCTTGAAATATCCCTTTAAACTCAAACAAATAATGATTGAGAGTGAAAGCAGGTAGAAATACGACCAAATCGGAGGCGTGCTTATTATTTTTGAGAGGGTACAATTATTTAAAATATTCATACAATTTCTTTTATTTATTTCATGAAAACTTTGCAATATCGTAATTTACCTAATCGTTGTAGTCATTAGTAAAGCTTTATGAAAACGGAGTAATAATTGTGGTAATTATAGTAGAAACCAAATAAATTAAGAATATTAATAAAAATCACAATATATATTTCAAATTAAAAATAAGAAAGATACCTAATCAGGGGTTGGTTTGGTGACAGAAACAATATTATCAATTTTACTATTTTAATAATGAATTTAACTTTATTTCACAAATTAACGTATATTTATATATTATGTCGCGGCCGAAGTCAGTAAGGAACTGTCTCTTAAGTTTCTTCTTGGGTTACACATACAGAAGTATTACTTAAATTTTAAATTAAAATCATAATGACGGATATTGCATATCCAATGCAAATGATATTTTTATTTTGTTTTGTTTAGTTATTTTTAAATTTTTATATTTTTTAATCTTTTTATATTATATTTAGTTTTTAATTTACTTCGCTTTGTCTATAAAATTTTTGTAATTTTTCAATGACAATAAAGCCTACCTCTATATATATATATATATATATATATATATATATATATATATATCTCTCCCGGTTTACCTGCAGTTCCTCGAAACTAGCCAGCCTTACCCAAGAAACCCTAATTGGGTTCGGCCAACATTAAAAGACATTATAAACCTTAAATTACTATTTGATTGGTACTTAAATCATAAAAGTTTACACGCACCTATCATTTCGGAAATCCCTAAGTAAGATAATTAGTTTGGATATAACCTACAGGATTATGTTTTCTTGACCGCCAAACATAATAATAATAATGTTTATTTCAAATTTATGTAACAATGTACAAATTGATACAATAATAATAATTAAATAAATAAACATTTGTTTCCTGCTGAGACATTGTTCATGTCTGTGTACAGGAATTAAAAATAAAAATTTATATAATAATTTCTAAATGGTAATAGTGAATGGTAAAAATAAAAATTATACCAAAATATATAGACTTCTTTTTGTGTACAAATTTTCTTTTAATCTTCAACCTCAGATTCGTCACTGCTGCTACCGCTATCATCAAAGTTAATTATGATTGGTTCAATATTGTGTTCAATACGGTTGTCTACGTCCCACATTTTTTGATATTCTTTTAAAACATGCTGAATGCATTTCTTCCAGTCTTCTGCAGAGACATTTTGAATGGCTTCTTGTAGGTAACGTTGCACGTCCACTAATTTAAATGTTCTGTTTTCTCGTGCCACATATCCTTTTACTTGCGCCCAGATTAATTCTATTGGGTTTAATTCGCAGTGGTACGGTGGTAACCTTAATACTGTAATACCACGACTTAACGCCATTTCATCCACTGCGAATTTTTTATATTTGTCTCTGTGTAATTTTGTTAACTGAAGTAGTTCTGCCTTTAAACTATCTTTTTTATATTGGATGATTTTATTAATTAACCATTCTTGAATTGCTCGTTTTTTCCATGATTGTTTCGGTAATGATTCTAAATACCGACTATGATATGGGGCATTGTCCATGACGACGACAGACCCAGGTTCCACAAGTTGAATGATGCCTTCAAACCATTTTTCAAACACCTCCGCATTCATCTCTTCATGATAGTCGCCTGTTTTCTTGGATTTAAATATTAATTCACCATTTGGTAAAAATCCACTGTCGCTTCCTATATGCGTAACTATCAGACGACTACCTTTTCCAGACGGCTGTTTTAACCCAGTTGACAAGCCTTCAGTAAAGGCTTGTCGTGCACTTGTTATATGATCATCCTGCCATACTTTTTTGACCGTATGTCCTTGGTTAACCCACGTCTCATCCATGTAGTAAATTTTTTTTTTGATATTCCGAAATTCCTCAATTTTTCGGAGATAATTTCTTCTCCATACTATTATTTCCTGACGTTCAATGAGAATGCTTTTCCTGTCGACTTTTCCGTACGTAAATTTCATTTCGTGTAAAATTTTCCTCAAAGTTTATTTACTCATTTGTGGGACCAATTCATGATCGCTAACTGCCTCCAGAACTTTTTGCAAAGTGGGCAGCTCATTTCTGAAAAAGAAACTGTGAATAGTTGTGCGTATACTGTTTTTGGCTTCTTCATTAACTGTGATTTTTTTTCTTCCGCTACTAGTTTTTGGCGTTTGTACTTCCCCATGAATTTTGTTTTCTCTTAGTATTTTGTAAACTGATGATTTTGGTACACCCGTATAATCAGAGCACATATCAACTAATTTATCTTTTGTAATTGTGGAAGTTAATGATATTGGAACGCCCGGTTGGTTATTCGGAGGTACATCCGTAGAATTACAGCACATATGCACTAAGTTATCTTTTGGTCGCTGATGATCTCTTTCAAGACAGTGAAATACTCGAAGTACAATTTGTTTTTCACTTAGCGACCGAGACTTCGACCGTTTTACCTTTTTCGACGTTGAAGGCCCTTCAATGTCTTCCATTTTTTGCATAGTTTTAGAACGGTGTAAAAATATTATTATTTAATGTTTAAACACTTATTAGCACTAATATTTTCACCAATTGTTCTTACAACACGTCGATTACTTACTAACTTAACTGTAAAACTTACAATTCACACCGTATAATTCAAAACCCGATGTTACGCTCGTGGTTAGAAATACACTACTGAGAACGTCATCGACGAGATGGATTTTGCGCGTAACAGACAAAGACACAAATATCGCTCCGTACACCGATGCCATTAGTTGTAACAAATACTGAACAATCCATAAAATAATTAATTTTAAATGATCAAGAAATGTATAAGTATTACTCATTACTGATTTTTGTTATAATTAATATCTTTTATTAGTACTATGATTGTATATTATCTATAATTTGCCACAACTTACAACTCTACTACTTACTCTATTTTGATTCTCCTAAAAACTAGTAAGGTAAAATTGAGATATGACAACACGGTTCACTCTCAATCATTATTTGTTTGAGTAGTCGTTACCAGAAAATCATTTAGTAAACATCTATTCATATCTTCGCTTAGATCTACGTGCGTGTTAAAACGGTACCAAAAATGTCGATGCGCGTTTGCGTTAATAAAGCCGATAGCTTCTGTTATATTTGTGGCGAAGTTACCGCGAAAGCGTACCAAAAACCGATATCTTCATTAGTAAAAAAGGCTTATGAACTGTACTTTGGATGCAAAGTTGGCGATCAAAATAGGTCCTCGGCCCCAAAAATGTGTTGCAGTTCGTGTTCGAGAACATTGACTGGATGGGTGAAAGGAGTACCTGAGTTTTCATGGGACACTGGTCGCATTGCAGAAGGAATATTGGGGTACTGAATGCTACGCTTGGTTTTGTTAGTATTTCCTTTAATATTCGTCATGCAAAAATAACAATCATCTACGTGATTACGAGGTTCCCTCCAAACCATTGGAACTGCGAATGGCATAGATTTATTGCAAATCGATTCTGTTTCTGTTTTGATCCATCAGAGACCTCATTTTTATTTTCATTAAAAATATAAGCAGGTTTAGTACGATTCAGGTGAATAGGTATCAAATTATTATTTTGTTTGATACAAACGTGATTTTCTGAGCGTTTTTCAACTTTGTATGGACCTTCATAAGAAGTTGTTGAACTGGCTCTTTTCCCGGGTGCTTGAATGAAAATATAATCGCACGTTTTTAGATCTACAGGTACAAAAGGTTCTTTAGAAATATGACTGCGTGTAGGCAACGGTGTTAATTTTTGAAATTGTTCAAAAATTTGTATTACAGTTGATGATGTGTCTAAATTTTCATGTGTATTGGATGTAACAAAAAATTCACCTGGCAGACATAAAGCTTGTCCATAAACTAATTCCGTTGATGAATACCCTAAATCTTTTTTTACCGCATTACGTAAACCTAATAATACTACAAGCAATTCTTCGAGCCATTTATCGGTATTACATCTTGCCATTAATGTTGCTTTAAGATTTCTGTGAAACCTTTCAACCATCCCATTACTTTGAGGGTGGTATGTAGTATTGTGAATTATGTGAGCATCTAAGAAATTAATAAGCTGATTTGTTACTCTAGATTCAAATTGAGTACCTTGATCGGTGGTTATGGTTAAAGGCACCCCGAATCTACAAATATATTGAGTAAACAATATTTTGGCAACAGTTATGGCTGTTATGTCTCTAATAGGGAAAGCTTCTGACCACCTTGTAAAACGATCAATAAGTGGACCAACTAAGTCAATGTGTGTATGTTCAAATCTACATTTAGGGATTGCAAAGCTAGAAGTTTCAGTTTTTGTGTGCTTGTTTATTTTTGACATTTGACATCCTAGACAACTTTTAGCACTAGTTTTTAAGTTAGTATATAAATTACAAATAGGTGGATTTTCTATTACGTCAAAAACACATGAAATAGTATCGCTTGGAAGATTTGCAACTACATAGTCATATTTTGTGCGATCTGAAGTTATTTTGCTTAAGGCAAATTGAGACTCTATTTGATGAAACCAACGCTCTGGTTTGTTAATCCAAAGTGGAGGTATTTGAATATTAAAAGCTAAAATTTGACTATCACCTGAAGCATTATTGTTGATTTGAGGTTCTGACATATTAAATTTTGTGGGAAAATGTGAGGTACTTACTAAAGTGATAAATAATAAAAGGATAATTTGGAAAATGATGGGATGCTCTTATTCTTGATTTTCTGTGTAAATGTCCGTCACATTGATGAACAGCTGTGTGTCCCTTTGACAACTGGATCGTCAGTTTGATCTGGATCGTCTGCTATGCCGTTGACAATTTTCTTCTTTCTGAACCTTGCGGTTATACTAAAACCATTTTAAAGCGATCAACTGGTAATTTGCGATATTTACCGTTTTAATTAAAGCGATGTTTGTTATCCTTGGTTACTTTCTATAACGTCATATTTAAGCCCTTTGAAACGTCATTAATTATAACCGGTAAATACCTGAGTCCAGTAAATTTACCTGTTTTCCAATAAGCTGACACAAAATAAATGAAGGCAAAGTAAAACTATTAACTTTATTCGGGATATCCTTTTAATACAATGTATAACAATTTATTTTAAATGTTCTACTCCCATCATAATTATTCCTAGTTTACTAATAGGGTCTTTTCTATCTTCTTATAGTGACTTTCCTGTACAAGTATTAGAAATTAAAAATTTAAAAAAATCGACTTCAAAAACGTGCAGATGCCATCACCACATCTCAACCAAATTTATATGGGACCATCCCTGAGGTACTCCCTTATTATAAAAAAAAGAATCATATAAATCGGACAAGGTGGTAAAGCATTATCGCTAAATATACATAAAAAATGCAAGAGTTTGAGGAGTTTGCTGCAAGAAGGATGCAGCTCCTTTTTTGTGTCATTTTGAGTTGAAATATACGTTATATGCAAAAAAAATTGGCCTATCGACTGGTACAAAAACGATGTAGATCCGTTAATAAATGAAGAAATTATCCGCACTTATGTATCTGCCTCCTCAGTTGTTTGGCGCAAGAAGGGTGCAGCTCCGGAGCTGCATCCTTTTTGTACCAAACGATCGTGTGTGTTCGTTGGGTTTCGTGAAATGCAAGGTCATTTGCTGTCTGCGTTGCGGCAACGACTGATTTGTTTCTAACTATTGTTAGTCGCATAAGTGCTTTCCATGCGTTGTTATCGTAATCTGTTTTTCACGTAGTTTTATTTTGCGTTGCCGCTTTTTAAAAATGAGTGAAACTGAGTCGGAGCCATTTAGTGCTAGTGACTCACCATATTATGAGCCTTTAAGCTCTGACGAAAGTTCTGATATTGATGTGGCAGGACCTTCTTTTAGAAGGAAGCGTCTAAACAAAAAAGGTATCTCTGAACAATCCACTGAATCGGTAGACAACAATTTGCCCACGGAGGAGCCTACTGTTCCTGCACCAAAAAATAGAAAAATGGCAAATCCTGCTGCCTGAAAAAGAAATATTAATAAAAAATCTGCTGCAGAAGGAAAAATGTATACGAACTATAAAGGGGTACAGAAGGGACCGAGATTAACTGGATCGAACTGTAACTGTAGGTACAAGTGTTTTCAGAGTGTGTATGAAGAAACAAGAAACGCTGTCTGGCATAGATTTATTAGTAAATAAATCTATGCCATTCGCAGTTCCAATGGTTTGGAGGGAACCTCGTAATCACGTAGATGATTGTTATTTTAGCATGACGAATATTAAAGGAAATACTAACAAAACCAAGCGTAGCATTCAGTACCCCAATATTCCTTCTGCAATGCGACCAGTGCCCCATGACAACTCATTACCCATTCCCCAGCCACCTTAGAGTTACACGCTTGATTTCGAATCAGACTCCGGAAGTATTTCACCAGAAGCCAGACCAAGCTACATCCCTAGTTCTCATGATTTGCCTGATATACCCCATTTAATCACTCAAGGTGAAATAAATAACCTTGTTCGTGACTTGGACCTTCCAAAAACAAAAGCTGAACTTATCGGATCCCGCCTGTAGCAGTGGAAGCTCTTGGAAAAAGGAGTGAAGGTGTCCATCTACAGGAAAAGGCAATCTACTCTCACAAATTTTTTTGTAGTGGAAGGTGATTTAGTATTTTGCCATGACATACCTGGCCTAATGACCGAACTGAACTTACCATATACTCCCGATAAATGGAGACTATTCATAGATTCGTCTAAAAAAAGTCTAAAACCTGTTTTACTTTTTAATGGAAACGAGCATCCATCGGTTCCTATAGGTAATTCGGTCAATATGAAAGAAACATATGACAATCTTAAGATGTTACTAAGATGCGTAAAGTACGAAGATCACAAATGGAACATATGTGCAGATTTAAAAGTGGTGGCGTTACTGACAGGACTGCAATCAGGATATATACAAAATACTGTTGCTTTTTGTGTGAATGGGACAGCCGTGCAAGAGACAAACATTATAAAATTAAGGTTTGGCCTCCACGTGATACAATACAAGTTGGCGTTAAAAATTTGACCCGAGAACCATTAGTTCAGAAAGTAAAAATATATTTACCCATTTCACATTAAGCTCGGTCTGATCAAAAATTTTGTTAAAGCACTGGATAGAGAAGGAAATGCTTTCAAGAATTTAAAAGACAAATTTTCACGTATAAGTGAGGCCAAAATTAAAGAAGGAATTTTTATTGGTCCCCAGGCAATTGTTTAGAGATGCAAATTTTAAGTGACAATGAAAATCGGGCATGGAATGCATTTGAAAGTGTTTGCAACAATTTTCTTAGAAATAATAAATCAGAAAATTATCGTGAACTCGTGGAAGAACTACTCCTACTATTTTAGAATGCAACATGTCACTAAAACTTCACTTTCTCCATTCTCATTTGGACTTTTTTTCAGAAAATTTAGGAGCAGTATCAGATGAGCATGGAGAACGATTTCACCAAGATATTGCCTCCATACAGAAAAGGTATACAGGAAAGTGGAGCCCGAATATGTTAGCCGGCTATTGCTGGACCCTATTACGAGACACATCCAAGAGTTCTTATAAAAGAACGACTTATGGAAGTAAATATTAAATTTTAAATTATTTATAAATGTTTATAATGTACCTAAGCTAACTGTTAATAAAATATATTATAGGTTTTTAATTGTTTAAATTTAATAAATAGGCATTGAAAGGGGTTTTTAATGACTTTTCTTAATATTAAAGCATATGTCCCTCCCTTATCATTGGAGGCTGATATCGAAAATCTGAGGCCAGATCCGAATTCAGCAGGCCAAAATCTATAAAATCCAGCCAAAATCTATAAAATCCAGCCAAAATCATTCCAGGGAGGAAAAAAAGTTTTAAAATGTTCATCAGTGAAATTAGCGGATACCCGCAACAGTAGGTATCTGATATTTTAAAGAGTTATGTGTACTATTTTGTGTAGCAAAATACAGTTCTTTGGACCCTAAAGTATTCACTAGAAGTAATCAAGCAGATAAATATAAGACAAAAGGTTAGAATGGGTTTTAATATAAAATAAAATACAAAATTACGATCCTTACGATTCAAGTTTAGAATTTTGTAATTAGATCATATCCCCAGTAGGAGTAAATAAAAAGGGAAAATGTAGAAAATAGTATAGATGAAAATAGAATAGAACTAGTATAGAATAATGTAGAATAGGTTAGGTTAACTTAGTATAGGTTAAGTTATAGTAGCTTTGTTTTAGGATAAGGAAGAATAGATTAAATTAAATAGAATAGTTTAGGATAGATCATGTTAGAATAGTTTAGTTTATAGTAGGATATATTAGACTAGAATTAGATATAAACTTAGTAAAATCATAACAAAAAAAATATTGTTTACAAACTTTGCTAAAACTATCTAGTTAGAATTTTTGACCCGTAACAAATCAGGAATCTTTCATTACATCTTCGTATCTATTATAGAGCGAAATAACTATTTTTAATAATATAATACCATTTAGCGTTTAAAAATTATTCTAAAGAAACATGAAATAATATGAGAAGAAAACATGTACTAGTCTACAAACAAGTTTAGACCAGAAATAATCATGAAAAATAACTTACAAGAAAAATAAACATTAAATTAAATTAAATGGATAAAAAATACACATTCTTACATTATTCAGTTGCAAAATTATTGTAGCAATTTCCATCGAAGCTTGTAGATAGTCCATTAGCGTTACATTACTCAGTATTAAATTGTAATCATCTACATACCTAAAAAACAATGAGTACAAAAATGTGTTGTAATAATCAAAAAATGTTCACGGATTAGATATCTTGGTAAGGCGTCTCGTGTTTCTAGTTGATTTCCTTTTTTAATGTCGCGAAAAGAAAAGATCTGTAAGTCTGTAAGAAGTACTTAGATTAGCTCTGTGAAGCTGGCCGAAATACGAAAATTTTAATTTTAAAAACGGCATACGTTTGACCACCTATTGCCCATGTTTGACCATCCACTAACTTTTTTTGACCACCCTCAGAAACCCTAATATTTAAAAAAATAATAATAACCGAATCCCCGCTGGCCCCTCGAAGTTATTATTTTTTTAAAATTGGCTTCACCATAGGATTAACCAATTTTTGACCATGTTTGACCACCCCTTAAAATTATAGAAAAACAAGAGTTCTGGGATGGTTTTCAACTTTGAAAGATAGATCAATGGTCAGTAAGACACAATAGGATCCAAAAACGATTAAAATTATGTATCGCCATTTGATCACTCCCTAAAATATCTTGAAAGACCCCAAAAGGGGTTAAAAATTCAAAGAAAATATTTCCCAATCTAATTTCTAGTTCAAAAAATAGTCAAAAGACATAAGGGCAAAATAAATATCCATAAAGGTTAAAAATTATGTTTTGACGTTTGACCATCCTCTAAAATAATTTTAATGTTTCTAAGTATTATGAAAATTCAAAAAATTAAATTTGAAAATCGAATTTCGGCTGTATCGTTGCCTTCAATTCCGATGTGGGAGAGTATCCAAATGATGTTTATGCATCTTGAGTGTTCTTGAGCCTGCCATAGATAAATTAATAAAACAAGATGAATTTTTTAAATGTACGCCACTGTCAACACGTGGTAGTTCCCAGCATACTATTAGTTAGCGCCACCGTCGCAATAGTATGAAAGCGATGTTGCCGGTTTCCATAAACTTTCATGAGATGAGAGTTATTTCAAATTCATCTTACTTTAATTTTTTATCAATCTACATGCGCACCACAGCATCCATACAATGTCCATACTATTGCTGGGATTTTTAAAAGAAGGAGTTGACAACCTCGTAAAAAATGAAAACCGTGATGGCGGAAGGCCAAATATGATATTGAAATGTTAAAACTTATTTTATGAATTATTATGAAAGTTCTAAAGATCGGCAAGTTATTTTTAAGAAGATAAACAGTGTTGATTTGATGTAATTAGTAAGTATTAGCAATTTAATTTAATATTAAAGGTGTGTAGATTTATTTAAGAACTTTGTTTATCATTGTTTTCTTAACCTTATATAATTTCATATTTCATAGATTTTCAATTCTGTTTTTATATTTGAAACAAGAAATGTCTGGCCCTTGTATAGTCAAGTATTCTCGAGAATATTCTTGTTTAGCTCCTAATTGTTTAAATAAGTATTATTCTAAAATTCAGAAAGTTGGATACCTAATCAAATATTAAACCTTTTTCATTTTCCTTAATTCCCATATTAAAATTTGCTAGAACTGGTTAAGGACTTTAAATTTAACTTTAGATAATAATACTCGCTATCTTTGTGCGGACCATTTTTGCCTGAGTCTTTGTAGGGTTTCATCAAAACGTAAACTGTTAGTTGGACATTCTGTACTAATTTCATTAGATAATTGTGCATCCAGTATTCAGTTCCAATATACAACCTGAGAATTAGATTTGAGAATTAGTTGCAAACTTAATAATTAGTGATGAACAATTTGAACGACCCTTGAAACGAAGAAAAACAATAAATAAAAGTAGTCAGAAATTTAAGTCCTAAAGAGAAAAAGTTGTATTTTTATTAATATTTGATAAGAGAAATTGTTCAATAAGACATATGTACACTTTTTGTTTTGTTTTTATAGGAAACACGGGACACCCAACAAAATATGGTCCATTTTTCCAAAAAGGGGGAAACTACCTACTATTCATTTTACTTACAATTGTTATTTACTATTGAGCTCATGTATGTATGTATTACTGTATAATAAATAATTAAAATATATGTTTCAAATATTTTATTTTAATGTAAATATTTTTTGGGGTTTTATTACGAAAAAAAACTAATATTTATGTTAAATGCATTATTTTGATGTAAATATTAGTTTTTTTTTTAGAGTAATGAATGCCAAAAATATGTAAATAAATAATAAATTATATTTGAATGAACCGCGGTTCGCTTAAAGCTCTTCTTTTTTTATTCTTCTCTTTCTTATTCGGCCTCTAACTGGCAAGTCAATCAGCCAGTGTAGTTAAAAAAAAAATGCGTTCCATACTAATTCGCAGCACTGTTTGTTTCCAAAAATTAACACGGGATCCGACTATCTTCTTTATTAATTTATCTATGGAGCCTGCAGTAGTTCGGATTTTATCTTTTTCAATGGGGGTTTTCGGGTATATATGTTGCAATACTAGTATTGCACTAAAAAAGTCTGAGAGTATTAAGCTTTTGGAAATATTTGATCTATTTAAATGCTGAAGATATTTGTAGATAGCGAAGAGTTCAGCGATGTCATCTTTAGAAGCCAGTTAAAAAGTTTTGATAGTCCTGATATTTGTCTAAAATATTATTAAGGTTGCCTTTTATAGTACTTAAGGGAATTTCATGTTTATTATATTGGCAGAGGTCCGTGTTGGTTTGAGGAATTTTAATGATCCAGGGAGGAGGATGGTCAAGATCGAATGGAAAGACTTCTGGAAAGTCAATCTCTAGATGACTAAGATAACTTCGAATTCGCTCATAATAAGGTTTTGATGTGTATGGCTTATTGTTAAAGTAATTGATATATTTTTTAGTAAAGGTATTATTGAAAAGTGGCTTATTTCTATTAGAGGCTAACGAAGTAGCATGTGATAATGATAGACATTCTCCGGTAGTGCAGGGAAGGTTCTCCAGTTTACATACAAATCCGGTTGTTGGATAATCGCGAAGAGAATATGATATTCTTTGGTTGGATTTGGGATCCAAGGGGAATTAGGTAATCTTGCAGTCGAGTATTGTCTAGAGAACTAAAAACAATTGCTTGTTCTCTGGACGGGAATTGAGTCTGTGACACAGCTGAAGAATATGTTTTTGAAGCATTAGATTGACTTTGAGTTTGGAAAGGTATTTGAGAATTACTGTTAGATTCCATATTAATTTAATGATATAAGGTACCCAATGAATTGGATACGCCCCTGGAAGTCCATAGATACCGCTGGCATGTGGCCGGCACAACAAAAGAAACTGCTTACTGAGTACTATGTTATTATTTGTAAATTTAATTAATTAATGTATATTCGCTAAACTGAATTAGAAATTAATCACAATATGCACTTACAGTTTTATGAATGTACACACGTAATTTCAACAAAAAAAGACTCTATATCCGCAATAAATAACTAAAAATATGTGGAGACCACGATGACGATTATATGGCCTATTTTCGCCTGTTAAGCTTCACTTATAACCGCCGTAACGTAACTTAAGAACTTAACGTAAAGAGTTGAAATATTGAATTTACGTATATTGATTTATAATGTTCGTAACGTAACTTAAGAACTTAACGTACTGTAGAAAGTTCGCCAACTTTTAATTTAACAACTTAACTTAAGACCTAACGGTTAGCCAATGAGATAATTCTGAGTTCAGCATGTGATAACTGTCAATTATTCTCTTTTTATTTTTTTTTATAACTGAATAGACAAATACCATTTGTAAACTATCATTCTCCTTTTTGATGGACATACATTATCATGAATGATTTATGTTTATGTTATTGGGGATAAACTATTTATGAGATATGAGTGTTGCTGCATATACCTATAAACATCAAGTCTAAAACTAAAATAAGACACAAAACTAGTTTGCTAGGAAAGATTAAATTCTCATTATTGCTCAAAAACAATCAACATCTTCGGTATAAGTTCGTTGCAAATTATAAGAAATGGAATTCCCAAATCACACTATAGACAGGGTCGGAATGAGAAATGTGTGTAATGAAAATGAACAAAAATGTTTTTTTACATTACGTGAGAAATTATAAGAGAAGGAATATCCAGCGTTGATGTAAATAGAAGCAAATAATTTTAGACAATTTTACAAGTACCAAAAGAGACTGAGACTTTTAATTTTTTAGCTACAAAATTAAATAAAATAATTCATACAAAATCTCTGATTTAAGGATTATCATTTTCACTAAATATCCGTCACTACTTTCAGCTACGTTAATGATGAATCTTTGTGGAGTCCTTATTGAATATTTATTATCAATAGCAATAACATGTTTAATCACGTTTGCCCAATGTACATTAGTAATTTTATTAAATGCATATTTTATTAAATTAATAATATTCTCACTTGATTTATGAGTAATATTATTATCATGAAAATTCCACACCTGTATTTTTGAACCAATCAAAATACGTGTTTTTGACAGATCACCATGGCAACGGAGGTATTTTAGTGGAAATTTTTTTCTCGTGGGGTACCCAACAGCGAATTATACTGGAAATTTTTTGACGTTTACAATAACAGACCATTTTTGACAGACTGGTTTTTATTTGTTCCCATAATAGGTTTAGTTTTGATACATTTTAGTTACCATGCTAAGGTGTTTTCTATATTCTTCGGCCACTTCTTTTCTTCTTAATGGCGAAAATGCAGGACTTTGGATGCTTTGAATTATGTGTCTATGTCTAATAAAATATATATCATATTTAGACACTAATTTATTCACCTTTTTCCCATTCAGCACTTTGAATTTTGCGTAGTTTAGGTGCAAATATTCGTGGACAATTCGGAACAAATTTTCGTTTTTCAAGTTAGAGCCACAATCCTCTATTAATCCGAGTAAGTAAGTCATGGTGCAATGATTGATCATTACATCAGACAATTTCACGCATATTTTGCATAGCGTATGATTTTCAAATCGATTCATTTTTAAACAAATAGGTAATTTTGTTGGTTTTACTTGCTGTGCAATATTCTTTATCGCAACAAAACGCGAGTTATTTAATGTTTTGAACTGTCAAAATACAATGATCACAGCCTCCTACGATTGATGCTTGCTGACGCTGGTTATGAATTTCATACCATTTTAAAGCGCTCATAACGCATGTTAATAAAAACGCAGAAAAACAATTTTCTACCACTTGTAGTTATTCAAAACTTACGTAAAATTAAAGAATATACTATTTTCTATTTTCAAATGGTATTCCCATGCAACTACAATGAGTAGAAATAAGCAATTTGAAGGCCTAAAAAATTGCAGCGAAACATTTTTTTACGTCGGGCCGCTTGACAACTTCAAAACTGAAATTATATTCGAGGTTAGGGTCTCACTTAGTTACCATGACAACTCAACAATTAAGGCGACAACACCTTTTATGTTTCACTGGTGACTTGGAGAAAATAATTTGCATTGTTGAGAAACGAAAAATAAATTTTAAAAATATTTAATTTTCAACCATAATTCGGCGTGGAATTTTCTTACCGAATACCACGCGAGGTCAAATTAATATCAGGAAATTTTTTCTCGATCATGAATATTTTTAGAAAATTTCCCTCGTCTGCGACTCGGAAATTTTCAAAATATTCATGAGCTCGAAAAAATTTCCGGAAATAATTTGACCTCTAGTGGTATTACTAGTGAACATATTTTTTTGAGTTCATAATAATTCTATGGGGTTAAAATTGCAATATTAAGAAGGCAACCGCAGAATGTTGTGTCCATAACTTTTTATAACATTATCTACTACGTACTCATTTGTAAAATGTCCAACTTCTAAAACTTCTAGTAGGTTGGAAATTTGCGAACTAATCTGGAATGATATTATTTAACACAATAACACTCTTATTCTGTATTTTTGGAATCGAATCATATTCTAGCTATTTTTCAAATTAATCTTCATCAATATCTTGATAATAATCTAGACTACATTTTTTATATGCTTAGCCGATAATAACAGAGCATCCTCCGCCCAACCATATGCTCCTCCACAATGTAAAATACTTATTATTTTACCTCCAGTAAATACATCAGCTACGCATTTTTTACCATCAGACCAAATAATACAGTGTTCGTTCTTCACTACGAAATTGCCGAATTTTTCCAATATAATCCATGTCTCTATTTTACTAATCGACAAAATAGAATGATTCCTTGTCGTTTGTCCACCACTTTAAATCTAAAACCATGTGAAAAATCTCCACAAATTAAGTAGTTTTGTGGCAATTTTCAATTATCATTTTGTTTTTTAGTTTTCATTCGTTTGCTTAAATTTGGGAAGTTGTTTGCATCATACATGTCATATAATGTTTGTTTGAATAGTTCTTTGGTATACAACGAGAAGAACCGGAATCGTTTCTCGAATGTTGAGGTTCTCCTCCATTTTTTATAATTTTAGCTACTAATGAAGTAGAAATATTAGTTAAAAATATTATCCACTCCATAGCGACAGACTGTGGTAACTCCAATTTAAGTTCTACAAAAAAATAAAATTGTATTTATCAACAAATCCTGCCAAAAAACTATTTATATTATATGCATACAGTTTAATAAGAAAATAGATAAATCACTATTGTATACGTTCAGAACAACTTGTTTAGCATTCACCAATGTATGAACGCGCCTTTCTTTACTAAAGCCGGCACATCCACATTAATTTCAGAAATAAATTCATCACTTTCTAACTCCATTATTTTAACGACAAACTACAAAACAGAAATAAATCAGGTTTGTTAAGGATGGTCGATGGTCAGTTCAACCCTGTCCTTTCCACACCGCAGACCATTACAACAGTACCTCTATACAAACAAGAGCATTTAACTGTGACACTTATTGACTACCCACTTATTCAATACCTAAGCGTTGTATGAAGATTATATATAGTAGGGTAACCTTATGGACTTATCATTGGAGGACGATGGATATAGAATGTAGATGGCGACACTGTACTTATATCCATCCAAGTCAGGTCTTTAGGTCATGTCTGTGCTTGAGTATGAATTATAATTTAAAATCTTCTTTTTCATTTATACTTGTCTTCGGTAATGTATTTGTATAGTTAATATTTACTATTGCAAATTATTACAATTTAATAAAATAAACCAGTTTTTGTTTGAAAAAGATTGAATGATTTAAGATTGGATGGAATTTTACTATAATAGGGGAACATTTTTTTTTCTATATTGTGGTTGGATTTTGGATTGATCGCTGATGGTTAATTAAAACTTGAATTTTACGCTGTTTATTTTTATTCACTTTTATATAATGGTATCAAATTAAGAATAGGACATGAACAACTGAAGATTATTGTTCTAAATGAGTCGAATAGACAAAAATAAAAAATGCTTGGATAAAATATTCTGAAATACATGATGTTAAGTTGAAAATTAAAAAATTAATAATAGGTAAATATAAAGGTGTAGTTATAATTTTTTTATTCAATATAATTTTACTAAAATCGGCACTGACAAAATTTAACTAACAGTTTGTTTTGCTGTTAGGTAAACTTATAATACCAAACACTGTTAGTGAAATTATACTAAGTAATAAAAACATTTAAGCCACTAATTTTCAGTTTTCAACTTTTATCACCATTTGAAAACGAATCGAGTACCAATTTATGATAGCACAGTAGCACATTTAGGAGTATTATTTTCGAAAAGCAAAATTACAAATTTTTAATTTATTTTTTTGTACATGGAAATACTTTCCTGCATGCCCTACAGTGATGAAGCGCTCAACGAAGGCGTCTTAAAAAATAAATTATAGAAAATGCGAATGTTACATATTTGATTAGATAATTAACATTGACATAAACCTTCATTGATCAGGACGTTAAGTGCTCAACTTTGGATTTCATAAAGTTCAGTTACCGACTACCTACTATTTTTTCTGAACTGTTATCAAAATACTATAAAATTTAGCAGAAAGATTGCATTAATTGTATTTTTTATATTTTTTCCAAAATAAAAAAGAATGTTTTTATCTGTAATTGAATCCGGGTTGGGAAATCCAAACTTGAACGCTTAACGACTTAAGTCTTGAAGGCACTTATATCAAGTTAATTATCTAATCAAATATATGACGTGGCTTTTAAAAATACCATCATTGTGCGCTCCACTGCTGGTGTGTCTATCTTCTACAAAAGAAAAAGAAGGAAACATTTGTAAAGTTGTCTTGCACAAATGTGTACCAAAAATGGGCAACTGGCTCTCATAAGCCTTTTTCGTTTAATAATAATAATAATAATAATAATAATAATAATAAAGCGTCTTTATTCATCAAGTTTTAGTATAAGTGTAAATATATACATATATAAGGTAGATGAAAAGGTGAAGTTCAGCTTGTGCTGATTTACAACTTAACCTGTAAATAACATTGAAATATAATAATATAATATAATAGAGAAAAAAAAGTATAAAAAATAAACATATTTTCAAAACCAAATTCGTTGCATTATATAATATATTTTTTTATGACCATTACTTATTGAACAAAGAATCTTTTAGGCGTTTCTTGAAATTAAGCAAGTTATATGATTTAAATTCATTTGTAAGTTTATTGTACTCTTTACATGCAACATACGAAAAACATCTTTTAAATAGAGCCGTGTTATGATTCGGTACCACCAAGGTCATTCGATTCCGCGTAGGAAATTCATTAATATTGGAAAATGTCTTTAATTTGTTAACTAAATAATCAGGTTTCTGTATGAGTAAAACTTTGTGAACTTGGGTTAATAAATGCAAAAGGCGATAGTTATTGAAAGTCAACCAACCTGATTCTTTCATTTTATTCGAGATATGATCAAATTTTCGAATTCCATAGGCGAAACGTAGACAGCTATTCTGAATTTTTTGTAAACGAGCGGAATCGGATTGGAGTAGGGCTGGACCGTAGATGGAATCACAATAACTGAGTTTGGAAAAAATGAGAGATTCACAAAGTTTAAGTTTGAGTTGTGTGGAAAGCAGGTCTCGGTTAGGGTACAACTGTCTCAAGACGTTGAACGAACTTTGAGATATGGTGGAGGTATGTTTACTAAAACGAAGATCAGAATCTAACCAGAGACCTAAGTTTTTTCCTTCATTCGTGAATTGAAGAAGAGCATCGTCTAATTTAATTTGTAATGCGTTTATTGTTAATTGTCTTAATTTTTTGGGGCCAAATAACATGATGGATGATTTTTTAGAATTTATTTTGAGGTTGTGAGCTGTAGAAATATCAAGTAATGCATTTAAATCATCGTTAATAAGATTTTGGGCAGTAAGTAAGCACTTATTATTAAACGAGTGATATAACTGGGTATCATCTGCATAATGATGGATCACACAATTTTTAACAAAACTATGAAAATCTGCTATATATAGTGAAAACAGCAATGGTCCCAGAATGGATCCCTGCGGAACACCTTGACTAACGGGTAGACTGCTGGATACATCAGCTTCCAAAATAACTTTATGAGTACGATTGCTAAGAAAATTTGATATTAGACGAACGGATTTATGAGAAAAACCGAAAAATTTCAGTTTTTTGCAAAGTGTTGGATGATCTAAAGTATCAAATGCTTTGCTATAATCAAGAAGAACCAAACATGTGACTTTTCCCAGGTCTGTCGCTTTAAAAAGGTCATCCGTGATAGATAAGAGGGCAGTGGTCGTACTATGGTGCATTCTAAAGCCAGATTGAGCTGGAGTTATTATATTTTGGTCATATACATATTTGCTAATTTGATCTTTAAGTATAAATTCAAACGATTTAGAAAGGGTTGGTAGAATACTAATAGGACGCAAGTCAGATAAGCTAGTAGGTTGATTACATTTAGCAAGCGGAATCATTATTTGAACACTAAACGCCAGCATGGGAAATATATGTTAAAATTAGTTTTAAGAACTTTTAACATTCAAATAAACAAAAACAATTTATAAATTTATTATTAAAATCCGCGTTGGAACAAAACATGTAAAATTGTTGAATTTGAAAGATATTCTAAAAAGGGAAAGGACTTCGGTCGAGAGCCTATTGGACTGAATATTCAGTTCAATGACAATTTTTAATATTACTATTCTTAAATATTTTGTTGTTTAATTTACTTGTAAATTAATGTGTGAATATATTTATAAATTACACTGGTCACCAGTGATTTTGTGGACGGGGGTTTAAGAGCGTTTTTGGGCGATCGTTTTACCGATTTCAAATCGCTTCTCCAGCCTATAAATCTTCAATTTAAGAAGAATAAAATAAAGTAGTTCTGTCTAAAACTAAAATAAATTTGCTATCTCGATTATTTCCAAACTTTTCCTTAACGCCTTAGTTATAAGTTTCATATTACATTTTTTTTTATTTGCTATTTCTGTGGAATCATTAATTTTCACTTGCGTTATTGTTCTTCTAAAAAAGCGAAATGTGACTCACGTTTTGCTTGATTGGCTTTAATTTTTGAGATAGTCAACCAGTCGAAATAAAAAAAATTCAAAAAATAATAATAATCAGTTTTGTCTGAGCCCCGGTCTGAGCTAACTAAAAGGCTGTATTCTATAAACAATAAAAAATAGTGATTGATTTTTGAACTACTTAAAACATTTTCACTCAAACTGCGTGCGTGATTCAATTTAAAAATACTTTCCAGAATAAAACCACGTGTTACAGTTTTAACTTTATTTATTACTAAACAGCCCAGTCATATACAAAAACATTAATCCAAAAAATTTAAATTAAAAGTACCTAATAATAAATTGCCTATCTACTAGGGTCGGTAACCAAACGTATAAATAGAATGGGCGGATTTTTTTCATACTTAACATTACACTCCGCACTGACACTTAACCTGGATTAAATATAACTATAAATACAAATATTTACAAACAAATATACTTTTCCAAACAGTGATAATTTATAAAAAAAATGTTTTTTATAAGATTTTCTTTTATGTTCAAAATTAGGACTTTATAATTATTGTGTCGTTCGTAGAATTCTGTACTAAATAAGAGCACTGATTTTGGAAATAAATTTTAACCATTTTGGCAAGTTGTTGAACCTTGTAACATTGCATAATGAAATATAAAGACTAACTGAATATGTCTGCCACAGATAGACCACTTGTAGGTCTATCGATTTCGTCTTGAGCTATTCCTAAAGAGTGGAGCTATTGAAAACTTCCTTTCAACGTGATTTATTTCAACACTTTCAATATTGTTTTCTTATATTCAAGGTCAACAGCCAAGATACATTTGGAAGTCGCTAATATATACCTGTGACTATTTTTTTTAATTTGTTTTCCAGTGTTGACTGTTGATTGATTTTTCCCTGATTAGTGATTTTCTTGTTCCTTAACTCAATACCTTGCAAACTTTTGATAGCTTTAATTAAATTTTGTAGCAAAGCTTGTTCAAATTTTGAAAACTATAAAAATATTCAGCTATTTTTATGGTTATAAACTTTTCCAACACTTAGTCCAATTAGAGGTACTTAGATTACATGCAACATTTTCAGAAGCTTATTCCTTTTTTGTATTTTACTTGGAACTTTTCAATTTATTTAAAACATTGGACATTGTTATCAGTTGTTATTGTATATATTTTGACATAACCGCACATAACCAAAATATTGACCAAAGTCCTTAACCACTTTTTATCACCTTAATCCAAAAATTATATTTGTACAGTTTTGTCAACTGGAATAAATTTTCATTATGTTTAATTTTTCATATCTTTTATTATGAATTGTTATTTTTAAATAAATAAAGACGTTTTTAACTCTAATAGGTAGGTGATAGAGGCCATGTGCCTGAACGAAAAGAAGACGTAGATGGCGTATCTGCATAGCATTAAAAATTGACTACTTCATTAAATCGTCACTAGATGCCGCTCGAGATTGCGTCCAACACTTTTTACTGTTGCATTATCCTACTATATTATCTTCATACAACGACCTAAGGGCCACAATTGTTTGTTAAAATTAGGACCGCTGTCAATAACTACAGTTATCAGCGCGGGTAAAACAACTGGGTTTTTCCAAATCTTATAATTTGCAACGAACTTATAAACTATTCTATTTTATTATATTTTTATATTATTGCTTTTAAAGTAGTTAATATATTCTTTCTATATAACAAAATCATAATTTATAAGTTTTATTTAGAGGTTAGGTACATAGTTTACACTTGTTTATTTCATAAGGTTGTCAGTAATTTTATAATCTCTGAAATCAACACACATGCTCAACTCTTACGTTACGGACATTTATAAATAGACTTTATTTTTATATCTTAGGTTATGTTTCTATGGCGTTAAGTTAAGTTACGTTACGGTGGTTATAAATTATACTTTACCAGTTCGTGCATTTTTAGGTTTTATCACTTCCTCGCAATTTCTTATTTTATGTTTTCCAGGTCCGTGTTTGTCAAATGTTGGGTTTCATGCCTCGTGCTGCTAATGATAGATCTAACAAATCCCCATAATTTGCGGAGAAAATCATTTAAATACCATTTATAATAATTTTTTTAAACCGTTGAAAACTCGGTCAAAGACACGGCTGTTATTCTCAAAGGTGAGTTGATTTTTTCTTTTGTTTTGATTGTTTTTAAACAGAACTTTCTTCGGTAACTGCCGAAAATCAACTGCTCCGCAATTTTACTGAGGATTAAAGTTTCTTGGTTTAGCTGTCATATCATAATGCACTATTTTCATGTTTCTTAGGAAATTTACTATTTTTTATGTAATCACTCGCGAAATTATTAATAAACACTAATAAACCTATTTACAAACTTATTGCTATTTACAAACAAATGTTGCAACATTTTCAATAATTATTGATCTATTAATTTCACCATATAAATCGTTTTTAAGTTAAATTAGATCGATTTAAGATTTGAAATGTTGTAGAAACTATCTACTAATGATAATATTCCCTTTGGATACACTTAAATCTTTTTACAGATATTTTATTCGTATGAATTTTCAGATTTAGAGTTGGAGCATGCATCACCCCTTTATTTCACCCCTAGTGAAATAAATAGAACCCCTGAAGTACTACTTTGTGTGCCAGTTTGATGAGGAAGAACTACTTTACCTATTTCAAATTACATTATTTTTTAAACTACGAATTAAATAGTGGATAATAATGTGTGAAGTCAATTCGAGGTATTTTTGTTTTGTTTTTTATACTAGGGCACGTGCCCAAGTGCCCTTACAAGCAAACCGCCAGATACAGGTACAGGTACAGATACAGGTAGATACACTTGTATTTTTACTTTCCTGTCTGTATACAGATGTGCGTTTGCGTATGTGTGTCCCTGTGCGACTGTGCGTGGTCGTGGGCGTGCGCGTGCGGGTGCGTATACGTGTGTGGTTCAAGTCTAATGTAGAGAATAGTTTACTTTTGCCCACTGTGTCCAAGGTATCGTCGATACGAGGCAGAGGGTAACTGTCTTTCTTAGTAACATTGTTCAATTAACGGTAATCCACACAGAACCTTGTAGTTCCATCCTTTTTCTGAACCAGGACTACCGGAGAGACCCATGGGCTGGTAGAAGGTTCTATCACCCAGTCTTCTTTTATTTCCTGAACAATCCTTTCACCTTCCTCTCTCTTGGCCTTTGATAATCTTCGAGCTGATTGACGAATCGGCCTGATGTTACCAGTGTCAATTTTGTGTTTTACAACAGAAGTTCTTCCTGTTTTTCTTCCTTTTGGTACAAACGATATCGTCGAAGAAATTCCTTTATTTTTTTTCTCTAACTGATTTAGAGATTGACCAGCAACTGCAACCATTTGCTCAAATTTGTCGTTGGAAATATCAGAAGTTGTTTTCTGACGAATTATGAAAGTTACTGGTACACAAGTTCCGATTCTAGTCTCTTTCTTGATGGTAATTAACGTTTATAAGATGAACTGGAATCTCTTTAGCAGTCGTGACCAACCCCTTTCCGATCAGAATTCCTCGTCCAACCTCTTCATCGTGGTTCCAAGGTTCTATCATGACAGGTGTTCTATAGTTTCTTGAATTCGTGCTACTATAACAGTTTCACTTCTGCTAGGTACCACCGTATCCTCCTGTACATCAACTGGCACGGTACTGTCCCCATATGGATGCAGAAATACCTCTTCGGCACCAACTTTGATCACTCTGTTCTTAAAGTCCAACTGGAAACCATGTAAGTTCATTACATCCATTCCAAGAATAACATTTTCTTCGATATCAGCGACAATAACAGTATGAGTGATCTTTTCTGTACCAATTCCCAATTGAACCTGGATTTCTCCATGAATATTGGCTGTCCGCAGTCGCAATCTTATTGGTAGAAGTCTCTTACAGTTATTTATGGTTGTTGGTTATATAATGGTCCTAGTTGCTCTAGTATCCATCAACAGTGCATACTTTTTACCATTTACTTCGCCGTTTACGTATACACTATCATCGCGACATTTCATAGAGGCTATCAGTATGAGAGGGCCTTTGGAACGGTTTCGGATCGAAGCTGTCCCTTTTGAGCCGATCCACTCTAGTTTTCCTGCGGCGTTTTGTCTTTAGTTGTTGGGACCCTAGGTCGTTTGCACGAACTGCGTACATGTCCCAGCTCACCGCAATTCCAGCACCTGATGGTCTTTGTCTTTATCTTTTATTAGTAAAGCTCTTCATTATGTTAACTAGTTGGTCGAGTTTATCTTCTACGTTTTCTTCTTTTACAGTTCTCAATTTACTGTATCCTCCAGAAGCCTGCGTAGCTGCCTTATACTCTAAAGCAGCGGAAAAGACATCAACCAATATTTTGTGACGGGCTAAGCGCAGTGTTTTTTGCATCTCGTGGTCACGGAGTCCATCAACAAATGTTTGTACTGCTAAACATTCCATTATGTTTTCCGAAGCTGATGGGTAAGCAAATCGTAACAACCTGGCAATATTTACTTCATATTCTTGAAGAGTCTCGTCCCATTTCTGTTTGCGATTCTTTGATTGTGACTGGTATAAATGCTCCAAGTGTTCGTGGCCATATCGTATGTTCAATTTTTTTTTGATTTGTTCAGTCATCAGTCTCTTCCACATGTATAGTCTGAAGAACATCTAAAGTGTCTCCTCGAAGGGAGATTGTCAGATTTATGGCCTTTTCTCTCTCAGATCATTCGTTTGTCCTCGCAGCTGTCTCGAACTGTTTAAGTTAGTTGGTCCATGACATTTTTCCGTCGAAGGTTGGGGCTTTATAGGGACCGTGCGTGAAATATAGAGGCAGCACTACTGCCGAACTTAGCCCTCTCTAGTGTTTAATTTTAGAATTAAATGGGGTAAACATTGCAAGTAAATAATAAAGGGTATTTTTTTAAATATTAAATATAGTTAAAAATAAATACCGGCCCGTACCAAACAATCGTGTACATGGTCAAAATGACGTTAAATGTTAAAACATTATTAAAATCTGGACATGCATATACATTTTAAGCAAAAAGATTTAAATGGCTAAGTGACAATAAATTGTAAAGCTGTACCTTAAACAAGTGTATCCAATGTTAAAATATCGGTATTTAGTAACACTGAATTTAAAAGTATTACAATAACATTTAAAAAATGTAAATTAATAAAAAAGATTGATAATAATTATAAATCTTTTTAGCTTTATGTTAATCGAAATGTCATTCATCCACTGACGTTTATGAGATGTTCAATGGGTGCGTTCACCAGACGGCAACAGTTGAGTTGTTGAGTAAGCGATCGCGTTCGGCAGACACGATGACTTTACGCTGAATGTCATCTGCTGCAAATTTCACCCAGCGCGATGAATTTGCGCTGAGCCGACTCAACATATGTTTAGACATGCGCAGTGAGATGACAGTTCATTGTTGCGCGTGCTTTTTTAATTTTTAAAACGTACATATTATGGAAACTAATACAGAAAATTTGTCAACCTACAGTTTGATGTTTTCACTGTTTTCTGACGAGGATCAGCATCAACCAATAATTATAAGGTTATGTTCAACAGTCTAATCTGACAGTTTTGTGACAGACAGAGACCCAACGGTCAACGGAGCGTTCAGCCAATTTCCATCTGCTGCCGGATGTTAATGCCCAGCCGTTTAGCGCTTAAAGTTAACTGCTGACGTCTGGTGAACGCACCCAATGATACATATTATAGATTGCTCACCCATCTATAAAAAATTATGAAAAGCAGGTTGCAATGTGCCTTTCCTAGTGCTCACTAAATAGAGCCGTTCTAGCCCAAATGTGTTTTAAAATAAAATTTCAGAATTTTAATCTTTAGAAAAAGAAAATAATTAAAGTTTTACTTCAAGACATGTCATTATGTATTTGGAAAGTTTTCATGTAGTTAAATAATATTAAGAGATCTAAATAATTTTTATAACAGATGGATATAAATAATTTTAGACCACTATTTCAGAAACAATTCTACATAAAATACATAATTGTAATATGTAATTCAATTTTGAAAAGGTAATGTAAACAATTTTGATATGAGGTATAAACAACTTTGGTAAGAGTTGTAATTGGACACTTATCTATTATTCTGAATAATGTTTAATGGTAATGTCACTAATCTCTTTTGACAGTAATTGCAATGTATTGTTTATGATTTGTTTATTTTAATAATAAATAGAAATAGTTAATAAATTGTAAAGAGGGCCGTGATATTTTTGTCAAATTAGACATTCTTATTTCATAATAGAGAGTTATTGCAAGTTCAGTTAAGGTCAGTCATTATTAGTGCCGCTCTTATTTTGACATCTAAGCATGCGCAGACCACTAACTTTAATAAAGATTGTGCCTGTCCTTAATAAGAAAGTTATTGCAAGTTCCACATACTGTCACGTTATGCGTGATTTTATAAATAAAATGTTACGATTTACGTGTTTTAAATAATTATGGGACTATCTATGTCCCGGGGGTTAAATAACAAAATATATAAATTTTGGCCTCAATCACATAAACACTATTTAGCCTTAAACGTGGCTTCGTAGCCCTTAACTGTATAAGGGTTCTTACTCTTAATATCAGAACCTAATCTAAGGGCTGAAGAAAACACACTGTTCTCAAAACAAGTATAATATTATAAATACAATGATTGTAAAAAATATGTCTTTACTCGACATACACAAATACAGGCTCAATATAATAATAAGTACACAAAACGTAAACTTACTACTCCAACAAATAATTGGGGCACATGTCACAACTCTTGCATGAACATTAAAACTGCGATTTAAAATATAAAGAAAAAAAAGACTTTTAATTTAAACTATGGAGAGCTGCTACTGGGAATTTCCTACAAGGGGGATCTCCTATGGGGAGGGTCCGTTCCCTGTGGAAAAAGCCTCGTGCATCCCCTCGACATTACTTTTATAACTTTCTCGTAGTTTATTGTTATTAAAACTAATGTTTAATAATTAATAAATAACCAACCTTGCACATTATTGCTATTTGAAACAAATTGTTGACATAATTAAACAAAGTTTTATGTACAGGATGTTATTTAAATAATTAATTAAAATTAGGAAAAATATGAATTTATACGAATCGTGACATGCCCCCCTCCTTTCAAGCGTCGCCCCGATGCTTAAACAATGAAATTAATATCTATCACACATAATTTAAATAAAGAAAACAATTATTTGGGGCTTAAGGTTGGAGTTGGTGCGATCTAAAATATATAAGATTGAGTTTTATTTTATTATTACAATAGTGACTCTACAAATGACAAATATTCTAAAAAATTCTAAGAAAATTCTAAAAAAATTCTAAAGAAATTCTAAAAAAATTCTAAAAAAAAAAATTCTAAAAAAATTCTAAAAAAATTCTAAAAAAATTCTAAAAAAATTCTAAAAAAAATCTGAAAAAAATTTTTAATCTCAATCTTACTCTTTCTAATTCTAAATATACAACCATTATTTCCACATATCTCTTGCGAACGTCTTTTCACACAAACACTATAGTCTCTATTTGGAATGGACCAGTGGGAGAGTCGTCTTCGGGCTGGTGTGGTGGGAAACATCTCTACTTATCATAGAACATCATCGGACATCTCCATATATCAGGTATCTCGCCGTGGGTACTGTGGCGAATCAAGTCTTTCTAGCATCTCACATCTAGCATTCATCTCATGGCATCTAGGAAATCATAATAGATGGACACCCATAATAAATGTGTCCATCTTAAAATCGTCTTGACAATAAACCAACCCTTCATCGATTGTATTGGCATCGTTTATTTAGCTTCCATGGCGTCTCCACCATATGTCACGACCCCCTTTTCTATGGGTCGAAAGAATTATTTAATGTTATTAATTCGTGCTACCTTTCTTTATGAAATAAAAGTCGAGTTGAAATATAACAATTTTATTAATCAATAAATAATTAATATTCAAAAATGTATAACAGATAATATTAATAATACAATATGGGCCTTACCATGGGCTAAACATCTAAATGGCGACGAGGGCACGTCACGTTACTTCTTCGCTGGGATGAGAGACAATGATGAGACTCAAACTAAGAGTACCCTTATTGTTGACCCGGAAGATCTTTATATTAATCGGTTAAGGTCAAAACGTGTCTAGTTTAATATTATATTTACATTTATCGAGAATGTATTTACTAATTATTACTATACGAGGCAAGAGAGAGGTCCGACACGCCCAACATAGGGCGCGGCCATTTTGAACCCTATGACACAGTTTACAGCTAAAGAATCAGATCGCTCACTCTGCGTCGGCACTTTGGATCTCAATGTTTCAGTTTATACACTGTGCAACTCGGATAATACAATATATGACACCCGCCTATAATAAAACAGCAGTCTTCTGCGTATCCTGAATTTGTATCCCTGGAGTGGATGTTATTTTGGAACTTTCAACTGGTCCGAGTGAGCTAACTGATTCTTTAGCAATAAACTGTGACTTCAAAAATAATATTCACTGACACTGACAGCAGCAAGCAAAATATCAGGTGCGTTTTAATCATCCGCTTCTGCTTCCGGAATTGTCGGTTTAGTCGTTTTAACCTGTCAGATTAAAACAAGAAAACCGACAATTCCGAAGCAGAAGCGGAGATTAAAACGCACCTATTAAAAATATTGCGCCAAGATGTAGGCAACACGTAATAAGGGTTCAAAATGGCGGAGTTTTCTATCTTCTTTTAAAAGACACTCAGAAAGCTGCGCAGTGCGACCATTCTCCGTATAGTAAAAGAAAAGTATGTGGCAAGTTCACTTAAGGTCAGTCACTATTAGGGCCGCTTTTATTTTGACATCTAAGCATGCGTAGATGTTTATGTTCTAAAACTGACTTTATTAAGGATTGTGCCTGTCCTTAATTGTGGATGTTTAAGGGTAGCAGGTAGTGGCGACTTTATAGTTTTCGGATGCGCTCGCCGACATTCGTATCCGTTAGAAGTTTTTAATTATTAAATATTTACTATAATCGTCATTTAAACCTTCTAAAATTATAATTTGTTATGCCTCTTTAATATTATAGACAACAAAAAAGATTAACTATGATTTAAAGTTTAGTGGCTGGCTTTATAGAAATTTGCAATATCTCTCTATTTAGGACAGGCACAATCTTTATTAAAGTTAGTGATCTGCGCATGCTCAGATGTCAAAATAAGAGCGGCACTAATAGTGACTGACCTTAAGTGAACTTGCAATAACTCTCTAATAACATTCTACATTAGTTTTAATCAACAGAATAAACCATTATCTGTAAAATTATATTTATATAAAATATTCATTTAAATATGTAAAAATCTTAATGACAAGAAAACACTAAAGATTATAATTTCTAAACCGGTTCTGTAAATGATTTCTTTACAAATATGTGCTCAAAATTGATACAAGCTAGATAAAAAGAAAACTTTGCCCAGTGAAATACGCTTTTCGTCGTCTGATTTATATATGGATAAGCAATCTTTGTAATTATGTATATCATTGGGTGTGAGGCATAATTGTGCTCTATGGAAATTTATAAAATTTCTTTACTATCGAATGAAATCCAGGTTTCCAAAGTGATGTGTTTGTACATCCACGGATGCAGCAAGTTTTTTCGATATTGATATTACGAATATAATTCGACTTCATTTTATTAATAATTATTAAACAATATATGCCGTATAAAACATTAATAAATAACCCCCATAAAGTTCACATTTTTGTCACCAGTTAGCGTTAAAGTCATGACGCACGGTCCCTATCACGAGCAGAGTTTACAGCTCCTTCCAATTTTAACTTCGACTCCACCTCATGACATTTTATTTCACCGTCCTTGATTTGGTTTACGTGTTCCATTTTCTCTATCTTCTTTTCCATTTCTTTTATTTTCTACTCACCGGAAGTCATTATTTTCTTCTCAACGTAAGAAATCTTATTTTCCATAAAAGAAATTTCGTTTTTCATAGAAATCATATCAGAAGAGATTTCATCTTTCAATGAACAGATTTTGTTTTCCAAATCGGAAGAAATTTAGGTTTTTAAAGAAGATATATTAGAAGTCACTTTTTCTTCTAAGGAAAAAATATCGGACGAAACTTTACTTTCTAAGGAAGTAATATCACTTTTTATAGAAGAAATCTCTGAAGAAATTTTATTTTTTAATGAGGAAATATTAGAAGAAATATGGGTTTTCATAGAAGACATATCAGAAGAAATTGAAGAAATTATAGCAGACGCATCATCCGAAAATAGAAAAGTTTGTAGTGCTTTTTTAAGTCGTTCTGTCAGTCGTGCTATTGTGGAATATTTTTCCGTTCCTTTGTCTTAACTTCGCGCGTTAGTTTAGAATATGTATCCTTTGTATATAAATGCAATTGTTAAAATTATGAATGAATGCTGATTTTGTTTTATATCCACTAAACTACCGTTACCCCCTCAAAAAGTTTTTATAAACATGTGTAATAAGTTGTTATTATACGTTCACTTAAAATTCTGATTTCTTGTTGAAAAATACAAATTTAAGTGTAGGTACCAACAAATTATTTTGTAAGTACATACTAACCAAGAAAATATATTAAGAACTAATTTTTGATTTTGAGGTTCCATTACTTATTACACAAATTTGTTTGTGTTTAAAACATTAGAAAATTATTTAGGAGGAGGGGTTCGAATAGGATAATCTCAAGAAGATTTAAAATTTAAGATTATTATGTACACTTATTTGATTTTGGAACATATTAGAAAATTATTTAGGTGAAGGAACTGGAAAGTGATAATCCCATGGGCAATTCGTGAAAAATTTCGCAGGTACCTGAGGCAACCCTTGCAATATGATTTTTAGAGTATCCAGTTCATGCACGACCCTAACAATAACACTTTTATAACAATTACGACTTACTGAATTATTTCCTTGTGTAACAAAATGCACTCTCTTAAAGCAACAAACCTGGCAGTTGCATCATCATATCCATACTGCATTTTAACTTTCAACACATATTTGTCATAATTTTTTAAAAAATGTTTTAATATTTTAATATTTGCCAATGGATACATAATTAGACTAAAACAAAGGAAAAACATTAGCAAAATATGCAGAACCGCCGAGAACCAGACCGGGCCCCAGGACAATTCTCCAGATCGGGCCCCGCGACAATTTTATAAAAAATTAAATAACGGAAGGTCTTCAAGCAAAAATTTCTCCTCTACTTGAAAATCTTTAAAAAAAAAGTCTTCAAGCAAAAAATTTATCGTCCTCTTCTCTCTCTCCCTCGTCTGTCGAACTTCTGTTCTGAAAGTAACAAACACCACCGCTGCCGGGTCCTCTTAGCGCCGCTGCCAAGCCCCCATTTGAGCCCGGGCCCCGGTAATTGGTCCCGGCTGCCCCCCCCCCCATTCTAGTCGGCCCTGAAAATCTGATTGATATAATATATTTATTTAAAGACATTACATGAGTAATGTTTGCGTAGCAAGTGATATACAGGGTATTAGTATATTCGACTGACAACGCTCTACCAAATAGAGCTCTCGAGATACACGGTATTAAAAGTTTGAAATCAAAATTCAAAATTAAAAAACGAGATCAAATATTTTCTTCAAATTTGGTGATCAATATGCTCTTAAAGAAACACATTTGTGTTATACTCGGACAAAATATTGAAGAAGGTGATTCCGTCCTGTTCACGTACAATAATAATACTATACCAGAACATAATGAATGGAATCACGCGCTTAAAACTGCAAAAGTTATTGGAATCACGTGCCAACTAGTCATAAATGCATGTTTATTGCCAAATAAATCACGCAAGTGGCGTATAAAAACTATTGGCAAATTAAATGCGGTAATAGTAAATAATATTATATGAAAGTAGGTTAGTTATCTATCTTTATTGTAATATTTATTTATGTTTATAATTTTGTTTTGTTTATTGTTAAAATATGTAAATATTATGCCAGTGGAGTAGAAACACTATTCGAAAATTTAATGGGGTATTATACTAGAACAAAATATTGAAGAAGGTGCGCCCTAAAACTGCAAAAGGTATCGTTATCATATCAAAATGCACTCTTTCAGTGTCGCAGAAATACCATATTGACAAATTAAATGGGTATTTGTGAATATTACTAGATGAAAGTAGGTTGGTTATCTATTTTTGTTATAATAATTTATCTATGTTTATAATTGTATTTTGTTTATTATAAAAATATGTAAATTAAGCCTAATATCACTTACTGAATTCTAAATCTATGAAGTTTCGTAATTCATTGATTCTGCCGAACTATCACTGGAATCGTCTTTATCGTCGGAACTTAAAGTTATGACTAAAGGTTCAACTACCATTTCGATCATACCGTCCAAGCGCCACATAATATTTTCTTCCTTAATTACATGGGAAATAGCATTCTACCAATCTTCAGGTTTTATACGTTCTATACCGGTTTTTAATAAACTTTGAACGTCAGCTATTTTAAAAGTTTTATTTTCTCGAGCTACAAACCCTTTCACTTGCGCCCAAATTAGTTCAATATGATTGAATTCGCAGTGATAAGGCGAAGTCTTAGTACCGTTATACCATGATCACGAACCGACAACATATTAAATATATTTATGGCGATGTTCCTTTATTAGGTCCATTAATTCCACTTTAAGCATCTCCTCAGAAAATGTTATTGCTTTATCCCGCAGCCAGGTTTGCATATCCGCTTTCCTACTGGACATTATCGGAATGCGTTCAACTCGTCGACTGTGATAAGAAGCGTTATCCAGTACAATAACTGAATTTCGTTCTACACGCTGTAATACTTCAATAAACCATGTTTCAAAGCATTCCGCATTCATGTCCTCGTGATAGTCTCCTGTTTTTTTCGATATAAACACAAGAGCGCTATTTTCCAAAAATCCACTGTCACTTCCGATATGGGTAACAATTAGGCGCTGTCCTTTACCTGATGGTGCTTTTAAACCTGTAGATAATTCCTCTATAAAAGCTTGGCGATGATTAGTTACAGAAGTATCTTGCCATATCTTAGATACCGTGTGTCCAGCATTCACCCACGTTTCATCGAGATAGTATATCTTTTTTTAGCGGCTCTAAACTCTTTAATATTTCGTAAATAATGCCGTCGCCAGGACATTATATCTGACCTCTCAATTAAAATTAATTTCCTACACCGTTTGACTAAACGAAATTTTAGGCCCCATAAAATTTTTCGTAAAGTTTCACGGCTCATTAATGGAATTTCTTCGTTTTCTCTTAATTTCGTAAGAACAACTTTAAGTGTTGGGGCTTTGTTTTTGAATGATTTGTTTTTAGTTATCGTACAATTTCAACAATTTTCGACCACGGGTATGCGTTTTAGGGGCTTCTAAGGAGCCTTTTTTTGTCTTTTTGCATACAATACGTTTAATTGTTGAAACAGATACTCCAGTTAAAAGAGAAACTGCGGTTTACAGCTTCCTTTGTAGGAAGTGTCTGTTTCAGCCCATATCATACACTTTCCATATAATGTTCTTCTCATCCTTTGATAAGCGCTTTCGCCGACGTAATTGGGTTTCACTTGGACCCGCCTCTGAATCCATTACTATTGTAACAATATAATTCTACTATTAAATTGTTTTTATTAAATTTATAAAGACACCAATATTTTACTATTTAATAAACTTTTAAAGTACCTACCTAATATACTACACAATAAATATAACTCCTCGAATATGCATTACCACTACCAAATTGTAAGGCAGAAACATGAACACCTACTCGTATATCAAAAAAGAGCACTTATACAAAAAAGTGTCGTCAATAGTTAGTTTTCAACTGTCTTTGTGCCTGTGCTGACAATATTCAATCTGTCGTTTATTTACTTGAAACACATTTTAAAACCACTAAACACAGATAACGAAGTCATTAGGGAATAAATATATTCATTTCTTGAAAAATATCAAAAAAGTATATTTAACGCATCATCTTTGTTTAAATAAAAATGTTGACAAACAAATTTAATAAAGTTTACTAACAAATACCTAATAAATAATAAATAATTATTTGGTATTTGATATGCTGCCTATGCTAACTCTGTCGGAATTTTCATTCATAGACAACAGTGTTGATCATGCATATGACTCACCTTCTCCAATATTTTGTCCGAGTATAGCTTTCAGTATTTATTACATAAATATTTGCTAGACACTCCTTGTAGTATTTTGAGTGAACAGACGCAGTTTTAACAATGAAGAAAGGGAAATATAGACCGGCATTGATTCATTCATTATTAGCTGTTCAACTGTTATTGATTAATAAAGTTTATTTTTGTAAAATGAATTTCTATTACCCCTTAGCTAATATCAGAAGTAGAGATAAAGAATCTTTTGTTGCATAGTGTTGGGGTGTTTGAATAGTTTCTGTTTCTGTCAAAACGCCGAAATTTAAAAGAAAACATCGTAATTCAAGTAGTTCCGGCAGTAGCTCTACTTCTTCTAGTTTTCGTAGCGCTCGCTCTACGTCATCTACTTCAACGTCAACTAGCTCTACTGCATCCAGCGAAACTCGTAGAAGCCACAACAAAAATTCAAGATAATCGTGACGAAATCTGAAAAACTAATGGAAACTGGGGTGAGTGAGTTACTTTACGGAAAAAGTAACCCCCTATGCATATTTACACATCCTCCTATATGACGGCACCGGAGTGCTGAAACCTGTTCGCCTTTGTAGCATACAAATTTTATGTTATGTGAGACTTTACCTTTCAATTTTAGCTGTGTCCAGGCCGTTGGAGTCTATGCCGGCAGGCCTAGCTAGGTATGGGATAAAAATTTTTGGTGGCGGCTTCGCCGCCACCCTACGAGATGTCGTTGCTTCGTTTTCTTCTTGTATATTTTCTTTTTTTTTAATCCCCATACACTTCAAATGCGTCATTTGAACGACATCATGTCTATTAACGGCATTTTAGTACACGACCGTTTAACGGCAATTTAAGTACAGCCATTGTTTCATAGAATGCAGATAAGCTTGCTTACTGATTCCAGCAATAAGGGAGGCCTCATGCATTGGTGCCTAAATCAATGAGCTTTTGTAGCGTACTTGTAGGTTACAAAGGCGAACAGATTTCAGCACTCCGGTGCCGTCATATAGGAGGATGTGTAAATATGCAACCCGTATGCATAGTCGCTCGCCACCGATTCTCCGGCGTATCACCAGCGATCCGCTGGCGAAAGCCCGAAAAGGTGGCGACTTGCTGGATATTGTCACCAGCATCTCTCGCATGTTATTCATGATTCATTTCTTAAAACTCAAAAAACAATGAAAGAATATCAAATTTTTGCGAGAAATGACATGCCGGTGACAATCTCCAGCAAGTCGCCAGCGATTCACCAGAGATTCATCTCGGTGGTATCTTTTAACTCACCATTGAAAATACAGACATTAGATTATGTAATAATTTCACCTAGCGTTATGACGGCGTAGATATAGGTACGTCGCAGCGTTGAGCGTCGCTTTGCGTCGAGGCGCCTAGCGTCATGTTGAAGAGGAAGGTATTTAATACGGTACTGCATTGGGACAGATATACGGTAGAATTATTTAGGTGGTGCGGAACGTGACGAAAGGTGTCAACAAGGATAATATAAAGGAAATATTTAGGGCGGCAAGCGTCGAGAAATAGAGCGTCAGAATGAATGTAAGGTAGGAAATACTTAGATTGTGCGGGATTTGACAGCGTTCAAGACGTAGAAAGGTAGGGAATTAGGGCGTCTGGACGTTGAGCGTCGAGACATTGAGCGTCGAGACGTTGAGCGTCAGGATGAATATAATGGTAGGAAATACTAAAGTAGTGTTAGAAGTGATAATGTAGAAAGGTAGAAAAGTAAGATAACGAGACGTTGGGCGTCGAGACGTTGACACCTTCGGGGATGTTATATGTTATGTTAGGAATGGGGTGTTAATACACTGCGACCTAAAAGATCTATTGTGCTCCCTTCTCTCGCCAATGCACCAAGAAATTGTCTCAATGCCTATAACGACTCTTTCAATCCTATTTTCTCAAGAAAGTGTAGGATTTGAAGTGGCTTCAAGTTAGGTAAATCTCCCTCTTCTATTTGACATCCTCCTAGATATAGTCCCCTGGGATTCTGGAGTGATACACATTCAGTTAGGATTTGAATGGAGGTTTCGTCCTCCTCCTCACAGAATCTGCACTCACTATCCTCTACTTCTCTCAGTTTACTAAGGTGTCCTTTTAGTCGGCAATGCTCGGTAAGGATCCGTTACAATACGTAGCCTATTCTTGCTCAGGCAGATGCAGACTTTCGATATTTTCTGGTTATATTCACCCAGAAGTATCTTGGCCTGTCTCAGCCCCAAGAGATTGTTCCAATTATCGGTTCTTTTACTGCGCAGTCATAGATATAGAAACCAGAAGATGTAACCACTGTGATCGACAACAATCAGTCACATTCTAAGCTAATGTGGTGGATAAGATTACAGTTGATTTACCACATTGCCAAGTCTATCTAAATTACTTTCTAATAGTTTTCAGCAAATACGAAACCTCTAATATTCCTGTTAAATATTGTTAATATTAACTGAATTATTAAGTACGTGTAAGATCGGGTTGAAGCAACTTTTAAAATACTACAAACCAAATATAATCTTTGTTAATCAATTATATAAAAAATAAGTACAGTGATAATAAAAAAATCGGCCTAAACGTGGCAACCGCGCTTAGCTGCATCCCATTCATAAATTGTTCATGACTCATGACCACTGATCTGTAACTAATCAAATTATAGGTTAGGTGTGTCAAATTATCCCAAATTTCAGTTCTGTGAACCCACCATAATTTGCCCAAATCGGCCAGCATTGTTGCACTTCCGGTCTCCTTGGTGGAACGGTTTTTTAGTATGTTAAATATAGCCTATATCCTATCCAGTAAAATAATACAGATCAGTGCTCATGACGCTTTACTATCGTTTTTGTACAAGGTTAAGTAGTATTAGTTGTCAAATCGTCTTTATTGTTTCTTATACTTTTTGGACAATATTAAACATTTGATTCTGCAAATATGGTTAGAAAGTGTGAAGTATGCAAAGAATTATTGTATTATCTAAATCCAAATTTATTGTTCTACAAGTAAGTTTAACTTAACGTAAATTATAGGTTCTATTTTTTAATCATTGGCGTATCTGTAGTGTATTAAATATTTGTACATTTATAAACAAGCATATATTTATTTTTTCTTTTTAAATTATATTTAAAATTGATACTAATAACTGTTTCAGATTTTCTGCAAATTTTAAGTGAAAAAAGCTTGGTTTGGTATTTTGGGAATCAATTTGGATCGGGTGCTCTAGCCATTCTGAGAATAGCAATTTCTTATTTACATCGAATGGCCTGAAATATTTGAAAAATGATGCTAGTTCAAAACAAGTTAATCTTCCTAACACCTCAAGGTAATCATAATGTAAATATATCTTCTTTTGCACCCTCAAAGTATGTGATTGCATATCATAAAATATTTATTCCTTTTGTAGCTCTCCATCAGTTTCTAAAGAAGTTGGTATAGACGATTTATTCCATCTCGCAAGGTATAATATTAAATATATAATTGATATTACTAAAAAATATCTTATAGCTGACTATAAAATTAGTAGAATAGCTCTGCAGGTATACCTATATATATATATTTTTTTAATAATTGTCTTTTATGTGTAGTTAAAATTTTAATCGGATTATATCCTATCCAGGGCATGCAGCACTACTACTACTACTACTACTACTACTACTACTACTACTACTACTACTACTACTACTACTACTACTACTACTACTACTACTACTACTACTACTACTACTACTACTACTACTACTACTACTACTACTACTACTACAAGTAGTTTATTGAATCAGATAGTGAACCGCCAACTGCAAGTATCCTACAGGTTATCCCAATTTATAAAAGGTATGAAATTTTTTAATCAAGTAGATAATAGAAATATTGAAACTATGTCATGAAGTTATGGTAAAATAACTACATTTTTAATTGCAGAACAATAACTTGTCAAATAGAACATGGTGTTCAAAAATCTGATTCATCCACAACTTTAACGACCTCTGAAACTGAAAAACTGTAAAACGTATAGGATACGAACCACATACTTTACAATATACAGCCACGTTTAGAGGAAAGCTTTTTTTTTTTCGAAAACATTTTTACGAATACCCCTTCACACGCTGAAACAGAAGGGGTTTCTGTTATTTTTAAAAAAAATTTAAATTGTTGGTAATCGTCCCCATGTTTCAATAAACTTTGACTGCACCCAAAGATGGAAAAGTTTTCTGAAACATATGTAGTGCTGTGCTAAACAATAAAAAATAAAAACGACCGAATAAACCAAGGAAATTTTTATTTATACAAAAAATTATTATATTATGTATCGCAGCAATCGATTTACATTTTCAAGGCAGCGAATATTCTGTTTCATTGATGTATAAATCAGACAATCAAAAGAATGAAAAGAACAGTTTCTTTTTTATGTGTATTGCACACAGTATAATCTATATTCAATAACATATCCAATACAATTTAATAAAAATTTAATTCAAGAAAGATTGGACTTACACAATTAAAAAAGAGTATAGGTAACTTAAATAGGTCATTTAGAAAGCAAGTATGTACTTGGTTCACAAGAGGTAGGAAAATTATTTTATAAATATATAAAAGTATAAGGAGACGCTATACTAACATCCAAATCGTGTAAATGTGTAAAACACTTGAACAAATCTTTCCTATTATACCTAAAATAAAGTTGGTTTAAATTGTTTTATATATGAACAAAATCAATATTAATTTTTCATATGTACTATATAGTTATACTTCATATTTGTAGAGTTGTTCAATCGCAATTGTTGTTCAAAACAAAGCAATGCATAGCTATGATGTTGCATTGTTATTTGTTGTATCCAGTTAAGGGACATTTTAAAAATATTAAATTATTAATTGCATACTTAACTCTTCAGTCTCTAAACGGATTATAGCATCAAAAGTATTGATAAGAACTAAAAGATCTCTTTTCAGGAAATATAGATGAATTCTTTTCAATATATCTAAGTATCTTAGACCTCAAACATCATACTTCTTGAAACCTTTCCTAGAAAATTGCACAGTTTTCTGTAAATTAATAGTGTATTAGCAATATTATATTTTTAAAACATATTTTTAAAATGTTACATTGGTCATCATACTATTTATAAATTATTTAAACATCGTTATTCTTAGCTTTTGAATAATACATCATTGTGTAAATAAATATATAAATAAAAATTTTAACAGAATTCTTTTATTACTGTACCATTTTCCTGTTAATGCTACGCCCATGGCAATAATATCAGTAATGTAAACAACGACGCCATTTTCAACCTTATCTGACGTTTAATGTTGGTGTGTAAACAAGCAATATTTATGAATGGGTTGTGGTAGATGTCTGCTCAGTTCTTTTTTAATCTCGCCTAATATTATGTTACTGCTAATACCGCAGTACGGCTCAGGTCCTACAAGGGGTGTTTGAGCCACTTTTTTTGCAAGACTATCTGAAATCTCGTTACCCTGTACCCCGTTATGACCCGGGACCCAAGTGAGAGTAACTCTATTTTTCTCGCCTAGCTCATTCAATTGTTCTAGGCATCTCCAAACCATTTTTGAGCTGATTACGTAAAGAGCTCAGCGCTTTGTTGGATGCTTGATTATCGGACATGATAATAATCTTTTATCTATGATAGTTTCTCTCGATGTTGAACTGGATATACTTCTCGATGGCGTGAATTTCCGCCTGGAAAATGCTTGGGTATTTTTCCAAGCTTTCGGAGTGCTTGGTTCTCGGCCCACACACTCCTATTCCAGTTCCTTCTATGGTTTTGGAACCATCTGTATACCACTGAATAGCACGTCTTTTGGTTGCAAGCGCGATGGATTCTTGACTTCATTTTTTCTTGCTCTGTGGTTTTGAAGTTTTTCACAAAACTGTACTTTTTTAGCATTTTATCCTGAGGCATGTCCCAGGTATCTTTGCTCCTGAAGCAAGGAGACTTTCGTCTGATTACTCCGTTCCTGATCATTCTATATCGTAGTAGCTAAACTAGTTCTGTTACTTCAGGCTATAGCCCCGTAAGTAATGATTGGTCTCACTATTGCAGTATACATCCATCGCAGTATGTTTGGGTTACATCCCCATCGTTTGCCTGCAATGTCTCTGCATACCATTAGGGCTTTTATGGCCCTATTTACTACTTCCTTCTCATGTCTGTTTCAGAGAAGTTTGTTGTCCAGGGTTGGGCCTAGATATTTGACTTCATTTTTCCATTCAATATCTATCCCTTGGCGGATAAGAGGTATTGTAGGTAGGACGTCGTTTAGGAAGAACGTTTTAAATTATATAACTGGATACAAATAAAGTTGATTGTAAAATAATATAACGAATGTTTGCACATCAAATAATAAAACATGAATCTATGCTTGTGCATTAAATAATAAAAAATGAATGAATCCGAGCTCATTTGGGTCAGGTTTCTTATACTATTTTTAATGTCTTTTTGCGACGTATCTGTGTATCTTATAGCCCAAGAGCCCACTGCAAATTTTTACTGTCATCTGATAACGAAATGAAATATACCCCAGAAGCATGGAAAAATATTATACTTTACCAAATGGCACCTGTGCCAATCCCAATCCTGAGCAAAGTGGCTTAAAAAAATATTTTATATTAAAAAAATCACATAAGGCATGACAGCGCTAATTTTGTTTGCCCTTAAAGTTTTCCAGAAAACAACATTCAAATATATCTTGATATATATCGTTAAAGGGAAATATTTTCTTCCTCCTTACATCGCACAAAAACATCTATCCACGATTAGTAGGTAAATATCATTAAAAATATGAATCAATGTTTGCTGATTTAAAAATTTATTTGTATGCCTATTGTTGTGATTCATTTTTACAGGTAGTCATAGAAACGACAAAAAAACTACTATGATTATGGTTTAAAATAATTGTCTAACAAGAGTTTATAATTATTATTGACTATCTCTGCAAATGGTTTATACAATGCCATCCTTCTTCCTTTTATACATAAACATGGTTTAAAAGGAAAGTAAAAATATTAATAATACAGGTTTAAAAGCTAGATTCACAATGAATTAGGATTGTAATTTTCAGGGAATAGAATTGTGCAACAAGTGTTGAAAATAGCACTTTTCACACGCATGTGACGGTTTGGGGCTCGAGCCAGATAAAAGTAAATGATTTTTAATATTGTACAGAGTGATACTTAAATTTTATTTAGAATATTGAGATAAAAGTAAATTATTTTTAATATTGTACAGAGTGATACTTATTACTAGTATCACTATAATTATTTCTAGTCTACACTTTTTATTTTTAATTTTATCAACTTGTTAAATTTTTAAAGTGTCCACTGTCCGAAAGTTTGTTTAACTGTAATGTTGTTTTTATTTAAAATTTTATTTGATTGACTCAAATCCTGTAAGTAGTATTTTTAAATTATTTTATCAGTGTATTGTTTCATTTAAAAATCTTGTAGTTCGCTCCTAATGAAGCTATTAAACAATGGCGAAATATTGAGCAAGTAAGGAAAAGAGTTTTATTTCTTAGGACCGCTAACCTGATCTTATCTTCACTTAAAAATAAATATTTGCCGGTCGAAAAAACTATCTCCTTTTTTTTATATATATATATATATATATATATATATATATATATATATATATATATATACGGTAACCATCCAAACCTGAAGAACCAGAAGTAGTAACTTGGGTTAACAAACTTGAACCACCATCACAAACCTGAACCAGTATATTGGTTCAAGTTTGTTTTGCTGTGTTAAATTATTTAATACCAACTCTATGCTTAAAGTGAAACTTGATTGTAATAGTTCCATAATAAAGGAATCTGTAAATTATGTTTTCAAATCTTCGCGCCCAACACATTGCCGGATATTCCCCCTTTTTTATTGGTTCAGGAATATACGAAACTCCAATATGTAGTTCAACAATTTGACGTTTGCGGCGCTTAGGTAGGTATTTGCGGTATATAATTATATATACGTATTGAAAGTAATTCCGTATCATCTTGAGCCAGTGAATGTGGCAACATTGCGTATTTACAAACATTTTATGTGCTTTCCGTTTTATAGGAATCATTCAAAACAGAAGTAAGTCGAAAGAAACAAGTATAGTATATTACATTACGTGTGTGGAAAGTGACATTTTTCACACGAGTGGAAAATATTGTCACACGAGGCACAAGCCGAGTGCGACTATCACACCAGTGTGGAAAATTACTTTTCACACAAGTGATGTACAATATTTTTCCTACGACCACAAAATAATTTCATCAAAAAATGTAGAACCAGGTTATTATTATAATAATTAAAATGTATTTAAAAAAATAATCAACAATAATTGTATTTATGCAATTTTCATATTTTTCGAAACAAAAATTAAAAACAAAAAAAATTCTGCAACCACCAAGTTTTGAACGCGGGCCCGCGGACCCGACGTGTAAGCCAAAGTTCAAATTGCAACTACCCTAAAACCTGAGCTAATAGCCCTAATAGGTCTTATGTCAAATGCATTTTTAATTCGATTTTAAGTTTAAACAGAATAAAAAGCCAAAATAATGAGATGTATGTAGTTATTTTAAAATTATTTTAATAATTGTTAAAAATAAATATCTAGGATCTAAGTTAATCGTCAATTTTAATAATTTAATCATAATATCGATTTTAGTATTAATATGGACATTACATAGATCAAAATAGAAATGATGTGTTTGACATTTTGTGACAGCTGCTGCGGAAAGTTGCATATTCGTACACGGGTGGAAAGTAAATTCCTATTCATACGCGTGTGATATAGGGCACTTTCCATAGGACTATATAGTGTGATATGTGTCACTTTCCTAAGTGGTCGAAGGAAAAAATATTTTTATTTAGTTATTTTTCATAAAAAGGTCGAAATGGTCTGAAACCTAAAATGCAACTATGATATATTAAATTTTTACAGTAGTATACGAGATATGTCAAATAGGTAATTTTGCTGAAGAGTAAAATATCTTTATTTTTGACAAACCTCGTATACGACTGATAAAATTTGATATCTGATGGTAGTATTTTAGGTTTGACACCATCCTCGTCTTACTATATGCAGAAACCTTTTTTAATACTAATTTTATGAAAAAAGTTATTTTTCATAAAAAGTCGAGCATGGTCTAAAACGTAAAATGCAACCATCAAATATCAAATTTTATCAGTCGTATACGTGATTTATCAAAAATAAAGGTACTTTATTTTACAGCTAAATTCATATTATTTGATATATCTCGTATACTATTGTAAAAATATATCTGATAGTTGCAGAACTTTTTGTGAAGAAAAACTTTTTTCATAAAGTTAATAATAAAAAAGTTTCCCATATGCTGCGAACTTAAGTGGACACACTGTATATGCTTGAACTTTTGTAAATACTCGACTGTTAATTTCGACGTATTTGTGTTTGGGGACTTACCGCCGCTGACTTGACATGTAAGAACTAAAAGCTGCGTATCTTACCTATTTCAAAAATAATATTGTTTTATTTCCAAATATTGTCCATATCTTAAAGTGGTCCAAAGTAGATTAAGAAGAAATGAGAGGACCAGAGATCTTATTGGTTAATTTGGGTTGGATTCCTTGTTAAAAAATCTCATTAATAGATTTTTTTATATTTAGACAACTAATCATGCAGGCTGTTCAAAAATAAGGTTTAAAATAAGATTGAGAAAACTACAAAAAAAATGTTTTTATGGAAATTCACATTTTTCTCATTTTATAGTATTAAGTATCGAAAATAAAGTATGAAAAATAAGGTTGTCTACAAGATGGTCCGTTAACAATGGGACACAGAACATCTATAAATTCCTTGCATAAAAATCTTGCGATATAAAAATTTACCTTTGTTCAATTCTGGATATTGAAGATATAAGGTGTTAAAGTAGATACTTAATAAAATGAAGTGTCAAATATTTCAATCAAAAATACTGATATAAATGTATCTATTTTAACACTATGTATATTCTTTAATATCAAAAATTGAACTAAGGTAAATTGTGTTATATCGCAATACTTTTATAAAGTAGCTCTGAATCTCATTATTAACGGACCACCCTGTAGATGACTTTATACAAGGTTACCTTTATTTTAGATGCTAAATACTACAAAATAAGAAAAATGGGTTGTTCCATTTGAAAAATCGATTTTTGGCAGTTTTCTTAATCTCATTTTAAACCTTAAACCCAAGGAATTAAACCCGAAGTAGATATAAGGACTTCTTTATAGGACTAACTGATAATTGTATGAGGGCTTACCAACATCATTTTTGATGTAAAAACTAAAATATGTAAAATCGCTCTGACTTAGGCATATGATATGATACATAAAACCTGCCCAGAATCTGAAGTAAAATTCAAATTTGTAATAATAGGATGCCGTATTTAAAATAAGCGACTTAAGATCTATTTCCGGTCAATAGGAATAGCTAAATGAGCCCCAAGACATCTTGCAAGTTCCCAGATTTTATTTTTTTTCCTACATCCAGTTCATGAGATATAAGTTTTTGTAAGTTTTTAAATTGTCAGCCATATGTGGTATGATTCCAAATAAAATTTTGATTATCAGAATGAACGGCAACAAACAACTTGATATTATTTATAAAAATCATCACAGAGGAGATAAAACTCTTATTTTTGGTACATTTGTAAAAGACATAAGTTTCAACTTTTTTTTTTAAAAATTTACCCCTATCATTTTGACCAAATTTTGGAATTCAAACTGTTTTATTTAAAAAGTTTTAACCTAATATTTTGGGAATGTCACCCCCACTCTCCCTCTATGGGATGGTGGGGGGTAAGATTTTTATAGGAAAGCGTTGTAAATCTGGTTTATTGTAAAATGTCAAAAATTAATTTTTTATCTCACCTGTTAATTTTTTTTAATTACAAAGGTAAGGAAAAATCGTAGATTGTAAGTATTTTATTTAAAAAGTTTTTTTTATCGGATTTCCTATTTATGAGAAAATACATCCATATATATCTAGTTTGCTCTTAATATCTCGACCCAAACTGCCCTAGTCACAAGAGTGATTTTAATGTGTTTACATAATCCAACTTAAATTATTTTAAATTTCAATTCAGAGTTTAGAATTATATAAACAGTTAAATTTTATGATTATTCTCGTATCACTAAATCGTAGATTTCATACTTAATTTACATTTGGCAACTGAGTGAAGGTTCAGAATTGTACGATTAGTGTGAACAAAACTGTATAAAATGGTTCAAGATTGTATCAATCTTCTAATGGTTCAGGATTGCACTGACCCAGTAAAATCTTTAGAAAAATTAAATTTTTTTAATGAAATATTCAGAGTATACATTTCATATTACAGATAAAGAGACCCTCTGTTTCCAATATACATTAAATATACTTATCCAACTTCATTATTTTTGGGTGGTTCAGGTTTGATAGAATCTCCAATTGGCTTGGGATTGATAGAAAGATGTAAATATATATATATATATATATATATATATATATATATATATATATATATATATATATATATATATATATATATATATATATATATATATATATATATATTTACGGTAACCATCCAAACCTGAACCAGAAGTAGTAACTTGGGTTAACAATCTTGAACCACCATCACAAACCTGAACCAGTATATTGGTTCAGGTTTGTTTTGCTCTGTTAAATTATTTAATACCCACTCTATCCTTAAATTGAAACTTGATTGTGATAGCTCCATATTAAAGGAATCTGCAAATTATGCTTTCAAATTTTCGCGCCTAACACACTGCCGGATATTCACCCTTTTTTATTGGTTCAGGAATGTACGAAACTCCAATATGTAGTTCACCAGTTTGACGTCTGCGGCGCTTAGGTAGATATTTGCGGTATATAATTATATATACGTATTGAAAGTAATTCCGTATCATCATGAGCCAGTGAATATGGCAACATTGCGTATTTAAAAATATTTTATGTGATTTGTAACGGTGCTTTTTGTTTTGTAAGAAACATTCGTCTTACTATATGCGAAAAGCTTTTTTATTAATAATTTTAGGAAAAAAGTTATTTCTTATAAAAAGTCGAGCATGGTCCAAAACTTAAAATGCAACCATCAAATATCAAATTTGATCAGTTGTATACGAGATTTGTCAAAAATAAAGGTATTTCATTTTACAGCTAAATTCATATTTAGCCCAATCGGATTAGTATTTTAGATTCTGAAAAATTCGAAGCAGCAATTTTCCTTCGGAATTCGTTGGAGGGGGTCTCTGGTAGTCTAAATTCAAAAAGTTGGGATTCCAAAGTTGTCGTTACCTCCGCCATCTTGATTTAAAGTGTTATTTTTTGTATCTTGAATAACTCATTTATTTTCAATTTTACGAGAAAAATTGTTATAAACAAAGTTGTTTAAAATTAAATTTCCTACAATTCTGCTTTTTTTTGTACGATCGATTTATACCCGAAAAGAGGGAGTGAATTTTTGGTTATAGAATAACTCGTTTATTTTCAATTTTACGAGAAAAATTGTTATAAACAGGGTTGTTTAAAATTAAATTTCCTACAATTCTGCTTTTTTTTTGTACGATCGATTTTTTTTGATTTATACCCGAAAAGAGAGGGTGAATTTTTGGTTATAGAATAACTCGTTTATTTTCAATTTTACGAGAAAAATTGTTATAAACAAAGTTGTTTAAAATTAAATTTCCTACAATTCTGCTTTTTTTTTGTACGATCGATTTTTTTCGATTTATACCCGAAAAGAGGGGGTGAATTTTTGGTTATAGAATAACTCGTTTATTTTCAATTTTACGAGAAAAATTGTTATAAACAAAGTTGTTTAAAATTAAATTTCCTACAATTCTGCTTTTTTTTTGTACGATCGATTTTTTTTGATTTATACCCGAAAAGAGAGGGTGAATTTTTGGTTATAGAATAACTCGTTTATTTTCAATTTTACGAGAAAAATTGTTATAAACAAAGTTGTTTAAAATTAAATTTCCTACAATTCTGCTTTTTTTTGTACGATCGATTTATACCCGAAAAGAGGGAGTGAATTTTTGGTTATAGAATAACTCGTTTATTTTCAATTTTACGAGAAAAATTGTTATAAACAGGGTTGTTTAAAATTAAATTTCCTACAATTCTGCTTTTTTTTTGTACGATCGATTTTTTTTGATTTATACCCGAAAAGAGAGGGTGAATTTTTGGTTATAGAATAACTCGTTTATTTTCAATTTTACGAGAAAAATTGTTATAAACAAAGTTGTTTAAAATTAAATTTCCTACAATTCTGCTTTTTTTTTGTACGATCGATTTTTTTCGATTTATACCCGAAAAGAGGGGGTGAATTTTTGGTTATAGAATAACTCGTTTATTTTCAATTTTACGAGAAAAATTGTTATAAACAAAGTTGTTTAAAATTAAATTTCCTACAATTCTGCTTTTTTTTTGTACGATCGATTTTTTTCGATTTATACCCGAAAAGAGGGGGTGAATTTTTGGTTATAGAATAACTCGTTTATTTTCAATTTTACGAGAAAAATTGTTATAAACAAAGTTGTTTAAAATTAAATTTCCTACAATTCTGCTTTTTTTTTGTACGATCGATTTTTTTCGATTTATACCCGAAAAGAGGGGGTGAATTTTTGGTTATAGAATAACTCGTTTATTTTCAATTTTACGAGAAAAATTGTTATAAACAAGGTTGTTTAAAATTAAATTTCCTACAATTCTGTTTTTTTTTGTACGATCGATTTTTTTGTATTTATCCCTGAGAAGAGTGGGGGTGAACCTAAGTATTGTATTGTCACGTTTATTATTGATGTTGTACCTTTATTTTTTCTGTTTGTTTTTTTTTTGCTGATTTACAAAAATGTTTTCCTCCACTCTTCTCAGGGATAAATACAAAAAAATTGAGCGTACAAAAAAAAAAACAGAATTGTAGGAAATTTAATTTTAAACAACTTTGTTTATGACAATTTTTCTCGTAAAATTGAAAATAAACGAGTTATTCTATAACCAAAAATTCACCCCCTCTTTTCGGGTATAAATCGAAAAAAATCGATCGTACAAAAAAAAAGCAGAATTGTAGGAAATTTAATTTTAAATAACTTTTGTAAAAACTATTTTCCGTGTAAAATTGAAAATAAATGAGTTATTCAAGATACAAAAAATAACCCTTTAAATCAAGCTGGCGGAGGTAACGACAACTTTGGAATCCCAACTTTTTGAATTTAGACTACCACAGACCCCCTCCAACTAATTCCGAAGGAAAATTGCTGCTTCGAATTTTTCAGAATCTCAGGCCTGTTCTTCACCTAATCCGATTGGGCTAATTATTTGATATATCTCTTTTAGTATTGTAAAAAATTGATAACTGACAGTTGCATTTTAGCTTTCAGACCATGTAGAACTTTTTATGAAGAAAAAACTTTTTTTCGTAAAGCTAATAATAAAAAAGTTTCCCATATCCTGCGAACTTAAGTGGACACACTGTATATGCTTGAAATTTTGTAAATACCCGACTGTTAATTTCGACGTATTTGTATGTGTTTGGGGATTTACCGCCGCTGACTTGACATCAAAAATCAGAAAGTTGCGTATCTTACCAATTTCAAAAATAATATTTTTTTATTTCCAAATATTGTCCATATCTTAAAGTGGTCCAAAGTAGATTAAGAAAAAATCAGAGAACCAGAGATCTTATTGGTTAATTTAGGTTGAATGCCTTGTTAAAAAGAATATAGTTTAATAGATTTTTATATTTGGACAACTTATCATACAGGGTGTTCAAAAATAAGGTTTAAAATGAGATTGAGAAAACTGTCAAAAGTCTTTTTTTATGGAAATCCCCATTTTTATCATTTTGTAGTATTTAGTATTAAAAATAACTTTATATAAGATTGTTTACAAGATAGTCGGCGGAAGTGTCCACTGTTATAATTTGGCATCAAATATTTCAATAAAAATACTAACTGCTGTAGATATATCTATTTTAACACCAAGTATGTCCTTTAATATTGAACTAAGGTAAATTGTGTTACATCGGAATACTTTTATAGAGTTGCTATGTATCCCATTATTAACGGACAACCCTGTAGACAACTTTATACAAGGTTACCTTTATTTTAGATGCTAAACACTACAAAATAAGAAAAATTAGTGGTTCCATTTGAAAAATCGATTTTTGGCAGTTTTCTTAATCTCATTTTAAACCTTAAACCCAAGGAATCCAACCCGAAGTAAGTAGCTTCCTTATAGGACTTATTGATAATTATATTAGAACTTGCCAACGTCATTTTTGATATAAAAACTGGAATTGTAAAATCGCTTTGACTTAGGCATATGATATGATACATAAAACCTGCCTGGAATCTGAAGTAGAATTCAAAATTGTAATAATAATAGGATGCCCTATTTAAAATAAGCGACTTAAGGTCTATTTCCGGTCAACCGGAATTACTTAATAGGTCCCAAGACATCTAGCAAGTTTCCAGATTTCAATTTTTTCCTACATCCAGTTTCTGAGATATCAATCGATGCAGTTCTTGGTGATCCACCCTGTATATTCTAGTCCATGAGTATAAAATAAATTGATTTTATTAGGTTATACTTTTCTGAATATGTCTTTAGTTCATGAGATATAACCATTGTAAGTTTTTAAATTGTCAGCCATATGTGGTATGATTCCAAAGAAAATTTTGAATATCAGAATGAACCGCAACAAACATCTTGAGATTATTTTATACCGAGTGTTCACTTTTGCATATTTTAAGATAAAAAATGGACTTTCATAAAAGCTGTAGTGCAGAACATGTACACTGGTAAATTACAGAAGCCAGCTTCCTAAAGAAAAAAGAAATTTAATAAAGACAGATGCTAGCGAGTTTAAATATTTTTTTATACATATATTATTATAAGTATGTTTTTACTAGTATAATAGTAAGTAAGTAGTGTTTTACTGAGCTACCTGTTCTTCCGTTGTTTTTATTTATTTTATTTTTTTACTAATAAAACAATATTAGTATTAGCTATTGAATTTATTGCTTATCTTTTAATTTTTGGATAAATCACAATCAACGACTAAACAATTTCCATGGCTCCATAAGTAATTATCAATGGTAATACCTCAAGAGGTGAACATTTTTTTGAGAACAGTTTTTTGTTTCTGGAAATAATGCGTCTAAATTTTACGAAACAAAATCCTCCTTAAAATTACGGGAGTGAAATTTGCATAATTTGTAAGGAAACAACAAAATGTTTAAAAAAAAATTCTTACCTCGCGTGGTGTTTGAAAAGATTATTTAACAATATAAACAGAACTTTCATAAACATTTGCTTTGGTTTCATAAGCTGTAGTCGATTCTGTATTTAAAAGATATTTAAAGAATCAAAACGATTTTTGTGCATTTTTCGGTAATGAATTAAATTTTTTGTCCACGACCACTTAATAATAAATCAATATTCTACCTCCTAACTAAAAGCATATGGTACCCATATATCACTAGAGTGAATTATGGTAATTCACGCTTTTGTAATTCTGGCAATTTCCAGTAAATAACTAAAGATGGCCGATACTTTTCATAACGATATTTTCTAGATCAAAAAATCAGAAATTCGAAAAATTGGAAAATCGGAAAATTGAAAAGTTGAAAAAACAACAGTTAGTTAGTTACCTATGTTTAATAAAAACTTTCCATTCTACACTTAACTTTTATTTAATAAAGAAACAATAATGGTCGTGGACAAAGTATAGTATTAGACTCGCAATTTATAGCCGTTATTCACTCGGGTGACTTGCGCCCCTCGCCTACGACTCGGTACTCAAACTTCACCCTGCGTGAATAATGGCTACCATAAATTGCTCGTTTAATAATATACTATTAAATCCAACCTTTTTGACAAACGTCATATTGACTTTTCGCACAAATCATTAATGAATTGAATTTTTTAATTACAATCAGGATTGAGTAAAAACACTGCAGCATGCATATACAGTTTGTGTTGATTGGCGTCTGTTGGTATTAAAGATGATTGTCATTGGTTAATTCATTATAGCGTTAAATAATCTTATTAATACCTACTTACAATTAAAAATATTTAAGGAATTTATTAAGCAAGTTTTTACAAAACTAGCAATGTCGCTTATTCCTAACAGAAAATGAGACATTTTTAATAAAACATTAAATTATTTTCAAAATAAAATACTGTAAATTTTTCTTCTGACTAATGAGAATAACGAATTTGTTGCTGCGTAGGTATATATAACACGATTATTAAAACTTTAATATATGTATTTTTTTATAATTTTTATTAAGTTAAAAAATTTAAGTAAGTATATTATCTACGTGGACAAGAAATGATTATTGTTGAGGGCTATTCAAGTCAAGATATGTTACATAGGAGATAAAAACCTTATTTTTGACATATTTACAATACACCTGATTTACAACGTTCTTGTATAAAAATATTACCCCCACCATCCCCTAGAGGGAGATTGAGGGAGTAGCATCCCCAGTAAATTAAGTTAGGTCTTTTTAAATAAAAGAGTTGGGATCTACGACTTTTTCCATGTACATACACCCGAATTTATATTTTTTTTTTGTTTTTTGGGAAAAAACTTGTTTTTCTGTGACGAGAAAAGTTTAACATTTTATCTCTCTTGTCAGGTAACAAAATGTCACTTTTTATGAAATTACTTTTTCCCATGTTTCCTGGGAGAAAAGTGTTTCCCCGGGAAGTAAAGGTAGATATTTTTTTCTATATTAAATCGTTGTTTTTCCCATCACAGAAAAGAAATGGTGTAATATACACGGGAAAAATATTAGATTTTAGCTAAAACTTTTTTCCCTTGTATAATAAATAAATATTTCTTGTCTTTGGACTTTTTTGACCTGAACTGATATAGTTTGAAGGTGGGGATTTGCATTTAAAAATCGTCACAGAGGAGATAAAACTATTATTTTTGGTACATTTGTAATAGACATAATTTTCAACTATTTTTTTATAAAAATTTACCCCCACCATTTTGACCAAATTTTGGAATTTTGGATGTGTATGTAGAAAATCTAGATTCAAACTGTTTTATTTAAAAAGTTTTAACCTAATATTTTGGGAATTCCATCCCCATTCTCCCTCTATAGGATGGCGAGGGTAAGATTTTTATACAAAAGCGTTATAAATCTGGTTTATTAAAAAATGTCAAAACTTAATTTTTATCTTACCTGTTAATTTTTTTTTATTACAAAGATAAGGAAAAATCGTAGATTTTAAGTGTTTTATTTAAAAAGTTTTTTATCGGATTTCCTATTTATGAGAAAATACATCCATATATCTAGTTTGCTCTCAATATCTCGATTTGAACTGCCCTAGCCACAAGAGTACATAGTCCGACTTAAATGATTTTAAATTTGAATTCAGAGTTTAGAGTTAAATAAACAGTTGTATTTTATAATTATTCTCGTATTACTAAATCGTAGATTTCATACTTAATTTACATTTGGCAACTGTGCAAAGGTTCAGAATTGTGCGATTAGTGTGAACAAAACTGTATAAAATGGTTCAAGATTGTATCAATCTTCTAATGGTTCAGGATTGCACATATCCAGTAAAATCTTTAGAAAAATTACATTTTTTTAATGAAATATTCAGAGTATACATTTCACATTACAGATAAAGAAACCCTCTTTTTCCCATATACATTAAATATACTTATCCAACTTTATTATTTTTGGGTGGTTCAGGTTTGATAGAATCTCCAATTGGCTTGAGATTGATAGAAAGATGTAAATATATATATATATATATTTCAGGTTCACTGAGACTCCGCTGTTACTGGGCTTCCGATATACGGATCCCCAGTGACATCCCATTGAAAATTGTTCCAGATGATGTAGACACCCTAAAACACCCATTAACACAAAAATCTCGAGGACGCCCATTTGAGCCGTTTTATATATATATATATATATATATATATATATATATATATATATATATATATATATATATATATATATATATATTGCGGGGATGTGTTTTATGAATAATAATAAAAATGATGATTAATTTTTGAACTGTTAGTTTATTTTGAATAAGATGTAATTTTTACCTTCCCCTCGTATTCGGAATTGTTACCTGTAATGGTGCATGAGACATCTCGGGTTCAATTGGATTCCATAATCTGAATACCAGGAAAAATCGATTGTTGGGCGCCGTAGGTTCGTTCGAGAGATTTAGTAATAACACTGGTTTGAAAATTATAACAAGGTATGTTTTATTTAATTAAATTATTTATCTTGGCAACAAGTGTTTTTATAATATTATGAATAGCATGAAAACAGAATCTTTGATAGTAAATTTTGCTTTTTGTGGCATAGTCCAGAGTAGAATCGATAGATTCGATGGATCCGATTCTGAACACAGCCAGTAATCGATTATTTGTCAGCTGACTTTAAAAATTAAATTATACAAATATAACCTAGAAACATGATTGAAAAATACAGAAACGAATTCAAGAATAATTGTTATTAAAATAGAAGAAAAATATGTGTTATAGATTAAATGAAATTAGTGAGTTAAAAGTTTTTTTATATACACAGGGTGAAAAATTCAGTCTTTGTTGAAAAAGAAATGGTGACAAATATAGTTCTTGTGTTTGTTACGATAAAAAACACTCAATTAGTAGTTATCCAATACAATGGACATGGAAATTTTATAAAACAGTTTTGGTGATACCTGTCCTCACTGTGTAGTGTAAAATTGGATTCCATCGCCTAGTTATCACCAAACTTTCGTGATTTACGTTGTCAGAAGCTCCAAACAGCTTTTCTTAACTAAAGGTGCATAAAAACATTTCTGCAGATAGAATTTTGTGTAAAAACTTGTGGAAGTTTTTATTTTTAAACCTCTTCAACCGAAAAATCAAAATGGAGTCCTTTTTTAGCCCTCTTGTTGATTCTCCTCGTCGTTCATAGCAACCAGGAATTATCCTCATAGCAAGAGCCAACTATTGTGGAAAATAAAGGTAATTTGATATTGTCACGATTAATGTCAAATAATCCAAATCCACCTACAGGGTGTTGAGATTTTCCCCCTTGTGGAAAATTAATAATGGTTTATCTTTCCAAAAATGTCCAAAATCCATCTTCATTCACAAACAAACGTCCCTGTATCACTAGCACTAGTAGCACTTCTTAAGATTAAATATTTACAAAATTATCAATAAAATTTGTTTACAAAAATATAAATTACATGGACTCAAAAATTCTGTTTTTATTACAAATAACCATTGTTATTATGTTTTGTATTTTAATATTATTTATTATTCTTACTTTGTGTTTCTAAACACATACAGGATGTTTTATAAAGTTATTAATGTTCGAATTGTTTTTAGATGTCAAATCGGAGCATCATCAACATTATTCAATCTGCCGATTAGAATTTTATCTCTTGGGACCCACATGGTGTCTTATACCTGATGTCAGATGTCCCCTTCATGATTTACAAAAGAAATAATTTAATTTGAAAATACATGTCAAATAATATCTGGATATGAAGTTAAATAAGGTATGTAAATTTTGAATTTTTGAAGATATTTTTTATAGGATTGTTTAAAATTTTGCAATATTTATGAAAATAACCCATCTTAGTGTGTTTTATAACACCTTCCAATAAACATTGTTTAAAACATTCTTACATTCTTGTTTATTTATGTCAATTTATAATTAAATTATTATTATTCTGTTTTATTCGTTTAAATAATATTATATTTGTTTTTATATTCTGTATTGCTAAAAGACTGACTGTTGCAATATATATATATATATATATATATATATATATATATATATATATATATATATATATATATATATATATATATATATATATATATATATATATATATATATATATATATATATATATATATATATATATATATATATATATATATATATATATAATATAAAAGCCAAAAGTGGCTTAGTCTTTGCCGACTAGTTAGAAAATAAACTAAGGAATCTTGGGATATTCTAACTAAAGCCTATGATTATGATAATCCATATTACATCAAAGATTCATTTGAAGTATACCAATTGCTGAATAATATAGAGATTCCTGAAAATTATGTGGTAGCTAGTCTAGATGTAGTTTCCTTGTTTAGTAATGTTTACCTTGATATTTGTGTTATGGCTATCAACAAAAAATGGAGGAACATTAGTGGGTGTTGTAGCATTGATAATAGCACTTTTATAGAATTGCTCACACTTGTTTTTGAAAACAATTATTTTTCGTTCAACAACAAACATTACAGACAAACGTTTGGTACACCAATGGGTAGTACAATTTCCCCTATTCGCGATTCAAATTAATTTTCGCGCGCCTGTCATTTGTCACGTATAAGTAGGATGTTTGTTTATTTACGTGTTGTGGGATTTTGTATTTGTGATTTTTTAACTGTTTTTAGATAATATTCTTATTATAATAGCGTTTTTGAGTTTCATTTAGTGTTAATTTAAGTTTAGTTTTCGTGCTTTCGTTATAAATGTAATTTTTCATGTGTAGTACGAACTAATTTGTTGGAAATATTGACCTATTGGTTGCTACAAGAACATCTAGAAATATGTATTTACTAAACCCAGGACATGTTTTATTATGTGGTTTAAAGGACATATCAGGTACCAAACGTTTATTATTGATGAACTTCTTTAAAAATCTTACTATCCTTATTCTTATATCATGAAGTGAATTGTGTAGTAGTTTGTATATATGTAAATGGTAATAAAACCGTCACAACTCATATTAGAGTTTGATTATAAACAACGTTTTGCAAAATTTCAATATTGTGAATTTGTAGATACCCATTTATCGTAAGAAACAGAATTTTATGACTTGCACTTGAAAAATAATGAATACTCCAGTTTTAATTTTGACAATAACACCATACAGATTGCAATTTTCTGGAGACTTTTTCGCAGATTTCATTTTTAATTTAAATACTATCACATACTATAAGAAATAAACAAATTTAAAGCTAAAAAGTAACAAAAAACTCTAATTGTAATTGATACAAATTAAAATGTAAACAATGAACACGAACGCCAATGTTGCCAAATGATGAACTGATTTTGTCTCTGACTGATTTTAAAACTAAAATTAATAAATGAACTGATATTTAAAAAAAAATCAATATAATAAATCGATTTTATAAAAAAATCCTTAAATAAATAGTATGATTGCATATTACTAGACACAAATTTTGATTCTTAAATAAAAGGTCTTATCCATTTCTTCAAAAACTAAAATCCGACGACGTAACGAAATTTTGCTGCTTCTGGCAACACTGAACGTCATCCTACTTATAGGGACCTTTTACTAATTTCCTCCAGAGGGCGTATCACTTAGCTTGAAACGCGAATACTTGCTAATTTTGTAATGGATGAGGTGCTTGACATTATCTTACAAGTAATCCCTGTCAATATTCCTTTTATAAAGAAATATGTCGATGACATTATTTTAACCTTACCAGCGAATTTCGTGGATGAGATTTTATGGTACTTTAATAGTTACAACCCACATATCCAGTTTACATTAGAAACTGAAGATCCTCTGAATAGTGTACCCTTCCTAGATACCAAGATCATCCGTAGGAATAACAAGATTGTAGTAGATTGGTATAGAAAGCCTATTAGTTCAGGCAGATATATAAATTATTGGTCTTACCATAAACATTCTACGAAAATTAATACAATCAAAGAAATAAAAAACAGAGTTGTCAAAATAAGTGATCCTTCCTTCCATGACAAAAATTTGAAACTCTTATATCAGTTATTCCTAGATAATTCCTTTCCACCTGACTCACTAAAAAAAATATTGTTCAGCACATCATCCATATTTACAAATGGCAATGTTATTAATGATTCAAACGTTAACGTTAGCAATAGAGGTGAGGTTGTCAATGATATACCACCTAATAGTGTTCCCTTAGTACAAAACATCCGATATGTAACATTGCCTTACATTAAGGAAATTACACCTAAACTCACAAAATTATTAAAACCACTTGAAAACATAAAAATCGATGAAAAACTTGTCTTCACTAACAACATAGTGTTTTCAAAATTAAAAGATAAAGTTCCAAAAACATCTTTGAGTGGTGTAGTTTACAGTATCCCGTGTGGCACATGTCAAAAGATATACATTGGACAAACGGCTAGATGCCTAAAAGATCGCATAACCTCCCACCGTAGTGACTGTAGATTACACCCTGAAAGATGTGCTTTGGCAGAACATGTCAACAAAAATGACCATATAATGAATTATGATAGTGTTTCTGTGCTAGAAAGAGAAACTAATATTTCTAAAAGACAGTTTCTAGAAATGGCACATATCTATCAAAATGAAAACTGCATTAATAAAAGAACAGATATCAAACACCTTAGTGAAATATTCTCATATCTGTTACATGTTGACAAACACGGTGTTGTTAGTGGAGACATGTCAGGAATTTCTGATGTATAGGCCCCATTGTTAAAATTTCATTTTTTAGTCATCTCTAAATGCACTGGTCCTGTGGGTGGTGACAGAATAGTTGAGGAGGGACGTTAACTCCTTTCGAGGTTCTTGGTTCCTGCTCAGCTGGTGACACCACCAACAGGCATGTGACATGTTTTTTATCAAATCAAAATTTCATCCGTTTTTCTCAGTACTTTTTGAGTATTTTCCCCAATACTTAACATTGTTCAAAATGTCAATTGTTATTGCATAGTGGGTTTTTTCTCCAATTTACAAATTTGCATTAAAACTAAATGCACTGGCCCTGTTCGCGATATCGTCAGGTGAGTGTTCCGTCCAACCCGGGCAAGGGGGATGACAACCTTTTAGCTTAGTTTGTTGGGATGGTTCACTCAGAGGGTGACGTCGCTTATAGGATTAGTGACATCTTGAAAAACAAATCATAATTTTATCCGTAATACCTTCTTGCAATGATTTTTGACATTTAAAATATAAAATATAATATTTAAATAATTTATTTCATCATATGACTCTTAACCATCAGTTTGGCAGTATCAGAGATGTTGAACTGTTAGGGCTTAGGTGACATAGGCCATTGACAATTTCTTCTTTCTCCTACTGTTTTTGACTGACGGTTGACAGACATATGACAACTGACCTTCTGTACCCACGCTAAAAATAGTTCAAATAGTATCATAAAAAAAGTTTCATTTTCGTTTCTAGTACCGAACGGTGTTAGATGTGAATTTTATTAATTGTTTTTAAAAAAAATTTGACCATGTGCCCTAACGTAAAATTAAAAATATAAACTTTTTGGCTAACAGGATTGTTATCAACCATTTTTTGTCTCGTTTTGTGATGTACCGTAATTTTTAATTAATATAATACCACATGTACGCAACGATTCTCACTGAGTTGTAAGTATATGTCTTTTCAAAATTGTTTAACTTATAACCTTTGTAAAAATTAATATTGTAGCTCCCTGAAGATGAACATAATCATGTTCGAAAGCTTGGAATAAATACTTAAAAGAGTACACATTTGTAAGATTTTTGCTGAAAATCCCAAGATTTCTTAGTTTATATAATATATATATATATATATATATATATATATATATATATATATATATATATATATATATATATATATATATATATATATACAGGGTGGCTCACGCTCAACGGGACGGAGCTTTATGGGAAAACGACCAAAGATATAAAAAATTCGTTTGGGAGGAATACGTAGGTTACAGACGGCTACAATTTAAAATTTGTTAGATGTATACAGGATGTCCCACATAAGAGAAAATATACAAAGTTATATTATTTTTAATGGAACACCCTGTTTTTTATTTTAGAATTAAAAACTACATCAAAAATAATGTCAGTTAACTAAAGGTTCTCTATTACTATTATTATTAGTTTTCGATTTATTTGAATTTTTAAGGAAAAAAAGTCTCCCAGAAATTAATTGTTTACTCTTGTTTGAATAATTTTTAATGAACTAATTTTTTTTTTCTTATGTGGGACATCCTGTATACATCTAAAAAATTTTAAATTGTAGCCGTCTGTAACCTACGTATTCCTCCCAAACGAATTTTTTATATCTTTGGTCGTTTTCCCATAAAGCTCCATCCCGTTGAGCGTGAGCCACTCTGTATATATTTATATATATACATATATTTACAACAATGAATAATAACAACAATGAACAATAACAACAATGAAAAAACAATTTTTATTCGCCTATTAATATTTTCCCCTGCTGTTTTATTTGAAATTGTAATTTACTGTTATGTTAGAACAATTTTTAAAATTTATTGTAGGTCAGTCCTGCCCTTTTAACACATTTTCAGTTATAGTTATGTTTTTTTCGTTTGAACAAGATGGCTCAGAATACTGAGTATCAAAAGGATGTATTTTGTGTAGCTGGTTATCTGGGGATGGTGACGTTTCGCCCCCACCGTTTCGCCCCTGCCGTTTCGCCCCCGCCGTTTCGCCCCCGCCGTTTCGCCCCGGCCGTTTCCTCCCCGGCGCCGATTGGCCCCCGACCGATTCGCCCCCGTTATTATTTAAGCATAAGAAATGTTATTATGTTATAATTTTAGTTCAATATTGTATGAATTATTTAATGATTGAACACTTCAGGTATAGTGGCATAAATACAGATGGGGGATCCAATACTGAATACTATCAGTCGTTACTATTTTTTGAGTGAGTTAGTTAATAAATTCAAACACAACAGATATATAATGACAACTCCTTTAGAAAATGTTCACGCAAATATATCAACATTGCTTTCTAAAAAGGACCCTCTCAGAAAAGTTATCCAAAGAAAAAGAAAAGTTGAAAATATGCCGCCTATGTCGCATACGTATCGACACCTATTTGGGGGCAATTTTTTTGTCAAAATCCTTCAAAATTGTCAAATAGTATATAAATGGACTCATTTTTATTTACAAAAATTCTTGGGGGCGAAACGGTAGGGGGCGAAACGGTATGGGGGCGAAACGTCCAAAGGCGAAACGGCGGGGGCAAAACAGTGGGGGCCAAACGGCGGGGGCGAAACGTAATACAACCGGTTATCTGATGTGCTTTCTTTTAAATTATGATCAGAAGGATTTACTAATCCGACAATTTTTTTGGAAATTTCAATTTTATTCTGTACGGAATCGTCTATGTATCCCTCAGCGACAGTGCTAGAACGCCATCCTCCATGGCGTTTGAGGGTTAGCAAATCGCCACCTGCCTTAACTAGCATTGTAGCCGATGATCCTGGGGGTTTGGTAGTTTAAAAAAAAAGGTGCTATTTCTTTAGCCATACTTCCGATTTTATTAATTCCTACTACCTGTTTCGTGTATTTTCCATTTTTGTAATTTAAGAAAAATCTCTTTTCTGTAATATTAGGAGGCTGCAGACTAGCATATTCTCTGCAAATATCATAAAATCTTCCTGTTATAGTAAAAGATCGAGGTATCTTATTTTTAGTGTCTAATTTTAACTAAGAAAGCGCCTACAAGCTCCGGCTAAGCCAACAGCAACTACGGTCTAACAATTAAAAAACTTGATTAGATATTTTTATACTTTTAATAAATCTAAAACTTACCTTAGTTAATAAATACATGTTATCTGGGGCCGTATTTAGAAATTTATGAAAATCTTGGGATGTTAGAATTCTTGATTTCTTTGGCACATAATTTTCTGCTTGCCTCTTCAAATAAGCTAGTAACTTATGATATTTAGAAATATCAATACTGTGTTTGAAGTTTATAGTGTTTTTCAACATAGAATATTGCGACCACATTATTGAGGATTTATATTTTTGCGCTAATTCTTCAAAATAAACAAGCAGAACATTCTCTGATAACGATTTTAGGTTTCGTTCATTCTTCCATTTTACAAATGTTTCATAACAACTTTCATATCTTTCTTTTGAAATTAACGGTAGAAGATTTTGCGTGATTTGGGAGGCTCTTTCAAGTATTTCTGGGGGAGTGCAGTTAAATTCATCTTCTATCATCGTGTAACACTGCTTTTTTTCTAAATTTGCAATAAATTTGTCTCTAAATGAGAACTGTCAGTAGTGACAATGGCCGCATGCTAGATTTCATCTCGATTCATTAGTTTTGTATTATTTTACTTTTCACACTGCGTGTGAAAACGTTTTCACCTCAGATAAATAAATAATAGATACAGCCCTATCATGCAATATTTGTAACCAGCATCTTCCCTCACTATATAGCAGTGGTTACACGACTTGATTGGATATTCGATATTTTGGTTACACACCTGATTGGTTAGCAAAAAATTGACAGGAATACGTTAGTTATTTTATGGTTATTTTGTGGTTTATTTTGAATTTATTTCGTACTTTAATTGAAAAAATTTTTGTGGTTTAAGTTATTTTGGTGCATTTAATTGCTTTAAAATGCCAGTGAATTGTATTGTGTGCTCGAGAAAGTACCTCAAATTCAGTTCCATAACGTTTCATAGGTAAGTAAATAAAAACCGTTACCGTTGCATAGGACTTTTTTGAGGGGTATCATAATTCAAAATAAAGTTTAAACAACAACAATTTATTTTAAAGTTTAAAATAACATTCAACGTCGAATTTCGAGTTATTTTATTGTGGCTGTGTTTAATAACTTTGAATTTATTAATAGGCTATCTTTAAATTAAAGTTATATTGTTATGCACATTATACATTTAAGAAGGCTCTAGTGGCATTCACTTTAGTTATAACATCTTAGTATTGCTTTATTTTAATGACAAAATATATTGTTAGAACACCATAGTTATTTTAAAGTATACAGATTGGATAAAAATAAAACGGAATATTATAGGATTTTGCATGTACCCAATCGGCCACTACAATTTAAAACATGAACAATCGACGGTACATTAAGTATTTCACTGTGCTAGCGTA